>CM051026.1:89386178-89503678 GCA_027627225.1 Congeria kusceri | reverse complement strand
ATGTATTTCTAATACGCTTTGTAAAGTATGACTTGTTATCAATTTTAGTTATAGGAAACTTTAAAAGACATTTTAAATGTGCAAATACGGCGTGGGATTTATTTGTTTAAAACAATATGCGTCGTTGTGTTAATGTTTATAAATTACTTACCATAAACATATTGGTACATTCCGTAAAATGTTCTTTAGAGGTTCCAAGTTCTCGATTGGTCGATTCACGTGCAAAGACGCGTGTTAAAGTGTGCATATACGAACTATATGAACTAACCAGTTCAGTGCGTTTTATTGTTTCATTCTCATACACGCATTTTAAATACTTGTATATGCAAACTCGTATAAATGCACTTTTATAAATCAAAACTTAAATACACCGAACTAACAGATTCTTTAACAGACGTCATAATTTTCGTATTTTTAATACATGTCTTAAATATTTGTACGTCAATTACTAAGTAATCTGGACTAACAAACCGATGTATTCACTGTCAATGAAAACATAAAAACGAGAAAAAATATGCCTCTGTAGGGCCTCGAACCCACGACCTCCGAATCGAAGAATCAAAAGTCTGACACAAAAAACCACTAGGCTAAAGTCAATCGTTATCATGGATTTGTAACTAAATAGTCTCATACAAACGCTGTGCAAGTAATACGTGTTCAGAAAAAAAAGCGACAAAAAGCGGTTCAACTACTTATCATTGTTGCAATTTCAATTGAGTTTTATTCATAGGTGTGGTATTTCGCTCCTTTAAAGGGACCTGTTCACAGATTTACCAATTTACGATTTTTCATTTTTTTGTCTCTGATTCCAAATATAAAAGAACATTGTATACCAGGGAGCTAAATAACACTACGGACCTAGAAATATACTGTAAAAACCGTTTTGTTCATGAGTAATCATCAGCTGAAATTGATAAAATTATAAAGCGTTCGTAACGCTATTATATTCAAACATTAAAGGAAAACATTGTAAAATTCAATGAAAAGTCGCAGCATAACGGATGGTTAATATCATAATATCGATGAACAGCTAACTGCCAGATCTGATAACAATTTCAAAGACGATGACGATGTGGCTGCTGCTTCCGCTTTTGATGATGATGATAACGATGGGGATGATGCGTTTTAGTTTTAATACCATACATATGTTATATTGCTGAGAAAGTGTTCCTGCGCGTCTTGTTCGTCATGTTCCTTAAATATCATTTACGTTCCTGGCTCATTGCAAAAAAATTCATAATGATAATCACGATTATTTGGAAGTTTTTTGAGCACGTAAATGCGGTTGTTATATCGAGTTTTGTTTTCAGTTTATAAATAGCCCAAACATAGACTTTGTGAACAGTACAGGAGTTAAGATACACTTACTGTCTTGTCCTAGGTAGAACCAGTCGTGTGGTCATTTGAAATATTCACTAGCAACATACTCCCCGTGATAGGTTCGAACGTTATCTTTTGTAACTGCCTTTCATTGTATTTCGTAAGAGAAGCAATATACGTACACAGTATAACATTAATACCCATGTTTTAACGTGTTTCCGCTTATCAACATTAAATCCACAGTTTTCGTTTAACTATTACAACACGAATACATTTTGTGGAATGCACACATGGATATAGTGATATTATTATATCACAAGTTTTGCAGCCCGAACTCTGGGTAAAACTAGTAAAACAAAATGTTGTAAATGACAACGTCCACACAATTATACCTACGATCTGTGGATAGAACCACTACTGAATGTTGTGAATGACAACGTCCACATAAATATACCTCCGATCTGTGGGTAGAACCAGTGCTGAATGTTGTGAATGACAACGTCCACATAATTATACATCCGATCTGTCGATAGAACCAGTACTGAATGTTGTGAATGACAACGTCCACATACTTATACCTCCGATCTATGGGTAGAACCAGTATTGAATGTTGTGAATGACAACGTCCACATTATTGTACATCCGAACTGTGGATAGAACCAGTACTGAATGTTGTGAATGACAACGTCCACATAGTTATACATCCGATCTATGGGTAGAACCAGTGCTAAATGTTGTGAATAACAAGGTCCACATAATTATACCTCCGATCTGTGGATAGAACCAGTACTGAATGTTGTGAATGTCAACGTCCACATAATTATACCTCCGATCCGTGGGTAGAACCAGTACTGAATGTTGTGAATGATAGCGTCCACTTTATTATACCTCCGATATGTGGGTAGAAACAGTATTGAATGTTGTGAATAACAACGTCCACATAATTATACTTCCGATCTATGGGTAGAACCAGTATTGAATGTTGTGAATAACAGCGTCCACATAATTATACCTCCGATCTATGGGTAGAACCAGTATTGAATGTTGTGAATGACAACGTCCACATTATTGTACATCCGACCTGTGGATAGAACCAGTACTGAATGTTGTGAATGACAACGTCCACATAATTATACCTCCGATCTATGGGTAGAACCAGTATTGAATGTTGTGAATGACAACGTCCACATTATTGTACATCCGAACTGTGGATAGAACCTGTACTGAATGTTGTGAATGACAACGTCCACATAGTTATACATCCGATCTATGGGTAGAACCAGTGCTAAATGTTGTGAATAACAACGTCCACATAATTATACCTCCGATCTGTGGATAGAACCAGTACTGAATGTTGTGAATGTCAACGTCCACATAATTATACCTCCGATCTGTGGGTAGAACCAGTGCTGAATGTTGTGAATGATAGCGTCCACTTTATTATACCTCCGATATGTGGGTAGAAACAGTATTGAATGTTGTGAATAACAACGTCCACATAATTATACTTCCGATCTATGGGTAGAACCAGTATTGAATGTTGTGAATAACAGCGTCCACATAATTATACCTCCGATCTATGGGTAGAACCAGTATTGAATGTTGTGAATGACAACGTCCACATTATTGTACAACCGACCTGTGGATAGAACCAGTACTGAATGTTGTGAATGATAAAACCACATAGTTATACCTCCGATCTACGGGTAGAACCAGTACTGAATGTTGTGAATAACAACGTCCACATAATTATACTTCCGATCTGTGGATAGAACCAGTACTGAATGTTGTGAATGACAACGTCCACATAATTATCCCTCCGATCTGTGGATAGAAACAGTATTGAATGTTGCGAATGACAACGTCCACATAATTATACTTCCGATCTGTGGATAGAACCAGTACCAAATGTTGTCAATGACAACGTCCACATAATTATACCTCCGATCTGTTGATAAAACTAGTACTGAATGTTGTCAATGACAACGTCCACATAATAATACCTCCGATCTGTGGGTAGAACCAGTACTGAATGTTGTGAACGATAGCGTCCACATAATTATACCTACGATCTTTGGATATAACCAGTACAGAACGTTGTGAATGACAACGTCCACATAATTATACCTCCGATCTATGGGTAGAACCAGTATTGAATGTTGTGAATGACAACGTCCACATTATTGTACAACCGACCTGTGGATAGAACCAGTACTGAATGTTGTGAATGATAAAACCACATAGTTATACCTCCGATCTACGGGTAGAACCAGTACTGAATGTTGTGAATAACAACGTCCACATAATTATACTTCCGATCTGTGGATAGAACCAGTACTGAATGTTGTGAATGACAACGTCCACATAATTATCCCTCCGATCTGTGGATAGAAACAGTATTGAATGTTGCGAATGACAACGTCCACATAATTATACTTCCGATCTGTGGATAGAACCAGTACCAAATGTCGTCAATGACAACGTCCACATAATTATACCTCCGATCTGTGGATACAACTAGTACTGAATGTTGTCAATGACAACGTCCACATAATAATACCTCCGATCTGTGGGTAGAACCAGTACTGAATGTTGTGAACGATAGCGTCCACATAATTATACCTACGATCTTTGGATATAACCAGTACAGAACGTTGTGAATGACAACGTCCACATAATTATACTTCCGATCGTTGGGTAGAACCAGTATTGAATGTTGTGAATGACAACGTCCACATAATTATACCTCCGATCTGTGTGTAGAACCAGTACTAAATGTTGTGAATGACAACGTCCACATAATTATACCTCCGATCTGTGGGTAGAACCAGTACTGAATGTTGTCAATGACAACGTCCACATAATTATGCCTCCAATCTGTGGGTAGAACTAGTACTGAATGTTGTGAATGACAAGGTCTACATAATTATACCTCCGATCTGTGGGTAGAACCAGTACTGAATGTTGTGAATGACAACGTCCACATAATTATACCTCCGATCTGTGGGTAGAACCAGTACTGAAACATTCGATACACGACCACTTCACATACACTTAACTCCGGACTCAGGGTAGAACCAGTTCTGAATAAATTTTATTTTAAATACACGTGTCTTAGAGATGTTGATAACATGTAATATGTCGCCACTAATGGGAAGGGTTAATAATAACCACGCAGACACTAAAGACATTATTTACTAACTTTGGCAATCTGCATAACACGTGTAGGTTATCATACACTTCACTTGCTAGAATTAAACAAAACAAACTTCAAATGATTTGATTTCTTGTAAGTAATAGGTATGTTGTCATGACGAACCAGACTTGCGAACCTCACAATAGACCAAGACACACTACATGTACTACATTATTGAGTGCGCGTATACAATTGATTTATTATAAGTTAGAGGTCACGGATTTGAGTCCACCACTCACTGCACCATTTCTCTACATATAACAAAGGAATGAATGATTGATGAGTGACTGGCCGTCCGCAAGCCTGGAACCCGCAGGTGCGGAAAACGCCCGCCTACTCGAGACAATTCCGCCTGCCTGGAGTTCGCCCGTCAGCCTTGAATTCGCTCTTCTGCCGGCATGGAGCACGCCCGCCCGCCTGCCTGCCTGGAACTCTCCCGTATGCATGCCTTACTCGAACCCCTCTTCCTGCCTGGAAACCGCCTGCCTGAGACTCGCCCGCCTGACCCGAGTGCGCCCGCCTTCCTGGAAGCCTCCTGCCTGCCAGGAGTCCTCATGCATGCCTTCTTGGAACCCGACGGCCTGCCGCGAATCCGCCAGACCAGGGTACGAGTTGACGAGGCGACGAGATGTCCAATCACTGTAAAAACAACATGAAAACACAAAAACAATTTAAAGTTTGTTTTACTAATATGAGACGATATGAACATAAATACCATTATTGAAAGTATAAGTTGTATTAAATAGATAACATGTAACTGTATTATTTCAGTAACAACAGACTAGTTTATAATCCAACCGGTCTCTTTCACAAAGCGATCTGGACGTCACGGTAAAGAAGTTTTGAGGACGAGGTCAAATTGTTACGATTATAGAAAATAATTACGGTGCTAATAAAAAGTAATCTTACAGGAAATCATATTTTAGGTTGAAATATTTAAACGTAAATAATTTCACCGTTTAAAAGAGTCGTTTTGCAGTTTGTATTATTCCATAATCTTATTTTGTATAAGCTATGCATAATTAAAAGAGTTCTACGTTTCCATGTATCACATACTTGTTTTTGTAAGATCATTAAACGTATTTCATTACTTATGGCTTTATCATATCAATAGGTTTACACACAGTCGTGTTTAATTTAATCAGTTTAGAGTATTAACATTGTACGCACTGGATATAGCAAATTGTGAGGTCTGAATTAGTCCCCTGACAAAGTTGATCTAGCAAATAAGCAGTTTTGAACCATTGGTTATTAATTATTGACGATTATATCAATAAAATACAATAATTTTTATAAAACGCTATAATGAGTGTATAATCGAAAACACCTGCAATCCTGGCGATATGACAAAACCGTGCTATTGTTCACTGCACAAACAACGCTGCGTTACGTCTTGGTGTTCGGACTGTCACAGACGTATTTTCAACATGACCTGTGATTTTAAATTATGATATGGGGTTTTGCTATTATGACTTTTGCCGATCAACAATATTAAATGCACTTGTTCGCAGATTTCCCTAGTCTACTCTTGGAAAATGTCATTTTTTGAATGTATTAACTGCAGCAACTAAAGCAGTTGGATTAAGCAAAAACAAAAATTATATAAATAAATAAAAACATTAATTGAAAGATTTACCTTCGCTGGGGCTCGAACCAACCACCACCGAGATAAAAATGTTTCATACCACTATGCTGATATCGGCCTGATACAGAGGTACCTGATTTATTTTTTTTTTATATCAGGTCAGTAACGTTTATATCAGTCAATGTTTGGACGTACGTCATATTACTCCGAATAAACAATAAAGTAAACAGTTTCAGTAAAAATGAATCAGATTCAACAAAATAAACAATTTAATACCAAGAACGTTTATATTTTATTATTTTTAATCGTAATAAATCTTAAAAAAGTTAATTTTTTAATATTCACTTAAACCCGAACATTGGTAGTGGTATGGCGTCATCAATAGAACAATAAATCACCCATACACAATCATTTCAATACATTTCAAACAAAGGCACTAACAGGCAATGCAAGGATAAGGTTTGTTGTGCCTCGAACATTTGTTTTACCACAAACTGAACACGTTATAGTCAATATTGTCACGATCTTGAAAATGCCCAATGCTAAAACTTAATTAGATTATCATATGCCTGAGTATGTATTTACTAAACAGAATACGAGCTCTTTGAAAGTGTTTTTTTTTTTGTTTTGTTTTTTATAATGTTGCTTTAACTACATAAACTGGAATTGCACTTAAGTTGTAATCATTTCTAGAAAAGGAAACGCTATACACCTCGCAGCGGTAGCATCCCTTTGACTCCATTATTGTAAACTTCACCCCGGCAATTGTACTGTGCAAGGCTCTCGGTGCAGTTTTATTTCTCAGCCTCGCCAAATAAATTTTTATTTATGCAGCATTAAAACAAATTCAATACGTCCAAATAATACTAGATCTATATGAAGTAATTGATTTTTATCATATCTTGTGCAGAATATTCTCTTAGTTTGGTTCAGCCAGGTCATCTGCAGACCGTGTATTATTACAAACTATGTCAGCACCAGTAAATAAAGTTAGTAAACTTCATTATTTGTTTTCTGTGGTACATTTAATTTAAAATTGCGTCAATAATTAAAATAAACTAATTAAAAATACGCTTACACTGCAATGTGTAACATAACATTAACTTAATAATATAGGTTCTCCAACGTGACCTGTCCGATGCTTTGCGGAAAAGCGGCCCAGTGTCTTGATGGAGCATTTTTAATGCATATGGACAATGCTTCGTCAAATACAGCAACGGCAATTAAGTTGGAAATCAGTGTCATCAGTTTTGGGACGGTCACACACTCGCCATATTCCCCAGATTTGGGCCAGCTCCATTTCTCGATTTTCCCTACAATTAAACGGCAGTTGAAGGGTCGCCGGTTCGAGTCGTTATCACAATTACGGAAATCAACAACTGAAATTGTCCAACATTACGACTAATCATGGTATGAGAATATCTGCACGCAGTGGGACATAGGCTCCGACGGTGTATCGAGCGCGGCGTGGAAAACTTTTTAAAACCCTGAGTGGGTTTTTGACGTCGAGGTAAATGACGTAATGACGTTGTGCAGAATGTGGGATGTACGCGCATTTTAATGTTTGTTTAAAGACGTATGTTCCGGTGATGCATTGTTTGATTCCAATATATTTTCTTATCCTGTATAGTAGATGGATTCCTCATCGTTTTGGTATATTTTTTATGGATGTATAATCAATATTATTGAATGTGTGACTAAATTCCGGGTAATTCTGGATCTTCCCTCGTATTCTCTATGTGTGCAATAAAAACCTCCGCGCAGAGATTTGACTGGTTCCGAGCCTTGCTCAGCATATCCCTGCCGGTACGAAGTTCCACGTGACCATTGTCAGATCACTAAAATAGTGGATTTACGCAGAAGTAAACAACGTGTTAACGAAGTCACAGTAACATCCGTGCATTGCTCTATTCACTTAAGGGAGCAGTAACCGCTGCAATGAGCATTGTGCGATGAGGGCTTGGAAAATGTACAAAGGGTAGCGTACACAGACCGTCTAGCCATTCAACCGTTACGTTATCCCGCTTGGTGTTATTTCGTCACTGTAGGCTTGATGGTGAGATACAATTCAGGACTGTTCAAGCTGGTCCAGCCCAGAGTTGTGTTTTTTATTTTTATTTTTTTAGTTTCTCGGATAGCCGACCCGATTATATATATATATATATATATCAATGGTACAGAAACAATAGTATGACATGATTCTTGAAATCCATCCACACATAAAAAAGCTATTTACTTACTTGTATATTTCGACTGTATCTCACAGTCTTCATCAGCTATATGACGATGGTCAGTTCGACTAGGCAGGTCACATGACTCAAGGGGAGCTGTGTGACAATCGTGATATAGGCTAGCTGATCTTGGATTATCCAGAACAAGAGAACGACATCTACAGTTGCAATATTATGGCAATATTAAACCAACACATTAATTCAAAATCAGTTTATCACATGTCGTATACATTATGGATATTAAAGAACAGTTTTCAACTAACAGTTATCATGTAAAAACACCGTAACCTATATTCGTGTATCTTATTGAACCTTTTTGACTTTTGGATACCGAGTTATGAGTATTGTTTTAATCCGAATATTTATCGCTTTGTATTTATTTCGTTCCTTGGACCGTATTCCAGAAACATATTAAGTGTATCTTAAAATAAATTTGTTTAAGTTAAACATTTCTAAAATTTATTTTTAACAAACTATCTAAGTTAGTGAGTCATTCTTATAGTTATATATTAAAAAAGAGTTACTACTATATGAGATAATTAATAAACACTTAGCATAATACAAGTTTGATTATGTAAACAAATACAATGTTTATTTTACGGTTAAGGATCGCACACTACTTAAGATGTTTCTGGAAAATGGCCCCTTATCGTTGTTTTATGTATTAGCTAAGCACGACGAATCCGCATCTGGTAAATCACTATTATTAAAGATGAAACATAAATCTTGATGTATTCAATAAATACAGGATGTTTAGAGAATCTTTTGATTGAAAGTCAATTAAATTCGCAAAGTTTACAATTGGTAGATTACATTTAAAAAGAAGGCCACCACGCGTTATTTGTCAATCGGATTAATTTATTTATTAACGTCACGTGTTCAATCATATTCAATAAAGAGATAAGAATTTCATTGAACAGTTAATGAAAGTCTTTCGTTTGTAAGTGCTTTGTACAAAATTAATAATCTTAATAAATGAACGTCATTCTGTTAACACAAGGGCTCTAGTACGGACAAAAATGAAACAAACTAAAGTGTTTCGGACATCGGTTTGCGTTTGGTTACTTTGCGGTAAATTATTTATTATTTTGTAATTTATTGGTATTGTTGTGTTTTTTAATCTGTTACTAAAGTGGTTGGAGACAAAAATAGAATTTTTGAATTCAGTGGATCGTCCTATTTTACAGCGCAGACAAACTAACATTGATCTGGTCTCCTTAATATATTTTAATGAAATCTTCAGAAATAAAACGGTTGATTTCAGAGCTTGGAACAAAAATTCATTCGTAAAGTCATTTTAACACTTGTTTGTTATCATGCATAAATTGGTATTTGATTGTTCGTTTGTGCATATACTGCAGTGAATTATATGGTAAAATGTGTTTTACGTAGTATACAAAGGTTAATTATTTTGTTTTATTTATTCGATATAAGTTAACAAAGGATTGTTTATACAATTTTATCACATTCTATACCTTGTTTCCCGTGTAGTACAACCGTTACGAATATTTCGTACATTATTACGTAAACATGTTTAAGATAACATTTAGGGAGTTTTAATTGGCTACATATTCTTTGACTGACCAATCGGATGACGTTATTTTAATGATATGACGTCGCCAACATGAAATGACGACACGTCAGTACTCGACTTTTTGGTTTAATCAACATGTTTTGGTAAAATAAGAAGAGTTTGGTTTCCTTGAAAAGCATATGATAAAAAAGATCGGACACTCGTTGTCATTTTATAGTATATTTTATTAAACTCGTCCAGGACATTCGTTAGTACGCTCGCCAAAGGCTCGCTTACTTACAAAATTCCCGAACTCGTTTAATAAAATATGGTATGAAATGACCACTCGTGTCAGATCCCATATATTTTCTATATATTACTTATTAGTTTATTTATTTATTGTTAAAATAACGTTCAAATCGTAGTAATACATTTTCTGGATTATTCCTTAAACACTCTTGACAGTTAATTTCTTAAAGCAACATATTTCGTTTGAAATTCGTGTTATAATAACTGAAATTATTGTAGTCAATGATAAACAACTGCTGTTAATTTACCATGTGGTGAACGCATTATGAAATTCACAGAGAACATTAAATCTGGACATTGCACGTTGGTGCATCTTAATATAGGTTGTCTTTGGGATGTTTATGAATACGGCCCCTGTTCATTTGTCAACTATACGAGGCAAATTTTGGTAAGGGTTACCTTTGCAAATATTGTCTGATTTTGCTAGGGGAGAACGAAGTTCAAAAGTATTAAGACAATGTTTTGAGTATATGAATCAATAAAAAGTTAATATATAATAAGTAATACACATAATAATGACAATCAGGACGCACACATGTTTAAATATATAAACAAAATGCTATAAAATAGGCGATGATTCAAATTTTGATTAGTATATATGTCTTTCCCATATATGTTTACTATAGTGTTGATAATTATGTATACATATCGTCTTTTTTATTTCTTGGTATTGTTTAATATAAATCATATAAATATAAAGACTAACGTAGAATAATTCATGTGAATATTTATTTTTGTGCATCTTATGTTAAGACTTTCCTTAGGAGCTTCATAAATACGGACCCTGTTCTATTACATATTATTTCTTGACCCCAGGACTGCCCGGTGTACTCTGCGGTACGCAATGGGACGGGACCTGGTACAATACGAACTCCCCCAGTACGACAAACAACTTGTAAGTGACGGTTTTCACGTTCTAAATTCCTCACAGAAGTTTCGCTCGATAACTTACTATAGCTTCGCTCCATTGTTCAGCAGTGGAGATCACTCTATAGCTTACTATAGCTTCGCCCCACTGTTCAGCAGTGAAGATCACTCTATAGCTTACAATAGCTTCGCTCCATTGTTCAGCATTGGAGATCACTTTATAGCTTACTTTAGCTTCGCTCTATCGTTCAGCAGTACACATTACTCTATAGCTTAATATAGCTTAACTTCATTGTTCAGCAGCGGAGATCATTCTATAGCACAATATAACTCCGTTCAATTGTTCAGCATTGGATATCACTCTATAGCTTACTAAAGCTTCGCTCCATTGTTCAGCATTGGAGATCACTCTATAGCTTACTATACCTTAGCTCCATTGTGCAGCATTGGGATCACTCTATTGCTTGAAATAGCTTCGCTCCATCGTTCAGCAGTGGAGATCACTCTATAGCTTACTGTATCTTCGCTCCATCGTTCAGCAATAGAGATTTCTCTATAGCTTAATATAGCTTAACTTCATTGTCCAGCAGCGGAGATCATTCTATAGCTTAATATAGCTCCGTGCCATTGTTAAGCATTGGAGAACACTCTATAGTTTATTATAACTTGGCTCCATTGTTCAGCATTGGATATCACTTTATAGCTTTCTATAGTTTCGTTCCATTGTTCAGCATCGGAGATCACTCTATAGCTTACTGTAGCTTCGCTCCATTGTTCAGCAGTGGAGTTCACGGTATAGCTTAAAATAGCTTTGCTCCATTGTTCAGCAGTGGAGCTCACTCTTAAACTTACTGTAGTTTAGATCCATTCTTCAACAGGCGATATCTCGTTAAAGCTTACTATAGCTTCGCTCTATTGCTCAGCAGTGGATAAAACTCTATAGCTTACTATAGCTCCGCTCTATTGTTCAGCAGTAGACATTACTCTATAGCTTACAATATATTCGCTCCATTGTTCAGCAGTGTATATCACTCTATAGCTTAATACAGCTTTTATCCATTGTTAAGCATCGGATATTACTCTTTAGCTTACTATAGCTTCGCTCCATTGTTCAGCAGCAAAGGTCACTATATAGCTTACTATAACTTCGCTCCATTGTTCAGCAGTGGAGATCGCTCTATAGCTTACTATAGCTTCGCTCCATTGTTTAGCTCGATCCATTGTTCAGCAGTGGAGATCACTCTATAGCTTACTTTACCTTCGCTCCATTGTTCAGCCGTGAAGATCACTGTATAGCTTACAATAGCTTCGCTCAATTGTTCAGCAGTGGAGATCACTCTGTAACTTACTAAAGCTTCGCTCCATTGTTCAGCAACACATTGTTAAAGTTTGGTGTGTCGTTCGGTACCATACAAACTCATAAGCCGCGGCAGTGATGGTTTTCAAATTTCAAACTCGTCACAGTGGTCTCCCCTGACGATGGAATCAACGAACAGTCGTAAAATGAATGAATTGCTTTCTGAATTGTTTGTATCACAACATAAAGGAGTTTTCATATAAATGCATGGCTTAATGAGGGACTGCACGATTTTGTACGAAAATTATAACGTAAATCCATTTATCTATTCTAATGATGTCAGTAAATTGAGAAAATAATAGTATAATAAATATTGATAATAACTTATATTCAGAAATGCGTGATAAAACAAATAAAAACAAAGTAACACTTTGCTGCGCTGCAAACAATTATGCACATGTCTATACAGTGTTTCGACGAGTCAGATAGATTTTTGCTCGTTTTCAACGTCTCGTTGTTTCAGATGTTGCGAGTCTTTTCTATTGCAATTTTAGATACGTGAACATGGTTTTGCAATTCTGGAATATTAACTGCAACAGCAATAAATATTACGTGACTTTAACAGAGTAAGCAATACAGATAGAAAGTCATTGCTTTGCGAAAACGAACTTTGATGATACGACAACTCAGTTTCGATGTATTCTACACATTCCAGTTTTTAAATTCCATTTTAGGAGATATGTGTGTCCAAACTCAAACTGTAAAACTGTCCTTTTAAAGGTAAAATATGTGATGTAGAAGCAAAACTTTACGTGTGCGTTAATACCATAACACATTAAATTTATTTACATGTTTATGGAACAATTTGTGTTTAATAACAAATTGTTACATAAAGACGTTCATGATAGAATATGTAGTATATGTATGACTACCTCATTGCGCATGCGTAGCTGACCATTACCCGGCACTAGCCACATGCTTATCATTAGTAGAATAAACGCCCTAGAAACAGTACGATTGTGTTCGTTATTGATTCAATTGGCTTCGATCTAGGACTAGTACAATTGTACAAAACACTACAACACACAAAATACATTCATTATCATTATCACTCGTCTATTTAACATTTAAATGGCCTTCAAACTATTTGTCTGTGAAAATTGCCAAAGATGTACAACTAGTATTCCAGTTTTGGAAATGTATAAGAGACCGTAACCGTTTCGCAATCTTTATATGATATTCCAGCTTAAAATTAAAATTATATAAAAGAACCTTTTCAGTTATGACACTTTTATTATAGACCATTCCAGTTTTGAAATATTTTTTTTAATACTAGTGGACCATTCTAGTTTTAACAATTTCCTAATACTAGTGGACCATTCCATTTTTTTTTTAATTTCATAGTGGAAAATTCCAGATATGACAATTTCATACTAGTAGACCATTCCAGCTTTGACAACTTCATAATACGAGAACTAGTAGACCATTCCAGCTTTGACAACTTCATAATACGAGTACTAGTAGACCATTCCAGCTTTGACTACTTCATACTAATAGACCATTCCAGCTTTTACAAGTTCATAATACTAGTGGACCAATCAGTTGTTTTTCAAGTTCATAATACCAGTGGACCATTCAGTTTTGTCAATTTCATAATTCTAGTGGACCATTCCAGTTTTGACAGATTCATAATACTAGTAGAGCATTCCAGTTTTGACAATTTCATAATAGACCAGTCCAGTTTTTACAAAATCATTAAATACCATTCAAAGGCTGGCACTTTCATAATAGACTCTTCCAGTTTTGACAATTTCATAATAGACCAGTTCATTTTTTACAAAATCATTAAATACCATTCAAAGGCTGGCACTTTCATAATAGACTCTTCCAGTTTTGACAATTTCATAATAAACCGCTCCAGTTTTGGCAATCGTATTATAGTCCTTTTCAGTTCGGACAATTTCATAATAGACCATTACAGATTTCACACTTTCATAATAGACCATTACAGTTGTCACACTTTCATAATAGACCATTACAGTTATCACACTTTCATAATAGACCATTACAGTTGTCACACATTCATAATAGACCATTACAGTTGTCACACATTCATAATAGACCATTACATTTGTCACACATTCATAATAGACCATTACAGTTGTCACACTTTCATAATAGACCATTACAGTTGTCCCACTTTCATAATAGACCATTACAGTTGTCACACTTTCATAATAGACCATTACAGTTGTCACACTTTCATAATAGACCATTACAGTTGTCACACTTTCATAATAGACCATTACAGTTGTCACACTTTCATAATAGACCATTACAGTTGTCACACTTCCATAAAATACCATTCTAGTTAATATTAATATACTCTTCCAGTTTACCGCTGATAACTTGGACTCCTCCCATTCATTGTTCGGTGATTATTTGTCCATTCATTGCATTGACACGTGTAGTGCACGGGCCATTCAAAACATCGTCATGTCCTCTTGAGTGTCAAATCAGTAAACATATAGGTGTTTATCAAGTAGAGCGATTGTATAATCTACTTAATTAATATGAATACGATTGCCTCGTGTTAAAATGTCCGTCGTGCTTTCGCCAACCTGCCAGACAAGCGTCTCGTGAAGGCATTATATGGGATGATCACTTCAATCAGAATGAGAATTATTGAAATCGTTATCGTGCGTAAGCCGTGTGTGAGTGTGTGTGTATTGCGAAGTTTATGAGGTCCTTTCGCGCCTGAGGCTGCATAATGTGAGGACCCGGAGTGCGTCCCGCACTCCTACCTAATTACTTACTAGAGACTCACGAAAGTTGGGGCGAATTGTGAATCATAGCTGCAATTTCCAGCTATTTATTTTTTACTGAAAGATATTTTAATTTTGGTGTGGTCTTGTGCTGTGGGGGGAAACCGGAGTACCCGGAAGTAAACCCTACCTGTTCGGTAAGGTGACCACCAATGAAACTCACATGCACGTAGTGGGAAGCGAACCCGCGACGCCTAGGCGAGAACCGAGTGTACCAACCACTGCGCTAGCCGGACAGCCATCGTGCGTAAGCCACCCGCGACGGGCGTTTCAACGAACTGTCCGTTACAGTGGAAAACGAATGTACCAGTTTATACCACACCCCGTGTTCACAAAACAAGTTGAGAGAAATTTTCGATTTTAAGTATTAGTTAGAAAGTCTTTGAAAATTATCATACGATTATCATAGTTATACAATGACATTTTGTAAAAGACAACTTATTTAAAATGTTGCACGTTGTGTTAAACATGATCGGTTGTTGGCTAGAGTGTCGTTGCCGACATTTGGCACATACAATTAACATTTATATACATGTCTTACATTGTTGTGTTTTTTTTCATATTTTTTTTGTTTCGAGGATTGCTCTTTGATCATTCCCATATTAAATATTTCTCTTGTTTGTCACTTTGCTCGATCCTTCCCTCTCAGTAGTAGTGTACGTCTATAGTAGCAATATTATTATTATTATTATTATTAGTAGTAGTAGTAGTAGAAGTAGTAGTAGAGGTAGTAGTAGTAGTAGTAGTAGTAGTAGTAGTAGTAGTAGTAGTAGTAGTAGTAGTAGTAGTAGTAGTAGTAGTAGTAGTAGTAGTAGTAGTAGAGGTAGTAGTAGTAGTAGTAGTAGTAGTAGTAGTAGTAGTAGTAGAAGTAGTAGTAGAGGTAGTAGTAGTAGTAGTAGTAGTAGTAGTAGTAGTAGTAGTAGTAGTAGCAGTAGTAGCAGTAGCAGCAGCAGCAGCAGCAGTAGCAGTAGCAGTAGTAGTAGTAGTAGCAGTACAGTGTACTCTCTTAAAACCGAATTATCTATAAACCGGAACTCTCTGAAAACCGAACAGACGCTCCGGTCCCATTTTTTTGACTATATGTTTAATGTTCGAAAACCCTCGGTACACCGGAACCTCTGTATTCCGAATATCAAACAGCAGGAGCGGTACATCACTTTGTTTCGGATTACAAATTGACCTCTGTAAACCGAACATGTGTGACAATCTGATGTTATAGATTATCTTAAGCGCGCAATTGTCTTGCTGCAGGGTAATTGCGCGCTTAATCCGATAATTAGTGGCAACAGTTCGAGATCACATTAGGACTCCAGATAAGGGTGTTTAGTCGCAAAATAAATGGGTATTGCCTATAAATTGTGAACAAAAAACAGTATGTTAATTAGACTGTTTTCATTTGTTTAGCAAATTTTTTTAAACATTTTACAAACAATTTATATGTCTCAGGTAATAACTATTAATGATGTAATAATTGTAAATGATTACTTTAATTAAAACATAATTTGAATGATGCTGGTCGAATTAACAGCCTATCAAAGCAATCAAAGCAAATGTTGAGCAGAACCGCCTTTCTTGAAAGAAATGATAGAGTATTTATGCTCCACGTTACTTACGAACTATCATTTTTCTGCAAAAGTTATTACAGTGTTACAATGGCTGAGCCACCTTCTAAACGTTGAATTAACTATCGAAAACAAAATCAAATTGATCAGTGATGCTGAACCTATCCCAAAACCCTAGCTTAAGGTTATGAGTGAAAAGTATGGAGTATGCAGGTCTACAGTTAGTGACATTATTCGTCGAAAATCAACGTAGAAGTAGTAGTGGTAGTATTAGTAGTAATGGTGGTGGTAATAAGTGTAGTGGTAGTGGTAGTAGTGGAAGTGGTAGCAGCAGTAGTAATAGTAGTAGTAGTAGCAGCAGCAGCAGCAGCAGTAGTAGTTGTAGTATTATTAGTACTAGTAGTAGTAGCAGTAGTAGTAGTAATAGTATTAGTAGTAGTTGTTGTTGTTTTTGCTGTTGTTTTTGCATTAGTAGCAGTAATAGTAGTAACAGCAGTAGCACCAGCACCACAAGCAAATACAGTAGTGTTAGTAGCAGTAGTAGTAGATACAGGGAGTTCCAGCAGATTCCTGTATATTGTCCCCATTCCTCTCTCACAAGTTTCAATAAATTGGTTTAGAACAAATGGCCCAACGTTTGCTCCTCTCCCCAGCACGGACACGGAACCTCCCCCGGTGAGCGGCGTCCTGGACACGGTGTGTGATACCAGTGACGGCTCCATCCTGACCGCGCACTGCAAGGATGAGAAGGGGGAACCGTTCTACGGTAGGAAGTGACGTCAGCATCGTCATCATCATCATTTATTATAAGCAGCATCAGTAGCAGCATACTCATTATTAATACATCAGCATGATCATAAGTATTATTATCATCCTCATTGGCAAACAAAAACAATCATCACCAGCAAAATTGCCATCAGCAGCAATGACTATATCATCGTCGTCATATCATCATCATCACCTCACCGCCATCACTGTCACCACCACTTTCACCACTGCCACTACCGCAACTTCCAACACCACCACTACTACCAACACCATCAAAACCACCGCCTCCTAAACAACCAGCCCTACCACCACCTCCGCCACCCTCAAAAACACCACTACCACCACAATCACAACAATCACACAATCAAATTACCACTATCACTACCAACATCACCACCAACATTAATAAAACCACTACCACCACTATCACCACCATCTGAATACCACCCCACTACCACAACCAACACCACTACCACCCCTACTACTACCACCACTGTCAACCCAAACCACACCACTATAATAACTACTACTTGAACTGCCACTACTATGACAACCAACCCCACCACCGCTACAAGCACTACTACAATCGACATCCCCCCCATCCCAAACACTACACTCACTACCGTAGCTGCTACATTTGTTCAGACCAACGCATCATCATCTACAACCGCAACTAACCCACCACTACCTCCACACTCCCTACCACCACCAACAACAACAACTTCCCTACCACTACCACTACAACCACTACTACAACCACTACTACAATCACTTGCTACACCATTTTTCAGGTCAACTGAACGACTCGATACGCATGTTCATTGCCACGTGTGACCCAATCAGAGGCCTCACCTGCAGACCCATGCCCGGGCACAATGTGTCGTGTCCTGACTTCTCCATCCAGTTTGGTTGCAACCTGAGGACAACCACAACAACAACGGGTAAGAACTGATAGGCTGATCATACTACTCCACCAAGGAGGGTACCTTAAAGTCGTTTTACTTCGCGGTGGTCTAAATTTCGCATATTTTTCGGTCTCAAATTGCGCGAATGTAAGATCAGCGAAGATATTCGTTTTGCATAATAATTCTTAAAAAATATTTATAAAAATGAAAATGCGCGATTATAAAACCGTGCTATCTATTTGTTGTTAAAAAATGCACGAAATTTAGACACTGCGAAATATATGATTTAAAAGTAGGCCATTTTTACTGTTGCCAAGGAGGTTATGCTTTTGTTACCGTCTGTCCGTCCGTCCGTCCGACTGTCTGTCCGTCCGTCTCCGTCTGTCTGTCTGTCTGTCTGTTCTTGCATCCGTCTATGTGTGTCTGTATGTCTGTCGTACTGTCTTATTGTCTGCCTGTCCTCCCGTCCGTCCGCTTGTCCGTCCATCCGAAACCTCCTATCCGCCGGCCCGCCTGTCCGTCGTTCGGCCGTCTTTCTTTAAAGTTTGCAAAATGCCAATAAACAAAATGGAAAGATTTTTATGGTCATCCGGATCACCGTCTGGGTCGTAGAGTCGTTTAAATGATTTTTTACTGGAAACTTTTCGGTGAAGTCTGGCTTCTATCGAATGTCGTTTTTCATTTCTTCGTTAAGACGGTATCACTGTAGACCAATCGTATGTTTTGTTAACGGTCACAATGTCGGACATGGGTCATATACATAATGTTCCCCAAAAAAACTTAAAATGCCAAAAATACAAGTGTAGATTCTGACGTGCAGTCATATAATATAAAAATTAAAATATCAGTTAAACGCAATTAGCTAAAGTAAATTTATTTAAATATCACGAACGAGAATGTTCATTGTCTTTAATTGTATAATCTTTCATTTTAAGCTCCTACAACTTTGGCGCAAGCGAATACTGGAGGTGGAAGTAACGGCAAGTTGTACGCGGGAGGTGGAAGTAATGGGGGTCTAACTACCGGAAGTGGAAATATTGGTAACGGAATATCTGGTAATGGAACGAATGGCAGTGGATTTAATGGAAGCGGGACATCCGGCAGTGGATCTAATGGAAGCGGTACATCAGGCAGTGGATCTAATGGAAGCGGAACATCTGGCAGTGGATCTAATGGAAGCGGGACATCTGGAAGTGGATCTTATGGAAACGGTACATCTGGCAGTGGATCTAATGGCAGCGGGACATCTGGCAGTGGATCTAATGGTAGCGGTACATCTGGCAGTGGATATAATGGAAGAGGTACATCTGGCACTGAATCTAATGGTAGCGGTACATCTGGCAGTGGATCTAATGGCAACGGTACATCTGGCAGTGGATCTAATGGAAACGGTACATCTGGCAGTGGATCTAATGGAAGCGGTTCCCAGTCAAACGGAAGTAATGGCGGTGGAATTTCGGGAGGCGGAAGTAGCGGCAGTGGGGCATCGAGCGGCCGAACAGGAAGTGGCTCCCAGGATAACGCCGGTTTTTGCACAGCCTCGAGCGGCTTTGTTATGATCACTGCGTTGGTACTGCTGATGCGATTTTAAACTGTGTGAATGCATCACCTTTATAAGATGACGTGACGGCTATATAAAGACAGTTGTATCTATTTGCATTTTGTACTCATGCGAGTAAACGAATATGGTTTGTTGGATGTTTGTTGCTATGGTTACCGCGTTTCGACGCGTGATATGACTGGTCGTTGTTAATTTTTGCACTGTATTTTCTGTTATTCTCGATCTTACACTTTTAAAATTATACCAGTTTTGGTCCACTATGAACAAAAATAATTAATAATTTCTCAAAATTACCGAATAACCATCGTTACATTGAAAGAGGATGTTTTTGAAATTGTTGAACAAGTTGATTGTCACAGTAAGGCAACCCAGTAAACATAATTGGTAATTATCTCGCTTTGATAGATTTTTTTTCAACTTATAGATCAGCTGTCTTATAAACTTAAATCGAATTAAGAATGCTTTTGTATCGTTTTATTGTAGAAATAGTATTAACACAAATTCCCAGTATTTGTTGCTTTTTTTCTACCACTCTAAGCACTAAATGTAACGAGAATGTCGAATCGCGATAACGTCTTATAAACAGTACCAATATTACACATATGTATATTAGTTTCCAAACTTTTTATCTGAAACTTTTCTGTCATAAATGTTTTATGAAAAAAAGATGATTCCTTTAACTAAACTTAAATACATACAAACATAGATCACTTATGCAAATGTTAACGGTGGTTACAAAATTTTATAATTAAGCAACTGGATACGGGAGTTCGTTTCTAGAAAGACAATATTTTAAGACGAGTGCCGATTATCATTGGATTCGGACAAATATTCTATAACAAAAAAATCGAACACTTTTTAAGGACGTTTCTACTTGCCAGGACAGAAGATTATAATAATGGCATGTTTAAGTTTGCTTCGTTTACATTTTGCTAAAAAAAGCTGGTAAAATTGTCTCGTGTTTAGCTAAAGACTTGTTTGATTCATTCAAATAATAGTTTAAACGATTTATAATACTCAGTGTAACACAATCCTTGAAAAATGTATTTCAAAGCATATAAAAAAAGGTGGACATTCAACGAATGAATAATTTTTTGAACGAAATGCATGTGTTCTTATCTTTATACTGATCCGTATCAGCATACGTATCCGCAAAATTTCACATCGGAAGACCGTTTTCATGCAGCCGTATCCGTGTGTTTATTATTGTCTTCCTGTTTGATTCTGAGACTATCAAAATGTCAATATTAGACGAGAATTCTCATTTTAAGTGCTAGATATTGCAGTGAAATAAAAACAAATTCTCTACAATTAATGATTATTTAACCGATGCAAACGAAGTCTCTACATATGACAGCATGTTGTTTTTTTTCAAATTCAGCAAATTCCTTAAATATGTTAGGATTTAACACATTGCGAACTATTTATAATATATAAGTCAATATCTATATTTTAAAATAGTTTACACAGCATGCACATTGCCCTTCGTCTTGCTGCATGGCGTCCGTATGCTGTCCGTATCCGCATTAAATCGCTCAGCGAGCGATTCTATATGGAGGCACTACACGGACAAGCACATGCGGATACGGATAGGTAGACATGGAACCGGTTCAACGATTTTCAATGTGTTCGATTTTTATACGGATACGGAATCATGTAACGGCGGCCTTAATCTTTATAAATTTTCAATAACTCAATGTCGAAATACGGTTTACAATAGCCTCAAGCCAAACAATGTTGGTTTTGTTTTATTTCGACTACATGCGTTCCCGAGGTTTTCACACACACTGGTGACTAAAAAATTATATAGCTAAATATTACTATTCTGAATTATATATACATTGTACAATGAATGCTTAAACAATAAAACTTCTGACATGTTTAATTCATAGTTTATAGACATAAGCCTGTGCAATATGGTCAAGATATACAACAATGTGGGAGTTTGAAAACGCCTTGATACTGGCTATATAATTGTTCGGACGCCATAGTATTGGCTATATAACGTTTAGGACGCCATGATACTGGCTATATAATTGTTCGGACGCATTGTTACTGGCTATATAATTGTTCGGACGCCATAGTACTTGCTATATACCGTTTAGAACGCCATGATACTGGCTATATAACGTTTAGGACGCCGTGATACTGGCTATATAATTGTTCGGACGCCATAGTACTGGCTATAAAACGTTTAGGACGCCATGATACTGGCTATATAACTTGAGGCCGCCATGGTACTGGCTATATAACGTTTAGGACGCCATGATACTGGCTATATAACTTGAGGACGCCATAGTACTGGCTCTATAACGCTTATGACGCCATAGTACTGGCTATATAATTGTTCGGACGCCATAGTACTGGCTATATAACGTCAAGGACGCCAAGATACTGGCTATATAACTTGAGGACGCCATGGTACTGGCTATATAACTGTTAGGACGTCATAGTACTGGCTATATAATTGTTCGGACGCCATAGTACTGGCTATATAACGTTTAGGACGCCATGATACTGGCTATATAACTTGAGGCCGCCATGGTACTGGCTATATAACGTTTAGGACGCCATGATACTGGCTATATAACGTTTAGGACGCCATGATACTGGCTATATAACTTGAGGCCGCCATGGTACTGGCTATATAACGTTTAGGACGCCATGATACTGGCTATATAACTTGAGGACGCCATAGTACTGGCTATCTAACGCTTATGACTCCATAGTACTGGCTATATAATTGTTCGGACGCCATAGTACTGGCTATATAACGTTTAGGACGCCATGATACTGGCTATATAACTTGAGGACGCCATGGTACTGGCTATATAACTGTTAGGACGCCATAGTACTGGCTATATAATTGTTCGGACGCCATAGTACTGGCTATATAACGTTTAGAACGCCATGATACTGGCTATATAGCTTGAGGACGCCATGGTACTGGTTATATAACTGTTAAGCATGATACGGGCTATATAACGTTTAGGACGCCGTAGTACTGGCTATATAATTGTTCGGACGCCATAGTACTGGCTATATAACGTTTAGGACGCCATGATACTGGCTATATAACTTGAGGACGCCATGGTACTGGCTATATAATTGTTCGGACGCCATAGTACTGGCTATATAACTTTTAGGACGCCATGGTACTGGCTATATAACTGTTAGGCATGATACTGGCTATATAACGTTTAGGACGCCATGGTACTTGCTATATAACTGTTAGGACGCCGTGATACTGGCCATATAACTGTTAGGACGCCATGGTACTGGCTATATAACGTTTAGGACGCATTGATACTGGCTATATAACGTTTAGGACGCCATGGTACTGGCTATATAACTGTTAGGACGCCGTGATACTGGCCATGTAACTGTTAGGACGCCATGGTACTGGCTATATAACGTTTAGGACGCATTGATACTGGCTATATAACGTTTAGGACGCCACGATACTGGCTATATAAATTTTAGGACGCCATGGTACTGCATGGTTATTTAACTTTCTAAGACGTCATGGTACTAGTTATTTAACTTTAAAACGCAACAGTACTGCTACTTTTACCTTTAGGACGCCACAGTACTGGTTGTTTAACTTTAAAGTCGTTATGGTACAGGTTATTTAACTTTTAAGACGTCACAGTACTGGTTATTTAACTTTGAATACACCACAGTACTGTGTTTTTTTTTTCATTTTAAGACGCCATAGCACTGGTTCGTTAGCTTTGAATACACCACATTACTGTTATTTAACTTCAACGACGTCATGGTACTAGTAATTTAACTTTTACGACGCCATGGTACTGGTTAATTAACTTTTGCTTTGTCACAGAACTGGTTATTTAACTTTTACGACGTCACGGTGCTGGCATTTTAACTTTTACGACGTCATGGTGCTGGTTATTTAACTTTTACGACGTCATGGTACTGGTTATTTAACTTTTAGGACGCCATGGTATGGTTCGTTAACTATTAAGACACCACAGTACTGGTAATATAACATTTAAGACGTCATGATACTGGTTCGTGGACTTTTTAAGACACCACAGTTTTGGTTCTGTTCTTAAGACCCTTAGGTTCGTTAACTTCAAAGGTTTCAAACTGAAACATTACTTATTCTACACTGGAAATAAGCGCAAGAGATTCAGTTCTATTAGTAAAACTTAATGATTTATACTGCTAGCGCATTATACTGCTAGCCCAAACTCAGAAAACAAGATAACTGAATAACTAAATAACAGACGGGTACACGACATAACAAACAACAGTTTTATAGTTGTTGTTGTTTTTTAAATTAGTTTTCAGTTTATAACCAAATCATTTCTAATCACAACATCGACTAGTTTTCATTTGTATATACAGAAGTGCCCATATAACTTAAAACGAACAAAAAACAAAATTACGGATGAACATTACATTTATATTTAAGTTTCCTAAATAGGTACTCTAGCTTGAAATATCAAGAAAAAACATAAGCGCCAAAAGCCCCAAGTTTTATTAAAAAACCTAATTGAAATATTACTTTTGATTTTAGTATATATACGTTCAGCTAAACAATTGAACATTAAAAGCAGACGGCCAAAAGTTATAACATGTACATTAAAACTTAAGCATTTGGCTAACGGTTCTACAAAGTACACACTACACTGGCAACAGAATACTTATATACTGGCAACATTGAAGTAACATGGACATTGTAAAGTATGGTATCAGCGATGACATTAAAAAATAACATCAACACTGACATAAATTATGAGCGATGACATCATTATTGACATCAAGTATGACATCAACAATGATATCAACATTGACATAAATTATGGCATCAGCGATTTATCAACATTGAGATAAAGTATGACATCAGCGATGACATCAACATTGGCATAAACTGTGACATCACCGATGACATCAACATTGACATAAACTATGTCATCAGCGATGACATTCATTATGACATCAGCAATTACATCAAAACTGAAATAAATTATGACATCAACAATGACATAAATTATGACATCAACAAAGGCATACACTATGACATCTGCGATTACATCAACTATGACACCAGCAGTGGCATCTGTTTTTTATTGATATCAACGAAAAACTGAACTCACCATGTTGAACCGACAAAGAAGTATCACCAAGAATGGGGAACAACGAATGATTGTCTTGAAGGAAATAATTTAATTATTACTTTAAGTGGATTGTTGATTCATACATTGCTACAGACGGCACATAGTCTATACATTGTTCTTTTAACCCCTAAAATGTTTAGATGTCATTTTTTATTTTTTTTTGACATGTACGTATAAGCAGCAAATCTAAATTGAGATTCAGAATAAAATGTACAAAGCAAAACAAAAGGGATAACAAAAAAACTTCAACACTGGATTTTCTACGTAACCTTTGGATACAGCGTATATGGCATAACAAAACAACTATTATCTACAGATCGCCTTCAGCAATGAAGATTTTTCAAATGTATTCAAACAAATTCACCTATATACAGGCAGTATGTCAAACAATGTCAATTTTACATATTTACAAAAAGGTGATTACCATCAAAATCCAATGGTAATTTGAAAAAATCCAATGGCATTTTAAAATAATGCAAGTCACAAAATGTAATGCATATAATTATCTAACCAAATACAATGGTAATGTGCCATAAAGCAATGGTAATGTAACAAAATACAATGGTAATGTGCCATAAAGTAATGGTAATGTAACACAATACAATGGTAATGTGTCATAAAGCAATAGTAATGTAACAAAATACAATGGTAATGTGCCATAAAGCACAATGGTAATGTGCCATAAAGCAATGGTAATGTAACAAAATACAATGGAACTACCAGTAAACATAATTCAATGGTAATTTTACAAAATCCAATGGTATTTTAACCTAATGCAAGTAAAATCAGGAAATGCGATGGTAATGTACCATGTCAAGAAATGGCAATGCAACAAAAAGTAATACAATGCAAGGCAATAAAACGTAATGCAGGGTTAAAGTCACAAAATGACAAAATGCGAAGAATTTTTCATCAGTAGCACTACTAGCCCAATATTTTAAGACATATGTATGGGGTGTGTTATGGGAAAACCAGACTTCATGCAAGTGCAAAAAGTGTCATCCCATATCAGTCTGTGCGGTCCGCACAGGCTGATCCAGAATGGCACTTTCTGCCTACAGTGGATTTATGTTTAGAATTGACTTCATTAAAACGGAAAATACCATAAAAGTAGATAGTGACGTCCCGGATCAGCCTGTGCAGTCCGCACAGGGATGACACTTTACGCCTATGCATTGAGCCCGGTTTTCCCACAACACGCCTCATCTATAATACTTCAATACAGATTCAACGATAATTAATAGTAGCCCGGTGGGCTTGCAGTTTGAAATTGTAGAAGCCCAATGGAAATTATTGGTATCCACTAGGCTCAAGGTACGGATTTGTCGTTCACTGATTTGTGTCTACAGAGTAGTGACAGACTCTAGAAGGGAATGTGTTACGATAAGCAAATTTGTCTGTAATGATAATTAAAACATGCGATTTTACATGAAATGGGTAAAGTATGGCACATTGTGCATATGTGTAAATTACTGTGTATTTGCTGCCATGCTTATCAAATGTATCATGTTAAATTATTAATGGTATGAAATGACAAAATGTAACTTAACTGCAATGATAACTATAAATGTGAGTTTACATGACAATGGTTAATTAGGGAACATTAAGTTATATTATGGATATGAAATGCTAATTAAAACATGGGTTTGACACGAAAATGATTAATTATGCGTGTGTTTAGAGTAGTTGTACTAAAATAAAAAAACATTTCATAATTTCACTTCAAGAGGGACTGTCTGATTTTTATTTTTTAGATTTATTTCAGGTAAAAAGCCGTTTTATAGGACATAAAAAACGTCAACATCTACAAAACTATATTTCTTATAAAAAAATGCAAAATATATCCGGAGTTTATCGTACAGCAACAGCTACAATAATATTCGGTTTTGAATGAGAAAGTAAGAACTGCACATGCGCTAACAGTCAAGCTGACTCGTCTAGATTCTGTTTATAAATGTATATAATGGTTCGCTGTGCAGAAATGTGTTATTTTAGTTTTAAATTTCTCTCTAACTACGCATTTCTAAAGATGGGTTATTTTCAACATTTATTATATAATTTAGACAACATACTGTCAGCACTAGGTTCAATGGATGGTTTTACATTACAATTTTCGTACAAAATCCTACAGTCCCTCTTAAAAATCATAAAATAGTTAATCAGTTTATGATCAAGTGTTGTACATATTAGTAAGTAGTTTGGATGTAGTGGTTAATTTATGTTGATGTAATAATTATGGAAAACTACATACATGTGATTGAATGCGATTATGAAAAATCTTTCATATTGAACATGTTAGTCATAAATAAACATAAAAGACTAAAACACTATGAAAGACAGATTAATGTTACTGTTACATATAGGCAATTTGCATCACAACAAATCAACTAACAATGTACAACTGTCAATGTAAGTCTGATAACTAATGTGAAGAAACAATTTTTGGTTGACGTGCATTAAAACACCATGCACCAAATAACTGTAAAACTACATAGTGATTGATGTTATTATTGATTATAGTATCGTTCTTTCTCAAATACTAATCCATTACAGTCAATGTCAGGACAGGGCTTTCATTAACTTGTAAAAACTGAAGATTGAACTTCATGGCCTCTGATTTTGAAAGTTTTGATCATAGTATTTGGAAGTTTTGACAGTATTGCACTACACAAGTACTGAGCATTTCAGAAATGAAATTAAGTAATGTTTACAATTCAAGGTGTTTTGATGCCAGTTCTTTTTCATCAAGTGTGTATATGCGAATTCATTCATTGAAAAAGGTTAACACTTAGATAACTTACTTAATTTTTATTCTAACTTGTACATCCTTACATGATGGAAATCCCATGGCTGAAATTTTGGAAGTTCTGCAACTTCCATGGCTGCAATTATGGAAGTCCTGTGACAAAAACTAGGAGTAAATTACTCCCAAACTTCCCTTAATGGAAGCCCAGATAAGATTCTTTGAACTTTAACTTCTTTAAATGTTACTTTGTTTTTCATTATTATTAACATTAACTTTGTTTCCTATGAAATTAAAAATTTCCTAAAAAATTAAAATAATAGCAACAATTGCTACATCAGTAAATGTACTAAATTGATGGACAATTATAGGATATGAAAACTAGAAGCTTTTTATACAAAGTTATACTAGAATATACAAATGTTGTCCAATTAATAAAACAGAAAGTCAGAATGGGGTTATATAATTGCGTCTGGTACTTAATAAGTTGCACAGTGTTTACAATATTAGTAACCTAACAAATCATTTAAAAAGCTAAAAATAATAATTTAAATCTATACGAATAAACATAAAGATACGCAAAGATAGAATCAGTTTTTTTTTCTTTTTGAAATATATACTTCACACAGATTGCAAAACTATACAAAGTCATAAATTTGTCTATTGAAGTATTTTGCTCACTTCACAGATTTACGGTATAACTAACTTTTTTTCTTTTCATTTTTACAAAACCTGCCATCTTAGATGTCACACTGCCATTTTAATACCTTGTTCTGCCTGTTTAAACACCACATTGCCCTTTAAATACCTCATTTCCCCTGTTAAACCACAGCACTGCCCCTTTTATATCTCATTTCCCCTGCTTAGACGTAACACTGCCCCTTTAATATCTCATTCCTCCTGCTTAGATGCCTCACTGCCCCTTTAATATCTCATCCCCTGCTTAGACGCCACACTGCCCCTTTAATATCTCACTAACTCTATCCCCAATCTGTTTGTAGCTAGGATTTCCAGCGATCACTTGGTAATGTTCATTTGTATGACTGCAGATGTCTTTTCTGTCCACAATTTCCCCGCAGATTTCACACGTGGTTCTCCCAGCCGATGCGGTATGCGACTTGATGTGCATCTCCAGGTAGAAGTCCTCTTTGAAGCCGCGGTCACAGACACTACACCTGTAATACGAAAAGATCTAGTTAAGAAAAGGTTACTACAGGTAGCTTCTCACATATAACACGGATGGGGCGGCGGCTGTGGGGCGGGGGGGGGGGGGGCAATGATAAAGAACAATTTTATTCAAAGTCAGAAAATTAGTAAAAAATATACATCCGGTTGGTGCTGGGTAGCCCATTTATTATTCCAAATTAGGTCAAGATCAAGGTCAAAGTGAGACTGCCTGATATGGGTGGACTGGGGATGGTCATAAGCAACAACCGTGCAAGTATCCAAGTGTTGTAGCAAGCAGCGTTGGTGCTAGACTAACTGGTAAAATCTAGTTAACCAAGAAACAGCCCATTTGAATTATTTAAAGTGCAAATTTGGTCAAGGTCGAGGTCAAAGTAAGGTTGGGTGATATGGGTGGATTGGGAACGGTCATAAGTAACAACTGTGTAAATATCCAAGTGTTGTAGTTAGCAGTGTTGGTGCTACACGAAACGGTAAAATCTAGTTAACCAAGAAATGGCACTTTTAAATTATAAATTAAGTCCAAATTAGGTCAAGGTCAAAGTGATGTTGGGTAATATGGGTGGATAGGGAATGATCATAAGCAACAACTGTGTAAGTATCCAAGTGGTTAGCGGTGTTGGTGCTAGACAAAAACTGTAAAATCTACTTAACCTTGTCACATACGGAAGTACGGACAGGACGATCACTATATGCTTCCAGCATCACGATGCAGGGGGAATGAAAAATGCTAACTTTTCATTTTATTTTTATTATTTTTCCTTGTGCCCATATTTTTCACTTTTATTTTCCCCTCCTAGTGGCCTTCTCATCAGAAATTTCCCGTAACACAAGAAATAAAAAATATCTGGCCTTCTTATGTTTAAACATGTTATCATCATTTATAATAAAGACAGTTCAGAAATTAAATTTTAGATGATAATCAACATTTTATTTAGTTCAGTCAAGGTACATCACTCTGCTATTTGGTTCTGGATCAATGAGTCTTTGATTTCTATTAATGAACCTGGCATAATTTGATCAATTTGATAAAATCTTGTCGCAGGAGGAGTCAGCTTAACAAGAGCCAAACAGTCAGCCAATGAGAAGGCATACAATTTCCAATATGCAAATGAGCGTTGTCATTAGAAAGTTTATCACGCCCTCATTATAATTTTAATTGGTAAAGGTGCAAGTCGTTTGTAACACATTTGCGATAGGTATGTGTTTTGTTATAGATATGCATGTTTTTAACAGCCGCGTTTGTAATAAATTACTACAAATTAAAATAGTAAATAAATAAATCATTATACATATATAATTTTGGTGAATGTTGGTGAAAGGAACAGTTTACTATTTTTTACGACGTTATTTAATTCGACACACGTCTTATTTTGTTAAAACAATAAAATAACTATATCTAGTAATAATTAAGGAAAGTGTTATTCAAACTCATCACTGCACACGGATTAGAATTATGCAAAAACTTTGGCTGAGGCAACATTTGAATGAAAGTTAGCGGAACTAAAGTCCTTGCCGAAAATGAAAGTAAATAAACATCAGCGCCTTTTCTTTTTATTGTAATTAAATAAAAAATGTTGTGTTGCTTTCTTTTTATTAATGAACAAAGTCCTATTTGTTTATATTTCCATAGAATGCTAATTCATTTAAGCGCTAGCATTTGCGTTATTAAGATACAGTATTACAGATTGATGCTCTGAAACACTATCCACGTACAATGCGTGTAACACGCTTTTCAGCAACAAACGGCTAGCCGCAGTCTGACTGCTAGCTGCAGTTTGAGTCACCGTTGCGATGGCTGTTGCTAACAGCATTCTGTTTTTGATGCCCGGCAAATTGCTACGTCATGCTTAATACTCCTCGGTTTTAACAGGTTTTTATTACTAAAGCTCTTGTTTAAATTTTGATAAATTATTGTAAGGTAATTTGAACATAGTATTACGTAAATAAGCAGAACATTATGAATCTACTACAAAGGAATTATTAACAATTAATACAATAACGTAACATTTCGAACATATTGAAAACATACATGGAAATGAATTATTGTGTATACAAATAAAATATTTTTCCGACTTACTGACCCACCCTTTATTAGCATGGGTCGCGGGAGGGGAAACAATGTTATTTTCGGCCCAATGCGTTGTTTTTTACATTTTGATCAGTAACATGTCCATTAGAAGCGATTTCTGCAAAGTTTTATTTTTATAAACATATTTCTGAACAGCGGCTTTAAAATACAATGCAGCCTTGCATCATGTCAGAACCCAAGGCTTTTTTTCCTTGTATAGCTGGGGCCTATAAAAGGCTACTTCACAATCCGAAATATGTAACAATTTTCGCAAGTGTGGCAATACAGCTTCACAAATCAGATGGATATACAATTAAAAGGTTCACATTTAAACAGTATTTTTAAACCAGATTCATAGATTTTTTAACCATATATATGTAAATAAAACATACATAGTATTTTATTAAAAATATTACAAATATCATAGATATTTGTGAATACAAAGTTGTTGTTTTTGTTTTTTTCAAAACTGAACTAAAACCTGAGAATTCACAATTTACCATTTTATCGCGCTTACAGTATATTTCAATTATTTCTGATTTTCACAAAATGAAAAGGCCAAGGCCTCTTCATTATTGTTGGAAAAATAGCCCTGGAATCAAAATAATATTTTGTATGATAATAAATATTTTTTGTCAAATAACCCATGGTATTAAGTATAGATGTTGTAGGGAAAGATTTAGGATTGCAAAAGGTACAGGGTGCTGCTTAAAAGGAGCAGTGTGGAAAGCCGGACCAGTCTGTTGACAATTTCTAATAATTTGCTAAATTTCTGAGGCAAATACTTGTAATTAAGGTTTTTAAGCATAGTCAATTGATTTGTCATTGATTATTTGCAAAAATAGATTAAATTTCACAAGATATTCAACATTTTTGTGTTGACAATCCCAGAGGGGCAGCAGGGGCAAGCAAAAAGGAGCAGGGTGCAGCACCCTGCTATTTGGCTCTAGATCTTTTCCCTAGATGTTGTTACCTGTAATTCTTCGCCGTACGGGACATTCTGTGTCGGTTCAAATTGTGCTGGTGAGCGAATTCTCTGCAGCAGACGTCACATTTGTAGACCTTTTCTGATGACGATGTGAGTGAATTTTCTGACCCTTTTGGACTATTGTTTGCCGATTTTATTTGAGTCCGAACATGACACTCACTAGTTTTATCCGCCAATAATCCTTCAAATCGTGTCCTGTTGCCAAATTGTTTGCTAGGACTTAAAATGCAGTTTTCTTTAATGTTTGTATTCATCATAATTTTGCTTGGACTCAGAATATGGAATGACAAATCCAGCACAGTTTCATTGCAGCCTGCATTATTTTTGCCAAAACTTCGATAAGCATACTTTTTCGGAATATCGTCATTTACAGCCATAAAATCGTTTTCCAGTGGATTTATTGGCCGTTCAGAATTAACATCACACTGTAAGCTATATTTCACCTTGTCAATTGAAATAATATCTTTTTCAGAATCATTCTCAAATTTCTTCAAATTCTTATCCTCACTGACTGCTTTGTCATTTCTCTCTAATCTCCTTTCAGTTTCCACATTGCCGTACTTTCTTCTTGAATTTCTTCATGTTGACAATACAGACTAGTCCTGGAATCCTTGTTAGTCTCACTTTGGTCCACTTGACTCTTTTCATCACCCTTATTCTTCAGATCTCCAGTTTTCTCTGCCGTCCCTTCCGGATCAACTCCAAGAACATCCTCAGTCTTTTCGTCTTCACAACTTGTATTCACATTAACATCAATCTCCAAAGCCCCCTCCAACAGACTGGTATTGTAGTAGAACAGCCGAGACACACATTTGTCACCATCAACTTTATCTTTCTCAACAACATTTTTACCATTTTCACATTCTTCTACAGTATCGTTATCTTTGCTAACATTTTCAACACATACCTGCATCTCTTCATGCATGTTCTTGTCTGTTTCATCAATGTTACTTGCTTGCTCTCCACAATCTGACTCATTGACATCACTGCAATCTTTGATATTCTTCAAACTTTGGTCTTAACTTTTGCTAGGCACATTTCCTTGCGTAAATGTAACCGCTGAGTTGCAATCAAAATGGGACTACATGCCTACTTCATTTCTCTTTACAAGGCAAGTTGACATCTTTAACAACTGGTGGGCGACGTCAGTCCGCGTGGAACTGTCTTCAGTCCTCTGTGTAAAGGATACCGCTAATTGTACTGGGCAATGAGATTGACAACTTCATGCTTTAAATTAGACTGGACACAACTGGTTGTGGTACCAGACAAAACCTGTTTCGGTCGCCCAATTTTATGTAGGCTGCTAAGTGAATTTTGCCCAGACGTGTCTAGTTTGGACGTGTCTGAGGAAGTTATTATGTTCTCACTAGGATTGTTCCCACTCTGTTTCAGAACTGCTCTGCACCTAGCATCATTCTGTTCCATTTTCTCAGATCCCAAACTCCAAAGTTCAGTCTGACTTGCACTCAATGACCTTGATCTGAGGTCATGACCTTTGGTTTGACCTTGACTTTGACCTGGATATAAAGGATACATTCCACTGTTTCCATTTCGAGCCATGTAGTTCAGCATGAACATGTGGTTGTAAAACGCTTGCATTTGGCTGTTGTAGGCTTGACACATCTTCCTGTAGCCCAGATAATTCTGGGAACGAAGCACTCCTGGTGGATTGGAGAACATCGGATACGGGAATGCAGACGGACCAACTGGGCTTATCTGATAAGGCGCAGTACGGTTTTTAATACTGAAGGATGATTGGATTGGAGCAAAGCTGGTCTGGGATGGCGCTGTTGAAAAGGGAGGTAACTCAAAGGCTTTTCTAATTGCTGGAAGCTGTTGTGTATTTTGGGAAGAAGTGGTCTCCCTTGATTTTGCGTTTGGCAAGTTTTCACTGTTGTACTGATGGGACACGGATGTTTCCACTCCTTTTGCTTGATGCCCACACCCTGAAAGCAATGCTTCCTTCACGCTGGTTGATCTTTCATTGGTTTCTTGTCTTGAATTTGTTGATTTTGTTCTCACACTGACTTTCGGTTTCTTAACTACCCATGCTTCATTATTATGCAAAACATCTGCCGTATTCTCAGTCATGTTTAATTTCACACTCCAAACCTTCAATATTTATATTTCTCTGCACAGATTCCCCCACCCATCATCGGCATACTCAGAGAGCGACTTCTTTTATTGTTTTCCAATGTCTCAACGAACGAAGTCACTTGCATCAAATTAGGTATCGTCAAACTATTATCCGAATCACCCCCGATTTCCTTCGAGTCCTCATGAGAACGTAGATGTTTGTACAAATGGCTACTCTGAGCAAACACTTTGCTGCACACTGAACACGTGTACTGTTTGCTGTTCGTGTATGACCGCATGTGCATCGTCAAATGATGACGACGAATGAACGTCTTCAGGCAATAGTCGCACTTGTGTGGCCGATCGCCCGTATGCCCTTTCTTATGCTGCCGCAAAACGCACGCTTTACTGAACGACTTTCCGCAAACATCGCACGTGTGGAGTTGGGATGGCGAATGCGACTTGACGTGAATTTTCAAGTCGTGACTGGAGGGGAAGCCGGCATTACAAACACCACAGCTGTAAACTCGTTTTCCAGTATGCGTGCTCATGTGTATCTTTAAGTAAAACTCTTCGTTAAATTCGCGGTCGCACACTTTACACTTGTACAGTTTCTCCCTATGCACGCGTAGGTGCCTCCGCAGGTTATTATACTGACTGAACTCTCGCGAGCAGTGCTAGCACCTGTATGGGTTAACTCCCTTGTGGAACAGTTTCATGTGACTGACACGCTTTTCAGAACCACTAAACTCCATGTTACACACCCAACATGACATAGATTTTTCCTCGTGCACCAGCACATGATTTCTTAGTGCATCGAGCGACGAAAATGATTGCGGACATTCACCACACTTGAACGCACCTGAAATTTCATCTTGGCTGTCTGTGGCTGAAGCCAAACTGTTCTGCGATTCACCATGTCTCAAATCATGCTTATTGCTCAAACAAACCTCCAAGACGTTGATACTGTTCGTGGGCTTTTTAATTTGCAGAGATAGACTGGTGCTTGTGTTTGGAGCCACTGAATTAAACTTTTCCAACAGTGAGACCATAGGTCCCATATAGGTTTTATTCTTAGATTCCTCTTCAGATTTTAAATTTGCAGATTTGTTAAATTCATGACTAGTTTCTGCCACATTATCTCCACTATTACCATACGCATTTTAATTCACATTGTCATTGTCATTTGACCCATTTCTTTCATTATCTTCCAAACTCCTCTCCCTCACTGGCTCATGTGTGGTGTTCATCCGTACCGAACTTGTTTCCGCAGCAAAACTAGATTTCTGCTGATTCACAAAGTCACTATCCCGCATATTTAAACCACCGCGCTCATCCGCATCCGGAAAGAGTGGTTTTGAAACCTGCGGCCGAAGAAATGCATAACCAGAACTAGGTGTTCTCTCGGGCGTACGATGATCAAAGACAGTTCCGCAGATTTCCACTGGTGACGATTCCCTAGATATCGTAACTGTTGATTCGCCAGACTCGCTTATTTGTGAATGCACTGACTGTAGTGAATCACTTCGTTGTCGTGGAAACGTGGCGCCACCTTGATAATTGTGCATCATTTTGAAATACAAATTTTCCTTATTGTCCTAGTCTGTCATACATTTATTAACACTTTTTTCGTAGATCTCGTGCTTCAATGAAGCATCCGGAGCTGACTTTTGTTCGTTCACAGAGAAGTTCTCTATGCCGTGTAACAGTTTGTGCTCGAAAAGCGCTCTCTTCTTTGGTGGATACATTTGGTCGCTTGACAACCGTCTTTTGGAAGACGGAGGCAAGGTTGGACGTTTCTAAAATGCAATAAATATCATTTTATATTTTCAAGATTTATTTTTTGAACCAGTCAAAAATAAAGAAGGAACAATATTATTGAGCAAGAGGGAAGAAATGTTTCCAGACTATTTTAATATATTTAAATTTTGTACATGAAAACTATGAAAATAAAACTTTAAAATAAAAAAAGGAATATATTAAATTTGGAAGTATCAATTACTGTAGGAGTACCAGTAATCATTAAATGTACCCTTTGAAAAAGTGTATTTTTTATTATTTAAATCAGTAGCCGAAATAACTAATGGCTTATGAACTGAAATATTCTTTATTTGAAAATAAGGTTTTTTATTTTAGTATACCTGTATGTGTTCATGTTCTGTGTACAATTTGCAGTGACAGGTATTTTTTTCAAAATTGAAAATAATATTGCTATTCTTATTATATTTTAGGGAAAGATCTAGAGCAAAATAGCAGGCTGCACCTGCTCCTTTTTGGTTCCCCCCTGCTTCCTCTCTGGGCTTGCCAAAACAAAAAGGTTGAATATCTTTTGAAATGTCATATATTTTTGCAAATATTCAATGACAAATGAATAGATTTACTTTGGGCCAAAACCATAACTAGAGTAAGACTCCTGAACAACCTGGATATAGTAAAGTAATAGAAAATGTCATAAACTGGTCCCTCTTTTCACCCTGTTCCTTTTTAACAGCACTTGTATATTTTTGTATCCTAAATCTTTCCTTAAATGTATTTTGTGTGTGTCAATGTAGGAATTGCTTGTCATTACCCTTCTCGAACAAGCGTATTTAATACGCATACGCTGCCGTCTTGGCATAGTATTTAATACTCATACGCTGCGGTCTTGGCACCGTATTTAATACGCATACGCTGCGGTATTGGCACCGTATTTAATACGCATACGCTGCGGTCTTGGCATTATATTTAATACGCATACGCTGCGGTCTTGGCACCGTATTTAATACGCATACGCTGCGGTCTTGGCATTATATTTAATACGCATATCCTGCGGTCTTGGCACCGTATTTATTCTGCGTTTAATGTGCATTTAATGCACTTGCAAATGCAGAAAAAATACACTTTTAACAGAAACAAGTTTATATTTTCTGCATACGCACACTAAAGTGCATTTAATGTGCATTTGTCTCTTTGAAAAATACACTATATCTTCAAAAATTACACTAAAACGTATTTTAAGTGTACTTTCGAGTGCATTGATACATTTTTTAAAATTAAAAATACAGAAAAAGTACAGAAAAAATACACTTAGTGTACTAAAAGTGTATTTGATGCGCATTTAACACCGACAAAATATGGTGACAATACCGCAGTGTTTAATAAGCTTATTCAAGAAGGGTAGTACCAAGTAATATAATATAATTATGGAAAGATTTTAAAACTGTGGAGATTGAATTTCTTTACCAACAAAATTAAAACAAGTGTAATCCATGTTTGACATATCAATTGTTTTGAAAATATTATAAACTTGAATTCAGGGCTTACATATTTTTTAAAATATGACCACATACAAGTTTGTTTGGCTGAAGTGAATTTCTCTCTTCAAAATTAAACTAGAATTGTCACATGAGTGACAAATATACCCCTACAATAGGGCCTTGTCACAAAACAATTGGTAGCTTACTTAACATGAATAATATATTCTAACCGGACACGTGCTGAGTTTTCTATAGACAAAGAACAAAATTCACCGTTGTTTAAGCAACAAATTAACAACCCGAAATAATAGTTACGAAACTGTAAAATATAGTTAGTTTGCATTGTATTGCAGAAAATGTTACCAGGTTAGAATCGAAAGAAATGTTCGCATTATAGTTACCTGCTAATAAACGCTGATTTTCATTCTGATGCGGTGTATTAAACCACTCGGGCTAACACGCTGATTTGGTTTAATTTCTATGCATCATAACTCCAACTCGTTGTTTATTAGCCGATAAACAACTCTCAATCAAAATTATTTCTTAAGTAAAATAAATGATATTAGAGTATTATCGCAAACTATGTTACCTCTTAAAATCCCCATGGTCTGAAGCCAGCAGGTACAATAACAGATTGCAGGCCTCTAGGATGTAGTAGCTGGCAATGTCCACTTCACACCTTAAACAAATATAGAATTATTATTATTGCAGGGAAAGATCTAGGATCACAAAAGGTACAGAGTGCTGCTAAAAAGGAGTAGGGTGGAAAATCCAGACCAGTTTGTTGACATTGTCTAATAATTTGCTTTATTATATACCTATTTAAAATCTTAACAAAATACATGCTCCTTTAATCGATGAAATACATGTCGACAGAAACTAAATCCCGTATTATGCTACTCGCTATTTTTCTGATCCGGTATTACTTAACTAGCTGGACTACTTTTTGAATGACGTCATCATAGAGTTATGTAAACAAATATATTCTATACCTACAACGATGAGTCGTTATTGTAGTTTTTAAACAAATAAAATAAGGTAAATGCACATTTGAAGTTTATCGTGGCATATATTAAAAGGAATACCCCGATATTAGGCTTGTCAATAGTTCCGAGAGTATGTATTAGTCTCGTGGCTTAGGTTATTTCGCATCACACTGGAGGCTCCGTTTATCATGTGATATGTCATCACACAAGCCACTCGACTAATACATACTCTTGGAACAATTGACTGGTGTAATATTCTGTATAAATCCAGGGTATTTATTAGTCCATTTCTTGTACCTGTAATTCAGGTTTTTAGGCATAGTCTATTTATTTGTAATTGCCTCTATGCAAAAATATATCAGGGGGGGGGGGCTAAATAAATGTAAACCGTTTAATTATAATTACAACAATACAATCAGTATTTCAATCCTTTTAATCAATTTAAATAAAAAAATCAACCATAAACAAAAATAATACTTACATTAAGTATATTCAAATGTATGTATCCATAATTTTATTAACTAACATTTATAATAATAACATTAAATTTTGCAGATTTTAAAATTGCCAGAGAATTACTCTCAGTTAAAAACTAATTTAAATTATTAATTTATTAATGTTGCACTGAAACAAATACACATTATTCCAAGCCAATATTATGTTGTTTACTCTTTCTCTAAAACATAAATATTTCCCTACCAAAATATTATTCCCCCATAGATAAGACCCCTAACAAGTAAAACACTGTATTTATCATCCATTATCCAACTGTCAACTTCCCTTTATCTGATAAACAAACATGGGCCCAGCTTTATGGCCCCTTTTTGTGGACTTTTCAATAGGGCCCAATATCATGTGTGATAATTTCTTTGTACAGTCTGTGGTGTTAAATATACATATTGCGTAATAGCCTGCATTTTAAGTTGTTAAGGGGACCATCACACAGCATGCGATAATAATTTTACATTGAAATTGTAGACTAGTGTTAGGAGGGATTTGTTTGGAGAAGTAACAGTCAGTCTGGTATAACTTTTAATAGACAGCCGTATGCATCAAATATATCATCAGGGCCTTTCTACCTCATATAGGCAGCACCCCCAACCAAATTGGAATTAATGCATTGTTTTCAAAAGTTGACATTACTCCTGGATTGTTGTACCCTTTTAACAAATATGTGGTGTGGCGTGGGAAAACCGGACACAATGCATGTGTGTAAAGTGTCGTCCCAGATAAGCCCGGTTTTCCCATGACACAACTAATTTGTAATTTCCCACAAAACCTAGGCCTGGGCTCCATCCCTAACCTCTGAATATAAGTCCAGCTAAATCAATATTCAATTATTCTTATTCAACAATTTGGTTATACATTACAATGTTCATGTAAGATAGTGCAGAGAAATATCATACAAGATACAAAGTGCGCAGTGCTAAAGGATCTTTTTTTCAGACTAAACGTTTTTCACTTCCATTTTTTGCACACCGGTTCTTAAAAATATTGTTACACATTTTAAAATTATTTCTTAGCAACCATCGGGATACATTTATTGTTTTCTACCTTTCTTTAAATGAATACTATCCTTGCAATGTACTCCCCACACATTGCAGCGATTGCATCAAAACTAAAGATGTGAAACCATGATTGTTTATTATAATTTAATAATGAAATCATTACCCATCACAGTCCCTGCATAGTAAAAGTACATTTCATTGCAATAATTACAGTGATTACCATGTCACCTGGCACACACACACTTCCCTGCCAGTCCCTTACAGCTCTTTGTCCCAGTGAATTATGACACATTCTGAGATCAGATAATATTTGTAAACTTGCCCCAGGGGTGCAATGCAGAGACTCCGAAAAACATTTGATGTAAAGTGTGTATTTATTTCTCCAAACCTGACTGAATGTCAACACAATTTTTATCTACATGAGATATCAAGATCAGAGCAACAAATAAGGATTCTGTCTGAATTTGGTATTACCCTATCCTATTTTAAATGGTATCTGGACAAAAGCCCTTTGCCAAAAAGCCCCTTCGTCTTAAAATGCACGCCTGGACATAAGCCCCTTGGTAGAGTTAATAGGGTGTACAAAAGCCATTTGGTAAACAAAAGCCCCTTGATGATGTTCCTGCCTGTAGTCCTTGGCATATTAAGTTTTTATGTATTGACATTAAGGCCATCTGCAAATAAACAGATGGAATAAAATGTTGTTGTTGGAAGTATAGCTGTACTTAAATGCAATTAAGAAAAGCTGTCAGTTTTAGAACAATTGATTGCATTCAATGAAAATGTTCACGTTGATTATATGGAATTTCCTTTTGAATGGCATACACAGTAATACAATATCAGAAAGGAGCTTTTGTTCACCATTTCATAATCATTAAGGTCTTTTGTCCATCCTGATAATTCTACCAAGGGGCTTATGTCCACTCTGTCGAATATACCGATGGGCTTATGTACATGTTAGCAATTTTAGACCAAGGGTCTTTTGGGCAAGGGCTTTTGTACTACATCCATTTTAAATAATTGAGTACTGAACAAATTATTTGTGTACTTTAAATTATATTTCCCCATTAGAATAAAAATAATTGAGTATTAACCACAACTGATCTCAAATTTAGTACAACAACCACAACATGCAAACGTATGGTGTGCATTTTTTAACACAATTCTAAGCATTTATTTTTCACAACACTAAATCTGCATATTGTTATCTACACATAAGTAACTAAACTCTGGAAAAATGCTGAAAATATTTTAAACTTTGTTTTGTAAAGAATGCTAACATTTTTCAATGCGAGGTCTGATAAGTAGACCCGATTTTGACACAATATAAAACATTGCCACAAAACATTTACATTGGTAAATAGTATTATACTCGTAAATTTTTGCCTCTGTGTTTTTGTGGCCTAAATGACGTTGGAAACAATCCATTATGCGATAATCCTAATGTGTCGCCAATTTGATGAAACCTCAATTCTTCGATGTTTTGATATTATTTAGAAGATCTAATGCAAATGTGGAAACAATATTACTGAATATTTCAATGTTTTTTCGACTATTTTTATTTGAAAATCTCACATCTTTTGCCATATTACAATAAAAATACTATCTTTGAATTTAGGGTACATCAAAGTCGTGTTGAAATATGATAATTCATGGTCAAAGTCATATACATAACCTCGCTGGTATGAACATAGGCTGGACAATGGAAATCGAAGATGGGTGCAAGCAAAACAACAAGTTGCTAACCTGTCTTTAAACTTTTTGTACAATTTCAATTCGTTTTGCCAGCCTGTGCGACATTTTTCCCAGAATGATGTAAGATCAATAATAATAACAAACATGACCAAAGCATTCCGAAATCAGTAGACAGAAACAATACGAAAGTTGCTTAATGAAAACACGGACAATTACGGAGATACTCGGTTAATCTTAATTGGACAGCTGTGGGTTGCATTGTAAAGAACATCCAAAAACTGCTTCATAATATACGATTGTCTGTCATTTCGTAACATAACAATTTGGTAACCATTTATTTTAGGATGTTTCGTACAAATCGGTCGGTAATTGTATACCCATTTAAGTCAATCACTTTACGCACCGAGTTTGCCGTTTGTGATTGTTTTGCTAGTATGTAGTGGACCTAATGTCAATTTAAAAATAAATGTACATAAACATTTATTGTTGTATCGACAATTTGTGTAAAAAGATCTCAAAATAGTTTCACCTGTTTCAATAAAAACAAAACATCATCAAAGACAGCGCAAGTCAAAATGGGTTGCACTAGGATTATCTGATGCAATGTGATTTTTTTCAATGAACAAATTATTTCTACTAGAAATAATTTGTTCACCAAACAGAAATGCTAATTGGTTAGCTATATACAGTCTAGGACGTTAATATAATATTGTTTGTTTCCCCTCCCGCGACCCATGCTAATGAAGGGTGGTTCGGTAGGTCTGAAAAATATTTTATTTGTATACACAATATGTCATTTTCATTCATGTTTTCCTTATGTTCGAAATGTTACGTTATAGTATTAATTCTTATTATTTTCGTTGTAATAGATTTATAACCGTTTTAATTACCTTACAATAATTTATCCAAATTTAACAAACAATAACATACGTTAAAAACATTAGCGTTAGTAATAAAAACCTGTTAAAACTAAGGTGTAATAGCGTGATGTTGCAATTTGCCGGTTACCAAAAACAGAACGCTGTTGGCAACAGCCATAGCAACGGTGACTGTCTAACTGCGGCTAGCAGTTTGTAGCTGAAAAGCGTGTTACACGCTTAGCAAGTGGATATTTTAAAAGCATCAATCTTTAATACTGTATCTGAACAACGCAAATGCTAGAGCATAAATGAATTAGCACTCTATGGAATTAAAAAACAAATAGGACTTTGTTCATTAGTAAAAAGAAAGCAATACAACATTTTTGATACATTAAAATAAAAAGAAAAGGCGCTGAAGTTTATGTACGTTCATTTTTGACAAGGGCATTAGTTCCGCTAACTTTCATTCAAATGTTGCCTCAGCCAAAGTGTTTGCATAATTCTAATCCGTGTGCAGTTATGATGAATGAATACACTTTCGTTAATTATTACTAGATCTAGTAATTATATTTTTTTAAACAAAATAAGAGGTTTGACGCAATCAGGGTGTCGAGTTAAAAGCCGTCGTAATTTATATTCTTAGTGAACGATTCCTTTCACCAAAATTCACCAAAATTATAATATTTATTTATAATTATTTATTTATTTAATATTTTAATTTGTAGTAATTTATTACAAACGCGGCTGTTAAAACCGGCATATCTATAACAAAACACATACCTAACGCAAAAGTATTACAAGTGACTTGCACCTTAACCAATTAAAATTAGAATGAGGGCGTGATAAACTTTCTGACGACGACGCTCACTTGCATGTGGGAAATTGTATGCGTTCTCATAGACTAACTGTTTTGCTCTGGTTAAGCTGACTCCTAGTGCGTCAGGATTTTATCAATAATCGACAATTGGTGCATGCAGGCGAGTTTTTTCATTGCCGGTGGGCATTCTTTGTCTTAAAAAAAACAACATGCATATGCGAATGGAAATGGTTGCACTCTAGACTCTGACACTGAATGTTTTGGCGTCCTTTTCGTAAATGCATGCGTCAAAATAGGCGTTACCAAGCATTGTCCGTTTAAAGTCATTTTATAAGAGTCTTTTGAAAGTAAGATTTGTACACGCTATTGGATTATTTTTAAGGATTCTACCCCGCAATTTCACACACGAATAAAATAAAATATTGTTTTCTTTGGTGTATTTTTTTTTGGGGTGGGGGGGGGGTCGCCGCGATTTTGCTGGGTCGGTCACGGGAGGGGAAACAAACAATATTTTAGTTTAGGCCCTAATGCCAAATATGTATTAACATTGATGGAGTCGTGACGTCAACTTTTAACAATTTGGTATAAAAGTCGTGTTACATTAAACTACATATTTTTAGAATTCCTTGGTACAAATGAATTTTTATGTTAACAACTTACCGAATACTGTGTTATGCAGCCCTTACTATGAATTATTCTGAGCAATTTCTTGGGGATGGACGAAAACAGGCTCCTTATGTAAATTACTGGAATATTTGTCCAGATGCGGGACATTTTTTCGAGATCCGCGGTTGTTTCAATGTAGATACATCCTCTTTCCAGTTTGATTTTGAACAGCAACCAACAGTTTACGATAATGTTAATAGCAGGTGATTGTGCCAGCTAGGTCATGGAACATAAATTGTGTTTGTGCTTGTATAGTTGCACAGGGGCATTGCCATCTTGCAATATACAATCCTTATTTGTAAAATGTCCACATATAACTGGCCACAAATACGTGTCTAGAATTTCGATATATCTCTGTGCATATTTATATTGCCATCAACAACCCAGAAAGTACCATTCCCGTTCCATGTTATGCACGCCCATACCATCAAGCTCAGTTTCACCAGCGGGGTCAGACTTATACACTGTGGTAACCATTCTTCACCAGGTTTTCTCCATATATATACACGATTATTTTTAACAATCATCAAATACAAACACGTCGATAAAACTTCAAAGTAACAAGAGCAATGCCAAAGCAATAAGAGTAGTGTCCCTTGGCGGCAGCTCATGAATATTAATTAGTGCCGGCAAGTGGCCCAGTCACTGGTACCATTATATTCGCTCTAAACCCCATATAAAACGTAAATATCTGGAACCAATCTGAATTGCATATGCTAATTAGATGATGAAATAACAGGGTAACCAGAAAATTTCCCACGAGAGTGTTATGTTAGCTCCGAAAATCTTACTCGAATATTTTAAAATCCTATATTTCTGGTAAAGCATTATGTTTCGCTGAATTTCATGGTACTTGTTTAATATAAACATGTTTTTTTTAATTAAATACATTACAATTGTTTACATATTTAACCATATAAGTATTATTTATGGGAAATTTTCAACCCTATGCTAGAGTAAACACAAATCAAAGATGGCGGCTCTTTGTACGAATGACACTATTGTACATGCGTAGCAACCTTACTTATTGCTGAAAACAAACTAGTAGTAATAAACAGTGTGTAATAAGATGCAATATATATGTTATATATTTGCATATGTATTCAAAATTGTTGAATAAGTAGAAATATACCGTCAATAACATTGACGTTCAAACTCAGAGGGGTTCATACCTGGTCGGTTCGTACCACCTCAAGTCTGCTGTTGCCTCTATTGTAATTTATATGGAATCACTTGAAATTCATGATGGATTAAATATACGTACATTTATTGTTATTGTTAAGAACCATTCTTTGGCTGCACAAGGCTAAAGTTCCAGTTTTTCTGTTATAACATGATATTCTGAAGCCAAACTTTGTGAACAACTAGAATTGAATGTAACTATTTTCTGTCTGTTAAACTGATATTGTAAAGATACAGAATTTGACAGTTTCAATATAAAATATTTGAGTGATACTGGTGTTACAATTAAAATTTAAAAATGAAATGTGAAAAAGTATTAAATATTACAGGGTTTGAATTTAACGAAAACAGCAATTTGCAAAATGAGAAATTAACTCGCAAACTATATTTATTGTTGTATTCATTAAACGTCACATATCACAACTCATTTATTTATTACTGGGTCCATATGGCACTACAGTAGGCCTTTTCTGTTGTTCAACATTCTGTCATTTTTGATCGTATATATTTATTTGTTTTTGTTATTTTTTTTAGTTATATAGTTATAATATGTTGTTCTAATCGGATTTAATTTTGTTCCATTTACAAAACACTGCATTCTAATTACCTTCAGAGATTCCGTTGGCTTAAAAAACTAACCTTGCAGTAATGTTTCCAATTTCAACAAACAATAAAATCCATAAAAAACTAATTTCTTTAATTTACACCTGTTAAAACTGAGAAGACTGACAGTGGAAATAGCCCGGCTTCCTAATATGCAAGCTGTTAGCAACAGGCGGTAGCAAATGTGTCAGTTTGACTTCAAAGGTCTTTGATGTGACTGCCGAATTGGGACCATACTAGCAGTTTGTAGCAATAGGCATGTAACACACTTAGCAACTGTTAATTATCAAAAAGCATCAATAAAAATAAATGTACCTGAACAATGCAAGCAGGCTGTACAGGACAGGGAAAAAGCTCTAAAAATGTTTACAAATAACCCCGCGTAGCATAATCTTAAAAACTATAGGTCTCTCGAAAACACTGCGAGCGGGTCATTTTGGAAGCAAAAAAAAACAAAAAATTGGAAAGAATTCTGTGAATCCATTGATACTAAACACTCAACTACTAAGCAGTTTTTGCAAAAAAATCACAGAATTACCGGTAAAGGAATTCCATACTGTCCTGCGCCTCTACGGTGCGGTGAACACAACGGGTTTAATACCACCCGAGTAGAAGCATGCTACAGTGATACCGGTACCAAAACCTGGACAAGATAAATCTGATCAAAAATCCTGTAGGCCAATAAAGTCTCACTTCTCACGCTGGTAAATTATTAGAAATTATGATCAAAAATAGACTTTGAGCAATTATTGGAAACTAACAATATTTTGTACCCCTTCCAGTCTGGCTTTAGGAAAGGGCGTTCTACACTAGACCAGCTAGCTAAACTCCAACATGACATTATTTCGGCTAAAAATCGAGGACAGTCAGTACTTGCAACCTTTTTGGACCTTCAAGCTGCCTTTGACTTAACTTGGACTTTCGGCATCTTAACAAAGCTAGCTGATTACTGTATCACCGGACACTGCTTCCACTATATAAGGGCTTTGTTGAGGGTCGTAAAGTTAAGGTCAGAGTCGATGGTGCGAGTTCAGATGAAGCAATAACTGAAAGAGGCACCCCACTGGGGTCTGTCATCTCTCCCCTGTTGTTCTCCATCATCGTAAATGACCTGCCTAAAACTGTTAAATCATCAGGCATGGTTATCTCCCAATTTGCCGATGACTCCGGCACTTGGTTAATGGGGTCCAAGCTTTCAACCCTGCAAACAAAGGCCCAAGATGGACTGGCTCCATACGGAAATGGGCTATTGACTGGGGATTCAAACTTTCACCCACAAAAACAGTAGGAATCCTTTCTGGCAACCAAAACTAGCACTATTTGGACTTAACTTTAGGCGGCACAAACATTATTCTTGGAAAAAGTGGTGACATTTCTAGCTATGTATCTAGATAAACGGTTAACATTTATTCACCACTTAATCTACAAGTCCCTTATTCGTCCAAAGGTAGATTATGTATTCATGTGGTACGCCAAACGCACTCAAAATGATATAAACCATACAAAACAAGGCCCTCAGGATAGTCCTACGGGCACTGCAGTGTACAGCGAGTTGTACATTAGAGGAGGAGGCCGGTGTGCTGCACCTCGCCCTGCGCCGGAAACAACAAACCCTCCAATATTGTGCCATTGCCCAGTCCAGACACGGCTCAAACCCCGTTAACAAGCTATTTGGGAACGGCACCTTCAGCAGGGACGGGAGCTTAAAACGAAGCATTTTGCCTTCCCATTTGGGGCCAGCACCCATACCCTGGTGGAGGAGGGCGGTCTCAAGATTGCTGTGGCAGACCTGAATCCCTCCGAAACACCCATGGCTGCTTCATTCCCCAGATGTCGACAACTGTCTATCGACAATAGTAACAAAATCTGACTCTCCGCACCTCGTTAGGTCAGAAGCTCTCAATTATATTAATATTAAGTAGCTGAGCATTTACAAATTTAAACTGACGGCTTCAAATGCCCTGACTCTGGCTTGGAAGCCAATTCATTAGTAATTCCCTCCAAAAACGGTGTAAGAACATTCAGACTCAGCAACAATCTACATATTCGGCGCAACTTGTGGCCATTAGCTTTGCAATGTGCTGGATATAAGTTAACAAACCATCTAAAACTGCTATCTTCTCGGACTCTCTATTTTCACTAGAATCCATCAAAAATAGAAAAGCAGGTTTAGGCCTTATATTTTAAATACAATTTTGGAACTGAGAGGGAGTCGGTCAATATATGGGTCCCACTACCCAGACAAAAATATACTCCCGGACCAAGACCTATATTATGCGGTAGTGGAACAACATGCCACCCGCTAACACTCCATACAAAGCCCCCTTCTCAATTGCCCAGTAAGCCCTCAGTCGGCCCCATCAATATGCTACTAACATCATTATTGACAAATGCATTAGCCGACTGAGGATGGGAACCAGTCTTTTGCCTGCTAGTGCGGGAAAGTATATTTTAAAGCTGGACCCTCTCTGTCGTCAATGTGGGATCCTCTTTACAGACGACCACCGGCTGACGCATTGCCCCCAGTTTTCTACACAGAGAGAACAACTTAAAACAACTTTTTCCAACTTAAACATTGATTTCACCCTTAATAATAGTTTTAATCCAACTGGCAAAAATAAATTACCAGTGTACAAATCTCTGGCAACATTGTGAATTGTGAATTGTCTGATTAGGCGTAAAAAATATATGTTTGTTTCAGTTAACCCGACCTACCCTACCTCGACCCTAACACATTTTATTGGGTTTGTTAGATTTATTTTTGGTTTATGTACCTTTTTCAATAATTAAATGTGTTTTTGGATAAATAAGTGTTTCGTTTTGATAGTGTCCACTTATAAACAATGTTTAAGGATATTACTGATACGTTTTGAATATCTATTATGTTTTAGAATCTTCAAGTTGACCGTTTACCAAAAAAAAAATCCCGACCTACCTACCCTAATTTTTTGGGGCATGTTACCTGAAACACAAATATCATTTTTTTTACGTTCTCGTTAATGTTTCAAAACATGGAATCCAGGACTCCTTCCGATGCAAATTTAGCGTCCGGGTATCTAATCGTCAAAACAGACCCCTACCCAACCCACTTAAAAAACACAACTACAACAACAATATTTTGTGTCAAAAATCTTATTTTAACAAACAGTTTATTAAGGTATCCGGACAAAAGCCCCTGGCCCAAAAGCCACTTGGTCTAAAAATTCACACGTGGACATAAGCCCCTTGGTATATTTGACAGAGTGGAATGCAATTTCCTATTAAAATTCATTCACACTATACAATATCAGAAAGGGGCTTTTGTCCACTACTTAATAATCATCAAGGAGCTTCTGTCTACTCTGTCAACTATACCAATGGGCTTATGTCCATGTATGCATTTTTAAACCAAGGGGCTTTTGGACAAGGGGCTTTTGTACTACACCCGTTAATTAACTACCCTCAATTAAACAATGAAAAAGGACTTTATTGATTAAAAAGGAACAACTCAGCATTTTTCATAAATTGGAACAAAAAGAAAACGACGCCGACATTTATTTACATTCACTTTCGACAAGTACTATAAACTGTCGCTAACTTTTATTCAAATGTTGCCTCAGCCAAAGTTGTTGTATATAATCCGTGTACAGTGATGATTTTTAATAGCTATTTAGTTAATAAACACTAGTAGTTTTAGTTTTTTTTAACAAATGATGACGCACGCTTGACGCGATTGATGTATGCAAATTGTCAAGTTACATAGATTCATCTTTATTCTTATAATTGGTACAATGTTCATTTCGCTTGAATAAAAATTATATTGCCTTCTTTAAATTTGAAGCAATTTATTAAAAACGCGAGTGTTAATCACACACACGTAACATAATGCATACCTAGCGGGAAAGTGTTACAAATCACTTACACCTTTACTAATTCAAATTAGATTGAGGGCGTGATGAACTTTCTATCGACGACATTCATTTGCATATGCGTTCTTATTGGCTGACTTGTTAGCTGTAGTTAAGCTGACTCCGCCTTCGTCTTGATTTCATCGATAATTAACACACTGGTGCAGAAGGGGAATGTGTTTATTGCCGAGTAGGCGCTCTTTGTCTTAGGAAAATATGCGTACGCAAGAGAAAAGGGTTGCGTCCTAGAATCTAACACCGAGATTTATGGCGTCCTTTTCATAAAAGTATGCATCCAAATACGCCAAATTACGCGCAACCGAGAATAATTCATTGCAGATAAAATATAAATACAAATAGGAGACCTGCTGCTTAATAAGAACATATTTTATACTAAACACGTAAATTTAATATATATTTAATATAAATTTAATAAACATTTACCATATCTGGGAAAATTTAAGTGATTTAATGATTTATTTATATCACTGAACAGCTTTTAACTGTACAGTTCTTTAATTATAGCTTTTCTAGCAATATTTACATCTATTTACTGTCTTCCAGTGAGTTATATTATTTTCCTTTAGCAGGGCTCCACATTAAAGTCTGCGATCGGAAAAAAATCGACAATCTAATCACTAAAAATAATTGAAATGTCGGGAGAAAATCTCGGTTAGTTGTGTTGCTAGTTGATCATAGTTTATGAATGTATACATATAATACACTTACTGAACTCAACTGTAGTGTAAATGGAATCTATTTTTGGATACTGTAACAAATGAATTTGTTTAAAAAATGGCGGCTTCGCGAATCGTTTTTATTTTGTCTTCTGGTTTAATGTGCATTGCATCTTATACAAGGTTTTGGTTATATCATTTATAGCTTTTATATTCAATTGTTTTATTTAATGAACTTGCAGTAGTCAAATTAATGCTTATAAAAACGATTTAAACTGATCATACACACAGCTAAACTTTGGATGAGTGTTAGATTATACATGTAGACAAGATAGGCCTACGATAGAAAGATTATAGATGTAGGTGAAAATGAGATACATGCAAATGATGTGTAAGGTGGATTACATATAAGTTATTGTCTACAGTTTTCCTCAAACTTAAATAGTGTTATGCATAAAAACATGCCTTCGCAGTCCTGAACTTAGAAAACATAAACAGTGTTGTAAACACAGGTTATTATATAAAACTTATGTGTTTCAGTGTTGCCCTGCTTGTTGACAAATGGAGGCAAAAACTGGCCAAAAATATCGTATGCAGATCTGGTGGACTACCTCATTGCGTCGAAAGCCTATGACGAGAAAATGATGAAATGTTTCAGAGCCCTGTTTGGGTATAAGTATGTGCAAATGGCTGGATGGGTGACATTTATTCATGTGAATCAACCGGTTTGTGCTTCGTTAAGTCGACAATATTACCTAGTCAACCCTGTGTTGGAAGGAACGACTACGAGTCATGGGTAGCTGTATCATCTGACTCAACGGTTCTCACAGGACACTGTTCCTGCCCCGCTGGGAAGGGAAGCACCTGCAGCCATGTACCCGCAGTTATATATGCAGTGACACTTGCTTGGACACATGGAGTTGGTGGGAAAACGTACACTGACGAGCAGGAGAAAAGGAGCATCGAAAATGCTGACTCACGATAAACTGTCAGATATCGAGTTTAAGAATGAAAAGCAGCCTAGTGACGATGGACCATTACCTCAAATTAAGCAATTTATTGACCACAGCGATCTGCAAAAGCATGTGGAGTCATCATATATGAAAAAACTCTGGGACTGTAAGCAGACGATGCTTTAGAAAATACTACATGCCCCGAAGAGAACAGGGGACATAACTGAAAAAACAGACACCAGTCATTGCAGTCATACTATTGACAGTGTTAAACCGTTGTCATGCGAGCAGTTCAACGACACTTACGTAATATATGTTTGCCTTGATGATGTCAAGATCCAATCCATCCGGCAGCAGACTGAAGCACAGAACTCTGATCTTTGGATGGACTGCAGGAAGTTTAGGATTACCTCAAGTCGTGTCCATTCAGTTCGCAAAACAAGCTATGCTGACTCCAACAAGTTTGTCGTAAGCCACTTATACAACATATTCAAATGATCAGTTGCAACAAGACATGGGCAGAAGTGTGAACCCATAGCACGTGCTTGGTTTCAATATACTAGTGGACAAAATGTACATCAGTACTGACTCGTCATTTGGGAACAAGGACCATATATTGCGGCAAGCACCGATGGATTAATTGACAGCGACACAATTGTGGAAATTAAATGCCCAACACAATCACTATGTGACTTGATCAAGTCAGGAAAGTACGACGTGATCCTCAAGGATTCAAAGCCATACTTGGACCCTAAAGGAAAATACGGGTACTATTCGCAAGTTCAGGTGGCCATGTTTTGCACGAAGATATCACTTTGCAAGTCTTTTGTGTGGACAACCAACTATCTGATTGATACCGATGTCCCATTTGATGCAGCATTTTTCAACATGTTATTACCACGCATACGAAAATTCAACTTCGAGCATTTACTTGTGCGTTTGTTCGAAGAAGTGACATCCGACATATTGAAAATGTCCTCTTCGTACAAGAAGCTGTGTGAATGTACTGGCTATAATGACAAAAAGTATGTAGCAGGAAATATGTTCATAGAGAAGATTAATGACACTGAAGAATAAATATTAACTTTCAAATTTCAGTTGTAATTGGGTGTTATTTAACAATGTATGTAACATGTACTTAGTGTACATACAACATAAATATCCAGTATATTTTTAACAAGTATGTGACAGGAACCATGTTGATAGACAAGAATGGTGACACTAAACAATAAATGTTGACATTTTATTTCAGTTGTAATCGGAAATTAATGCACTTGACACAGTAAAAATGTTATTTAGTTGCACTTTGGTGGTTTGTTTTTTTACATATGTGTATACTAACATGTCATAAGTGAAAATACAGTTTCAATATATTGTTCGATAATGTATACTTACATTTACTTATCAATCTATAAGTTCATAAACGATTTGACAGTATTGCAAACGTGTTTTTTGTACACAACTATATACATGTAATAACATGATTTCATTTAGTGTAGATACATGTGGAATATTTAAACAACATTTCCGTGTCATAAATTGCGAATATTGTAACATACAGTCCTGTTTAAACATCTTAATTTAACATGTTGTACAGTTGTGTTATTTGTTATGCTTTCCAGGTGTAATAAAAGTTAAACTTGTATTAGTCTTCTATTTACATTTTGTTGGAACTGACAATAAAAAACCCAAATTAATAGTCAATGACAAACATTTATGTCTAGAAACTAAAAGCATAACAAAGTTACAGAAAGACAGCCTCAGGTGCACACTAGTAGTAATAACTGTACTACAAACCATAATATTAGTACTACAGTTTTCATGTTTGCTCAAAATCATTCGGTTCCCTTATCAAATAATCATGCACGTTGCACAGGCAAACTACACCTCTCAATATTTCGTCAAGGTTATGTGATTTTAAAGCTTTTATTTGCAAAGTTGTATTCAGTATTATGTAAGATTTCATCCTCATAATAGCACGTTCAACGTGAATTCTGACAGAAGCTATCCTCCTTGACTCGACAGTCTCTTGTTCAGAAAGCTGAGACCTTCCTTTCATGAAAGTTGGTATATTCAGTTTAACACGTCGCGCAGAGAGTTCAACTCCAATTGTGAAACCTCGATCGGCCATTACTTCGTCACCAAGCAGTAGATAATTTAAAAAAAACGCTAGACTCGGTTATACAATTATCACTAGCTCTACCACCATATAATGGGGATACATACATGATAAATCCGTTTGGTGCAATGGCAACCAAAAACTTCGCAGTATTGTGTGACTTGTACGTGCTCCATGTCTGAGCACGTGCCTTCAGTATAAATGGTCTCTGAATGAAAATTTCTTAGCAATCTATAATACAAGTTGCGCGAGGATAATTTTCACAAAATGATCCTGGCAATGTTCTCCTTATGGTCTCTCGTGGTAGCCAGTATAAACAATCACTTAAGTTGTTTGCCATAACAGTCATCCATGACTTAAACACTTGCTAGTTGAGTTGACACACCAAACCTTCTCGCAATGTCCTGGAAAGTCAATCCAAGACGCAGTCGAATAAGGACTGCAATAATTTGACCGCACATGTTACGTTTGTACGGCATTTCTTTTTCCAAACTGTGTCAATGCACTAACAAGGGGCAACAAAACACTTAAAGTCAGACCTGTATAAAATCTTGCATCAGTGTCTGAGAAATACTACCAACATTGAATTGATTTCATGTAAGAGTACGCATGGTCCAAAGCAACCATATCTTGTGTTTGTGCACTTGTCTCCACACATTGTTTCTGGCATATTTCTGGATAGGAATGGCAACACACATAGATGACATTACGTTTTGTTGAATTGGAAGTCTCGGTTGTAATCTGTTCATCAATACGTGTAGCAGTTAACATCTCTGTTGGTGGCTGCTTGATGTACTCTACAACATTTCCCTTGAATTTTGGTGCCAATGGTCGTCTGTTGGGTAGTTTCTGTCCCGGGGTTCTTGGTGTCAATGGCGAATAGCCCATGTTAAGAACTGGAACATGATTCTGCTTTGTTGGTCATCCATCGAGGAAATGCAAGGGGCATGCCTGAAATGTAATCAGAAAATATTACAAACCCTGTATGTAAAATGTAAAATATACAAGTAAAATCTTGCTTGTAGTTACCCTGTCAAAAATTTATAAATGTATACATATTTCACCTAAACAAAACAATTTTCTCATAAAGTAAATGAACTAAAAATCGTAATTTAAAATTTTAAATAGTGTTATGAAAAGGTTAATTAAGATATTTTTCTGCAAATTTTGTATTAATAACAACATAGATCTAAAGAGACTTTAAAAAACTTAGTTAGTAAAATGGTGTTCTCGCTTGCAAACAACATGGTTGTATTCATAAATATAATTGTTTTTGGGACAGTCCGGTACACTATACTTATCTGTGGTTTCACTTTCACTTTCAGTTCAAATTCTAATTTAAAACTGTTTCATCGAATTAACAGTCATTTTTGTAATCAAACAATTAAACATACCGATGATATGGTCGATGGTTTGAACTCCTTTCTATTGATTGTCTTGATCCACGCCATTCTCATTTCTTCGTCTTTTGGGATACAATGGAATTGGAATGGCTGCAAACATGGACAGTCTATGTGTTCCATTTGATCACAGACAGCATGTTTTCCATTCGAAGAGTCTCTTTCGGTGTTATTACAACCCACATCAACACAGTGCTTACCACCACTTCGTTCATAAGGCATTCTCACAATAAAATAACATAAAAGTCAAACGACAGAACTAGAAATCGATCTACACAGTCTGCATTGTTGATCAGCTGTTGCGCAGTAGTGTAATGGCGGACACGGAGAGAATTCATTGGAGATAATTAGGTAGTGACTAAATTCTGGAACGGTCTAGGTGGCACTATACAGTTTCAGCCAAAAATTCAAATTGGCAGGCGAGAAAATTTTAATAAATAGGGATACAGTGAAACTAAGCAGCATTTTGAGTGCTTTAGAAGTTGTAAGTATCAGATTTAAGGGCTGGAGTTTTTTATTGCATGCTTAGTGAATTCGAAAATAGGACCTATGTAGAGCCAGTGTATGTGTTGAGCCACCTTGCACATACAATTCGTAACTGAGGATTCCTAGCTCTGAACACCATTTTGGCAGGATATTTAAAAGGGCTTACATACATTGGAACTTATTGGAAAATCTGAATGGTTGACCCCCAGTTTGCTCAGTTGCAATCAAGTACCTGGTAAGTTACGCAGACAGGCATGCAGTGTTTGAGGTGCTCGCATTCACAGGAAAGTTGCAAATTGATGTTGAAAACCACCGAAATGGTAGCTAAAACTGGTGACATTTGATTCCCAAAATTGTCTGATCATGCATGTTAAAATTATAGCAGAACTGTGTGCATAATTCTTTTCCCTACATTTTTGTGAAGCCACAGCCACAACAATATTGAAATGATGTTTGGTTTGTTTTCAGGTGTTGACATTATCAGTGTGTGCAAGACGGCTCGAACCCAGACCCCACCAGGCTGCAAAGAGACTTATAAAGACTTGTTTATGTGTTATTCTTTTTATATAAGTTAGTACCTATGATTCTTGGGTTATTTTTGTTTGTCATTACACTCCACCATTGTCGGATATCGGTCCCTTTTGTAGACAAAATAGTAGTGCTATTGTTAAATAACATACAAACATGTCAATTTCGATACATGTATATAGGCGATAGACACGCAATAAGCACGTTCTCTCCATAAATAATATGCTGAACATTCAAGTAAGTGTGTGTCACGATAGTATATCACGATAGATGCAAGATGATTTCATGCTCTCTATAAATAACCAGTTGAACATTCAAATCCAAGAAAGTCTGGGTCACGATAATATGTCACGATAGACGCAAAATGATTTCATGCTTTCTATAAATAACCTGCTGAACATTCACATACAAGTTAGTCTGTGTCACGATAGAATGTCGCGACAGACGCAAAATGAGCTCGAGCTCTCTATAAATAACCAGTTGAACATTCACATACAAGTTAGTCTGTGTCACGATAGAATGTCGCGACAGACGCAAAATGAGCTCGAGCTCTCTATAAATAACCTGCTGAACATTCACATACAAGTTAGTCTGTGTCACGATAGAATGTCGCGACAGACGCAAAATGAGCTCGAGCTCTCTATAAATAACCAGTTGAACATTCACATACAAGTTAGTCTGTGTCACGATAGAATGTCGCGACAGACGCAAAATGAGCTCGAGCTCTCTATAAATAACCTGCTGAACATTCACATACAAGTTAGTCTGTGTCACGATAGAATGTCGCGACAGACGCAAAATGAGCTCGAGCTCTCTATAAATAACCAGTTGAACATTCACATACAAGTTAGTCTGTGCCACGATAGTATGTCGCGACAGACGCAAAATGAGCTCGAGCTCTCTATAAATAACCAGTTGAACATTCACATACAAGTTAGTCTGTGTCACGATAGAATGTCGCGACAGACGCAAAATGAGCTCGAGCTCTCTATAAATAACCAGTTGAACATTCACATACAAGTTAGTCTGTGCCACGATAGTAATGTCGCGACAGACGCAAAATGAGCTCGAGCTCTCTATAAATAACCAGTTGAACATTCACATACAAGTTAGTCTGTGTCACGATAGAATGTCGCGACAGACGCAAAATGAGCTCGAGCTCTCTATAAATAACCTGTTGAACATTCACATACAAGTTAGTCTGTGCCACGATAGTATTGTCGCGACAGACGCAAAATGAGCTCGAGCTCTCTATAAATAACCTGTTGAACATTCACATACAAGTTAGTCTGTGTCACGATAGAATGTCGCGACAGACGCAAAATGAGCTCGAGCTCTCTATATATAACCTGTTGAACATTAACATACAAGTTAGTCTGTGCCACGATAGAATGTCGCGACAGACGCAAAATGAGCTCGAGCTCTCTATAAATAACCAGTTGAACATTCACATACAAGTTAGTCTGTGTCACGATAGTATGTCGCGACAGACGCAAAATGAGCTCGAGCTCTCTATAAATAACCTGTTGAACATTCACATACAAGTTAGTCTGTGCCACGATAGTATGTCGCGACAGACGCAAAATGAGCTCGAGCTCTCTATAAATAACCTGTTGAACATTCACATACAAGTTAGTCTGTGTCACGATAGTATGTCGCGACAGACGCAAAATGAGCTCGAGCTTTCTATAAATAACCTGTTGAACATTCACATACAAGTTAGTCTGTGCCACGATAGTATTGTCGCGACAGACGCAAAATGAGCTCGAGCTCTCTATAAATAACCTGTTGAACATTCACATACAAGTTAGTCTGTGTCACGATAGAATGTCGCGACAGACGCAAAATGAGCTCGAGCTCTCTATAAATAACCAGTTGAATATTCACATACAAGTTAGTCTGTGTCACGATAGAATGTCGCGACAGACGCAAAATGAGCTCGAGCTCTCTATAAATAACCAGTTGAACATTCACATACAAGTTAGTCTGTGTCACGATAGTATGTCGCGACAGACGCAAAATGAGCTCGAGCTCTCTATAAATAACCTGTTGAACATTCACATACAAGTTAGTCTGTGTCACGATAGAATGTCGCGACAGACGCAAAATGAGCTCGAGCTCTCTATAAATAACCTGCTGAACATTCACATACAAGTTAGTCTGTGTCACGATAGAATGTCGCGACAGACGCAAAATGAGCTCGAGCTCTCTATAAATAACCTGTTGAACATTCACATACAAGTTAGTCTGTGCCACGATAGTATTGTCGCGACAGACGTAAAATGAGCTCGAGCTCTTTATAAATAACCTGTTGAACATTAACATGTTGAACATTAACATCCAAGTATGTCTGTGTCATAACATTGGCGATACATCACAATGTACACGAGGCAAATCGTTTAATGTAAATAACCATTTAAACAAATTGAATTGAGAATTAATCTTGTTGTGGTTGTTACATGCTTACATTAGAAGACAATGGATACCCATACCAAACCGATAAGCCTTTTTGCGCCACAGCTCCTAGTTAGTTATGACCAATTAAATATTGGCCATTCTTCAGAAAGATTTCATGTTGAAGATGGTAAAACTCAAATTGTAAACCATCCCACATCGTTACATTTTTCACAATATTGGATATAATTAACCGTGCGTTGTATATTATTTATATGTGCAACAATAACATTTTACATCTTAAAATTATTATTCAAATGGGATTAATAGAATTCTAGGTTTCTAGGTAAGTGTTTCTGTGCTCAGCACGGACAGGCGAATCACTCGGCTAGGCTCGTGGTTAAGGTTTACTAAGCTGTCCTAAATAAACTTATTTTTATTCAACGCTAACCAAGTATTCTCTATAAACCATAATATGCCATGTGAAATGTGTCATGAATAATTAAAAAACAAAACAAAACTAACCTATACGACCTCCGTTCGAATGAAGGATTATTTACTGATATATAACCTTGATGAGGTATTAACTTGCTCACATGAAAAATAATTGCTGCCTATTCCAATTCGAGAAGCATTACACCTTCTCCTGCTCGATGTTAGTTCTGGCCACTTGCTAAGATTATATTATTTAAGACTTATACAATAATCCAGGTCAGAGTGTAATTGTTTCTAGGCAAATGATTTAAATAGTATTTATTGAGAAAAGTAAATTAAAGCACACAGTGACAAAATTTACATAAACAAATGTTTAAGGATGGGAGAAAAAGCTTTGAAGAACTTATATAAATTCCGTTCCATTTGATTTTTTTACTCAAATACAAATGATTTGAACGGTGATAATGCTTTAAGAATTAGGTAACTCTGAAAACTTGAAGATAACTTTTATTTACAAGTGCGTGTATTGGGATTAATTATGTGAGGTTCGACATGCCTTTACACTGATTTTAACTCCCAATGCATTAACCGTTCGAAGGCGATGACCTCAGTTATAATAATTTTATGCTGTGTGTTGTGTCGTGTGTACTGTAGTGTGGTTTATTGACCATTGGGCACTTGCCTTAAATAAAGGACATGCGGATGTTAATAACGGTTTCTCTCCTGCTGATGTTTCTGTGCATGCATATACAATATGTTTGAAGACCACGACTGTTGCTTTGTTCATTGGGAAGTTTCAATTACCTCACCCTTACCCAGTCTACATTACCAAGGCAGTTCAATAAGCTGCATCCGACTTGTTAAATGTCAATGTCAATCTATAACATAACTGTCGACGACGCTCATATTGTTGAACACTTGACTCAGTAAAACTTCTCTCGGGATCTGACTGCGATCGTTGCATATAGGCATTGAACAAGTTTGAGACAAGTTTAACTGAATGTTGTTTGGATCAATGGATCAGGTTTACTACAGCAAGGACTGACGACCATACTTATGCGCACAAACTTAGCACTTATACATGCGACGGTTCTTAAATATGCACAGTTCGTATCTGAATGTGTTTTTCTTGTGCTGCTTATTTCTTTAAAGAAAAAAATAATGATATTGTTTTTGTTGCATTTGCCTTGCATAATAATGTAGTTATTTTCTATAAACGGCAGATGTAAACTTACCAGACCACATACAAATACACTAGTCCACAGTTTTATTTCAATGAATTGTTAGTATATTAATCGAATTTCAATTTTGATATTTGGCAGGGACGAGCATAAACAATATAAATTTAATGCAGTTAGATTACAGGCTGAAAAGTAACGGTAGTAATGCAACTGAGTTCACAATTCACAGCAGCAAGAACAATAGCATTATACACAAATTCAAAGTGAAAAAAATAAAGTTATAATAAATTCACAAAAACAACAACATACACTTTTCATTAAATCCATAGCAACAGCAAACGTAACGACATCAATAAATTAACAGCGGCATCAACAATAACGTTTTCGATATATACAAAGCGAAATAAGAAATAACGTTAAAGATTTATCAATATTTTCAGAGCGACAACAACATTGTATTAATTAATTCAGAGCGACAACAAGAATAACGCTATCAATACATTTTACAGCGACAACAACAAAACAGTTATCAATAAATTCACACCAACGGAAACAATAACGTTATCAATAAATTTACAGCAACAACATCACAATCGTTATCACTAAAATAACAGAAACAAATGCAACAATGGTATCAATAAATTCACAGCAGCAATAACAATTAAATTATCAGCAATAACAATAAAGTTATCAATAAATTCAAAGCGACTTCAACAATAACGTTAACAATAATTAACAGCGTCAACAACAAAAACATAATACATTGACAACCACCACAACAATACTGGTATCAATAATTTCAAAGCGACCAAGTTAATAACATTCGGTAAATTGCATGGATAATATTTATAGTGGTCGTTCACGGTAGCATCAAACCTTTGCATATATCATTAAAATCCGATCGAAAAAAATGTCCATCGTGGTATTTAAATTTGCATACATAACATAAATTATAATTGCTTAATGTCACTGACAAGGTGAAACACATTAAAAAAAAACATATACAATAGCATTAAGAAATGAAAATTTGTCTAAATTTTGCTAATTTCACCGTTTGTGTGGCTTTAATTTACTTCAACAAAATAAAATATAAGACAATAATACAAATTATATCATCATTTTATAAACACAGTACATCATTGTCTTCTAAACAAAATGTGCGCTGTAGGTTGTGATTTCAACAGACTTCAGTACGCGTTTATTAATACATGCGTGTAAATAAACTAGTTATGTTTCTCACTGTAAACAATTTACATCAACATTGTACATAATATATCATCCAGATCATCCACACGACTACCTTCAATGTGCATCCTCTGGCGGAACGTCCTAACTACCTCGATGATACGTCTATCTATTGCCTGCAAAATAATCAGACTCATCAATCACCGAGTTTTCATCTCTGTTTTGGAGGCGTTTGATCATGTCCACCAGAACCAGCATCTCCAGCTCTGTTCTCATCTTGCTGTACCACAGTACTAGCTCCGGGTGCGATACTACGGCTTATCGTATCTTCGTCAATCCCAGTATTATCCTCGGACCTTCATTCAGCATGTCCGTGATAGTTGTTACCCACGTACGCTGCTGCCCATTATCCAGTCCACAGGCTGCCATCAGATTTCTCGCGGAAATCATGTAATGTGGCAGTTGTTGCGTTGATATAGGAGTTCTTAGTGCTCCTAGTCCTTCGTATAGCCAGTGAAACAAACACCTTTCATGAAACAATGCCTGTTGGATGTTCTCCGCTAGTCACAGCACTATGTTTTTCAACGTGTATTATGCAGTCTCTTTCTCACATGGATTAAATACATCTTTCTTGACCATTTGCAAGATAACATACGTTTTAGATGAGTGTCATTAAGATTGTTCACGAGCACAGTCCCCCCAGTATTAAAACATATCCTCCACTCAACATGTCTTTATTCACTCTCTTTAAATCCAACAGGGGTAAGAAATGCTCTCATGGATTGGACTTTCTGAACGATATCCTGTGGTGGCCAATAACGAAGTCTTTCAGCCCATCTCTGACGGATGCTGGGGCAATGGTATCTTAGTGCTTGTACTACGTCCCTATGAATGCCTCCTTTATATGTAATTCATACGGGTGTTTAACATTATCACGGTTGTCTCCCTTAAAAGCGTGCTAGCTAGCATGAACACCATCTTCTAAACACGCTACACCTTCAAGTGCAATCATTAAGTCCTGATCACTCTCGAAGAAGCACGTCAGCCCCTTGGCCTTGTTACCCGATATGATCCATATTGCCAAACCTTGCTCCCGTGCAGTCCACCGTCTACCCCATTTCCTGTAGGCACGCCTCCGCGCCTGTCTGATCTGAAGCCCATACCCAACCCAGGTCACAACCCTACAGGTCTCTACAGAGGCATGATCACACTGATCATGAAATTGTATTTGAAATAATATATTCAAACTATCCCACAACGAATACAGCGATAAATGTATACATGCATAAGAAAACCAACGCAAATAACGTATGCAAAATTAAATTTCATTTAAAGAGACATTAATATTGAAACAATATTAAATACGGTCAACACTTATCATATATATATAATTTTAATATATACAGTGATCGTTGGTGACACTTTCGCGGGCATTGTACGCCTTCGGTGTATGGACTTTATCAGTTTATGTCAAATGCTTTCAAATAATTACAGTATCCATTGACAAGTGTAAGCAATATAATTATTAAATACTTAATTAAATGACAGACAATACAATGACATGTATATATATTGACACTGTTGTATCACCATTTTGTTTCAATAATAAAATTATATATGTCACTGAGCAACATATGAGGCGTTCCTTGGGAAAACCGTGCTTAATGCAGTCCGCACAGGCTCATCCGGAACGGCACTTTCCACCTAAAGTGGATTGATGTTTAGTAGAAACTTCCTTGGAACAGAAAATACCATGCAAGCGGAAAGTGCCGTCCCGGATTTTAAAATAAAAATATGCGGACATATAATAAAAAGAAATACATAATTAGTTGTACATGAAAATAATAAACCGCAAAAATCTTACCTTTACTAATCTAATGACGCCACTTCTAACACGGTTTTGAAAACTATTTTAGACTGCTACCTGAAGTTAAATACTTGATTTAATAATGGAATGAACTAAAGTCAGATTGTTAAAAGAATTGATTTAACTGGGTTTTTACATACTTAATCAAGCTTGCAAGTCAAACCTGTCAAGTTTAATTAGTATTAAACCTCACAAGATATTGAAGCACAGGTATATCATGAACAATAATGTTTCAGATCCAGAGTTTAAGTGTATCTGACTGCGGTAATCGATCATCCTAGGTCGCTTTTAAATTTAAATATTAAGTAAGAATATACTTGTCATATCATTTTAACTGAGCGATAAAACGCATACATTTCAATGACAGGAAGGGATTTTTGAAGATGATAAGATAGTTTGTTTACACTACATCTGAACATATTTGATTTATACGGCCTTTTCGTGACGTGTTACGACTTGTAAGTTTATACTTAAGATGATATTTGTAAGACGTTGATAACATCGTTTATTATATACCTGTTTAAAATCTTACAAAATATATGCTTTTTCAATCGGTGAAATACATGTCGACAGAAAACAATCCCGTATTATGCTACTCGCTCTTTTTCCAATTCTGTATTACCATACTAGCTGGACTACTTTTGTAATGACGTCATCCTAGAGTTATGTAAACACATATAATCTATGCCTTCAATGATTAGTCATTATTGTAGTTTTTAAACAAATTAAATAAGTTAAATGCACATTTAAAGTTTATAGAGGTATATACTAAATGGAATATTACGCTAGTCAATTGTTCCAAGAGTATGTATTAGTCTCGTGGCTTGCGTTATTTCGTATCACACTCGAGGCTCCGCCTCTCGTGTGGATAAGTCATCACACAAGCCATTCGACTAATACATACTCATGGAACAATTGACTAGCGTAATATTCCGTATATACCAGTCACATCGTGTTCTAGTGTGTACGTGATGTCGAATTGATAATTGATACAATTTAACCCGTAATTCCTAGCATCGTTTATTTGGGATGCTGATAATTGCTGGCCGATATATCTATACTGAATGCCATGTGTTGTTATCAAACATTCACAACCAATTCCTAATTACATTTTTCATTACCCTTAAGCCATCTATTGGTCTGAAATCGGAACTTTTGTTGGCATTTTATATAGAAGAATCATTGAAACAGGTGGGAAAGGTTAATTTTGGAAAATTGCAAAAAGAAGTTTAGCACCAATTGATTTATTTTACAGAAATAATGAACAAAATTAAATAAAATGTCATAGGTGCACAATCGTATCACCGTTTCAAACTATGATATATAAACTTTGCCAATATGTAGTATAGTCCTTACCACAAGCATCGTCCGAGTAACAATCCGAATTAAGAATGCTAGGCTCGTGAAGATGGAAAACATTTTAAACACATTATTTTATAAAACCTGATTCATCCATAAAGTGAGTGTATATATATCTAAAAAGACAATGAAAACTGGCCTACCCACATGTGTATATATGATAATTAATATCTATACATTGCATAATAGTCATACCAAACATGCAATATATCTGACTGGAATCATAATAACAGATTCACTCAACACGACATACGGGAATTGGGGGTACAGGTAAAGTGCAAGCACACAGGACTGAAAGAAGCCCCTTATAAACCCTAAAGGAATAACCACACGTCACGTGTGACTACAACTATGGCCCTCATTCTCCATTGGTATAATCGGATGATAATACATTGATAATACTGTGTCTAGTGCGTCAAACAGCTTTCCAGTTGATCCAACCCGAATGTAGGAAATGATCAAAACAAAAATGGGGAAATATTCACATTGGTTAATCTCAGCAGATTGGGGAATATGATAATAGAAAACACGACAATGGCATGGGTGGTGTCAACAGATTGGAACAAAGCATCAGCATATACTGAATATCAGATCACAGGGTGGAGGACATTTTTGCTGTCATACCGGATATGGTAGTATACAAGACCCTTGTATAGTGTATAAGCTAGGCCCCAGATACTGTAATGAACCATTGGATCTGTTGGAATTATGGCACAGCATGTTTAAAATATATCTTATAAGGTGTTCGTAAAGAGTTACTGTTGGAAGGCCCATGGAGATCAGCAGCATTGCAACCGAGAGTGCCAGTCGCGGTCAAACGTGACAGAGTCAACCATTTATTGTGCAAGAGCCAAAGCAAAGTGTTTGTCAGCATTGTAACTGGAAGGAAAAATATAAGCATTTGTGCAAAGTGTCAAGTAAGACTTAATGAAAAGTGAATTGCAGAATTTCATTTGCGCCGATGTGTACGCAGGACACAATAATTTGATATTTTAGACAAACAGCATGCTCAAATGTACGCTAATGTAATTAGACTTATAGTACACAGATTAAACATTATAAAATAATTCAATGACAACACAATCATAGGGAAAAATTAATAAACCGTTGGTATTGGTTATGTGAACAGTATGCATTTAATTATGTTTCATATAACACCACCCACTCCTGCCTAGCTTTCCATTTTTAGGCTGGGACAATACATGATCAAAATGCACTTATTGTGTTGTTGTTTTTTTTTTCATAAATCTATGTTTTAATTCCTTCGTTCCATTCTAACAGTTATGACTAGTTTACTATTGCTGAGGAAATAAAGATTTTGGCATTAGTGGGTTGATGCGTACAATGTTATTAAATTTACTTTATAAGGCTAGCTTTTGTAAAGGTATTGTATATACATGTATATATAAAGTCAAGTCATGTTATGGATAAAAATACACACGAAAAATATAACTCACTCATTTCGTGAAGCAAAAGCTAACTTGTGTTTAGATAATACAACGCTCCATAAACGTGCATGCTATCACTCAATGAATTGTTGTTCACATTTTCAGTAGGTGGACAAAAGTATTCGTCACAACGGCGGCCATTTTAAATGTCACATTAATTGATGCAGATGTTAAAATATGCATTTTACAAAATCAATGGATAAATAATGAGAAACTCTTGCCCCAGTATTCAGTATTATGCCCTTTCAGACGAATAACATGTTTAATTATCATTGTATGCTATTTGCAACATTCTTTGACAACACTGGCCCTGTTTTATGGGCAAGATGGTTATTAATTTTTCAGAAGCATTTTCAAACTTTCAAAAAAGAACAACAACATAAAAAGCCTTTCGCGATAAAACTTCAAAACGAGCCACAGCTATTTGAAATGTCTGACGTGATATTAGAAATGCCGTTCTACGAAAATGAAACCGAAACTCAAAAGGGGATTCTTACGCCAGAGGCTACACGTCAGTTGCGGTCCTTAGACAGTAAAAAATACAGTTTATATCCATTGTGGATTGTAATTATAACAATTGGAATAATGTATTTCTTCATTTCATCGGTGTATGAACTATAGATACAATTACACCTACCGGAAATATATGCAAAAAAGCTTGAAAATTACAATATATAATCTTAAATATCAATAAAGTTTGTGTTATGTTTTTAATACACATTAAATTGATGTAGTTGAGATGGATACAATACATTGAACGGAACCATTATCTCTACCACCGGTTGCTATGGCATAATAAATTATACTCAGTTTACATGCATTCAGTTTGAAAAGAACATAACTCAGTAAACTATAATCATCATCACCATAATCGTCATCATCACCATCACTTACATGCGTACCGGTGTATGGTTGGAAAACACACAGCTACTATCCCCTTTAAACGCATAAAATTTCAAGGTACGTTAAAGCCTTTAATTGTCAACACTAAAACAAGCTTTCAAATAAAATATAGTCTATTTGCAACGTTTTATTTCACATCTGCCCTAAACGCAAAGCGTTTCTACCTTCGTTAAAATTCATAAACAAAAGAGATTCGGTGTTATTCATGAATTTCAGAAATAACACGAGATATTTCACCTGAAGTAAACACCCTTGATAGTAAGTGTTTTATAAAAAGATTCAGGAATCAGGAACTTGAGAAATCACACGGAATCTTTCACCTGACGCAATAGTAAGGGTTTAATAAAGAGAGTCAGTGTTATTCGTGAACTTTAAAAAATCACACGACATTTGTCAGCTTAAATAAACTCCCTTGATAATAATAATAATAATAATAATAATAAAATCATCACCGTAGTCATCAATATCATCATCATCAGCATTAGCAAAATTAACATTACTATCATCATACAAAATCACCATCCAAAATCATATCATTATTATTATTAATTTTAGTAGTAGTAGTTGTAGTAATAGTTGTTGTTGTTGGAGTAGTGGTAGAAGTATTAGTAGTAGTAGTAGTAGTAGTAGTAGTAGTAGTAGTAGTAGTAGTAGTAGTAGTAGTAGTAGTAGTAGTAGTAGTAGTAGTAGTAGTAGTAGTAGTAGTAGTAGAAGTATTCAACAAAACTACAACAAAAACAACCTCTTCATTAACACCGAATGAAATCTCCATAAAACCATCCTCACCATAATCGCCAATATCAAAACAATCATCATTATGTTAATATTATATCAATCTATGTATCCAGCATACTATTCAAAATAACAAATGCGGACGTTATCGTTATGGACTAATTGAACAGAACAGAACATAATTTGTATCGTAAATAAAAGCCAATGGCCCATAATACAAAATTTTACATACAAGCACATTTGAAAAAGAGTTGTATTACATTCATAAATACAAAATTTCAAGTATTTCAAATATTATTTCACATAAATTTAACAAATATTAAGACGGTACCCATACAACACGAATTTTTGTTCATTTGTTGTCTTCGTGAGATTATAAATTTTTTCAATATTATCATTACCATGTAACCAACTTAACATATACTGATTTATTTGTTGGGCATATTTAGGACACTGGAAAAAAGCGTGATATTCATTGTCAATGACATATATGTGTTAATGTTTAATACACAATTGACATATGCGATCGTTTCTATCAGTATGTATATGCCTACCGGTTTCGATTGCTACATTATGTTTTGAACATCTAAATTTAGCAAATGAGTTTTAAAAACAAAATGGTAAATCTAGAAATAAATATTTTTCTGGAGTGATTTGAGATTTAAAGCATTTATATGTATCACATCGTGTTGATTCAGCTATTGAATTATGCCAATCTTGATGTTTTCAATAAATTAAACGCTGCTTGAACGCATTCAAAAATACCTTAACGTCTCCAATTTCTTGGCTAAGCCAAGCAAAACCAAAGCCATAGCAATATAGAAGGTTTTTTACAGAAGTAACCAAGTTTATTCTCCCTATATCATCTTGACGTTTAAGCATAAGATAACAATGTTTGGGGTATCTATAAATAGGCATGTGTAGAAGTTTACACCAATATTTTATGCATTTAGTATGGTATTCATTACACAGGGGTAATCTACCAAACTCTCATAAAGTAATTGCATTATTCGTAGAGCGATTCAGACCAAAAAATTGCCTACACTATTGCAAATGTATCTTTTCAATAACATCTGAATATTCAAAGCCCCATATATATGCACCGTAAATCAGAATGGGGTTAACCATGGAGTCAAATAATTCAAAATATCATTGTAGCTGAAAATTACCAAACGTACACTGATAAGACTTAATAGTATTAATTGAGTTGTTTGCTTGGCCACGTTAACTTTGGTATGTATAACAACCCCATATATTTATAAACAGATGTTACATTTAGACGGACACCGTCATAATTCCAATTTTCATATGAACGTAGAGGGCCACCATTTCTAAAAACAATAATTCTGTCTTTTTTCATTTATCAACATACCCGTTATTTCGCAAAATTGTGAAATGCTGTTTATTTGATTTTGTAAATAAATCGCTGTTTTAGCACAAGTTGCAATATCGTCCGCGAACAGTGTACATATTAAGTCCAGGATGTGTTCAGTTACAAATATACCTCTGTGCCCTTCGTTTCTTAAAAGCGGGGTAACTCATTGATATAGAGTTTGGGGAGAATTGTACTAGTTACTTCCCCTTGTCGCGTACCTCAATTGCATCTAAACTTTTCGGTGCGTTGAACACATTACTGTTTCTTTCCGATCCTTAGGCATTAAGTATATTTTGGTCTTGAACGCGATTACGACTGTGGAGATTGGAATACATTTACTAAAACATAAAATAATTCCCTTTTAACCCAATATTGTTAAGTTTTAAAAATAGGTCATGGTGCACTAATCCATCGTAAGCTTTCTTTAAGTCAACGTACAAAACGTAAAATCTCCCTCCCGGTTTTGTTAAATATTTTGCATCAATACTTTGTAATATAAACATATTATCCGCGGTAGAGTATCCAGCGCGAAAGGCCGCCTGGGACTCTTCAATATTGTCAAAATACACTGCCCATTTAGTTAATATGGAATGAATAATAATAGAAATTGGTAATTAGTAACATTGTCTGCAGCAAATTATTAACATAATTCGTTTTGTTTCCATAGTAAATAAATCAATTTCAATGAACGCATTGAATGTATGACAAACATATATTGTTTATTTTTAAAATAGTGATCTTTAAAAAATGTTATAGTCTAAGAAACACATTATACAGTGTATAGTATATAATTTGGAGACTTTAAAACCACGTAGTTTATACTGTAAGATGATAATCCTGCATTGTAATCACGTGAACATGTTCTTCTTTTGTTGCATTTATTATACAAGGAAATTAAATAAGCGTTTTTTGTGTAAACACGTACAAGTGTTATCGATTAGTTCATGTTAATAACGGTTCTCACTTGCATTTTACCGACTGTAACTTTCATACCAGTAAAGAGTCGAGAATTCCCAGGTGGTGCACTCGAAAAGGCCGTATATGAAATAGTTCGTTTGATTAATTTTCGTACAAGTTGCATCACATATTTTTTATTTAATTTAAATTTTGAAAGCGGAGAGAACCATCCTTCCAAACAGACCAGACTCGGAATATCTGAAATTAAGAAAAGTAGCACACTACGCAAGTTGATTTTGCTGTTTTGCTTAATAATGGGACTATATGGGAATTATATTCATTGGTTTCTAAATTTAACCTTTAATGAATCAAGCATGTCCATGTGAAGATTTACGTTTTACCAACATTTCTGCAATATGCGAATGTAATCAATGCGTATTATCATGTTACATGTATTAACAGAGAATCGTCAGACGAGTTCCTTTGTTTTTGAACGAAACTCACGTAAGTGCAAGTTGTACATAGCAACCAATAGTTGCACGACGAGTTGCATGATGTACGTTGAGCACACTATAAAATAGACAGATTAGACACATCCATTGCGATTGTCTTCACACAAAGACTAAAAAGTAATATATATTAATATTTTGTATGAACGAATGTCTACATGGTGCTTAATTATGCGTAACACTTTAACATGTAATAGCAACTGACATCGTGCGACGGAATTCAACACCAATAAGAAAACCATCTAGGGATTTACTCCTTAATCATAATAAAGGAACATCCGAAAGAATCAAGTTTACATTGTTATTCTGAATGTTTAATCTTCCTTAACAAATCTCCACAATTTAGATTCATATCCGTCTTTGTCACCGTATCGTCGTGTTTATAATAGTGCGTCTCAAATTCCTAATCATAAAAATGCACACCATTGCGTGGACACGTAAAACGGAAGTTTTGACAAACCAAATCTGATACACGGCTTTCCCTATCTGAGACATCCAAATGCGGCCTGCAGATACAAAATACATTCGAAGTTGTCGTGTATTTTGCCACCGTTTTTTATAATGTATATATTGTATTAAAATGGTAGATGCACACTGATAAAACAAATCCACATTACGAAAGTTGTATTGCAATTTGTTATTACATTGCACGAATATCAATATAGTTGTTAGACAGGGACTTACATATACACAAGGTGCATTTCATGCAAATTCACAGCAACAACAACTCATTTGATATCAATAATTTCACAGCGAAAGCAACAAAAATATTATTTAATTTACAATAACAACATCATTAACGATATCAATACATTCACAGCGAAAGCAACACAAATATTAATTAATTTACGATAACAACGTCATTAACGATATTAATAAATTCACAGCGAAAGCGCATACATAGTTATTAATACATTCACAGCGACATTAACAATAACTTCATTAACAATGCACATTTTATGCATTTACATACCTGGCTGTCAAGAATTGATAGTAATGCAATAATAGCAATACATTCACAGCAAAAAAAAAATAATTACGTTATCAATAAATACACAGCAACAACAGCAATAAATGTATCAATAGATTAAAAGTGACAACAACAATAACGTTATGAATAAATGCACAGCTACGATAACGTTATTGATAGATTCACTGCAACCGCAACAACGGTATGAATAACGTTACAATGACTTCAACAACAATAACGTTATTAATAAATTAACAGCAACAACTGCATTAACATTATCAATACATTCACAGCGACAATAACAACAAGAACCTTTCCAATAAATTAAACGCAACATAAAAAGAAAGTTATCAATAAATACACACTGACAATAACATATCGTTATCAGTAAATACACAGCGATATCAACACTGGCGATATCAATAAATTCACAGCGACCATAACAAGCATAATGTTACCAATTATTTCACAGCGACAATAACAACAATAACTGTATCAATAAATTCACAGCAAAAGCAACATCAAAAACAACTGTAACAATATCAGTGCGGTAACAGCATCATCAACAACAATAACACTATCAATTAATTAACATGGACAACTGCACTTAGAGCGCTATAATCAAATGCACAACATCAACTAAAATGATATCAATAAATTAACAGGGACAGCAACAATCACGATCTCAATGAAATACACAGCAAAAGCAACACCAACGACATTAGTTAATTTACAATAACAACATCATTACCGATATCAATAAATTCACAGCAAAAGCAAAAATATCGGCAATTAATACATTCACAGCGGCACCAGCAATAACGTGTTCGATACATTCGCAGCGACATCAACGATAACTTAATCAATACATAAACAGCTACAAAAACAATAACGGATTCAAGCTTCAATAAATTCACAGCTAGTGCAGCAATAAAATAAATTTAATAATTTCAAAGTGTCAGCATTAATAACATCAACTAAGTTGCAAGTAGAACATATTGGTAGTTTGAACGCGTTTCCTTGTGGCATGCAACGATCACATATCTCTTAAAAATAGAAAGAATCATGGTATGTAAATATGCGTTCACAACATTATTTGCTATTGCTTAAAGGTGGAACACATTTTATCATTAATTTAATTAAGAAATAACAATCACTTGCAATAATGCATCAACGTTATTTCATGTTTTCCGAAACAATTCACGTTTTAAAACAGTTTGAACTTCATTGTATCAATTGTATTTTGCAGCATTACAAAATTTGTAGTTTCGGATACTTGTAAAATGTCGTATGTAGAGCCACTTCTATATTCGATATGTACATAAAACATGTTTACTTGGAGGATCACTGTTGTTGATATTTGCTCAATAAATAATATCCAGCAAACCAAATGGTCCTGACGGAGGTTATATACCAACTTCAACACATAAACATAGAAGACAAAGAATTCATAATAGGAACAAGAAATGAAATAGCAATAAATAAAATGTCTGGAATTTAATTTCAACGTATTCCGATGCGTTCGCTCTTGCGGGGCGCAAATATTTATGCCTCAGGTTTTCTCAAAGTGTTCAAGCAGAATGAATAGATACGCATCAGGCGCTCGTCATATGTTTATAAACATAAACGATTGATCCATGCGTGTCTTATAAACATTTAGCATATGTCGCCTGATTATTTTCACCAATCATATTGACTGATATGATCCATCCTGCATGTGCTTAGGTAAATGACCGGAATTTTAAAGATGGTCTAACTCAATGTCAAATATTTAGTCAATCTATATAATGCAGAAAACTACCAGTCATTCTATAGATTGACCAATATTTCCAGGCATTTGATAATATGGATTTAGTATTCTAGGGCCCGTATTCACAAAGGTCCTTTGGGAAACCTTAAGTAAATTCCTTAAATTCATACAATTCCTTAAGTCTCTGTCTGTTTCATGTATAGGTCTTTTAACATTAAAAGGTTGGAAACTTGTAAATAGTGCTTAGTGCAGCCTTCTTTGTACAGAAATCATTGGATTTCACATAGAAAACTTGATCTGAAATTCTCACTTAAGTGCAACTGAAGTTAAGATTTCCCTTAGGAGTTTTGTAAAGACCAGCCCAGGTAAACACTTAAACTACAGTATGCTTTAATGCGTTTGTAATTAATTTCGTTGATCACGTGGTGTTTTACGTCAAAATTATAAACAGACGCTTCATAAAAGACTAACGTGTGTCTTAAACAACAAGGGTGCCTGTATAGTTCCTCTGGCTTATTATTTGACAGAAAGGAAAGGACCCTCGTAATGAATATGCTAGATGTACCGTCTACGTTATGGCAAATTACGCAAAACACTATAAGGAAAAAAGATCCCGCCCTCTGAAGGCCATGTTTGATAATAAGTGTTTTCTGACCAGAAGTTTTTAATATATCCAGAAAAGAAAATGGACCCAGTAAAAATGCGTTATAAGTACTACTACTACTACTACTACTACTACTACTACTACTACTACTACTACTACTACTACTACTACTACTACTACTACTACCACTACTACTACTACTACTACTACTACTACTACCACTACTACTAATACTACTAATACTACTAATACTACTACTACATCTACTATTACTGCTAATTCTACTGCTACTGCTTCAAAACAACAACAACAACTACTATTACTACTACTACTACTACTACTACTACAACTACTATTACTACTACTACTACTACTACTACTACTACTACTACTACTACTACTACTACTACTACTATTACTACTACTACTACTACTACCACTACTACTACTACTACTACTACTACTACTACCACTACTACTAATACTACTAATACTACTAATACTACTACTACATCTACTATTACTGCTAATTCTACTGCTACTGCTTCAAAACAACAACAACTACTACTACTACTACTACTACTACTACTACTACTACTACTACAACTACTATTACTACTACTACAGCTACTATTACTACTACAACTACTGTAACTGCTACTACTTCTATTTCTATTACTACAAGTACTACTACTACTACTACTAGTATTAGCACTACTACTGCTACTGCTACTACCACTGCTACTACTACTACTACTACTACTACTACTACTACTACTACTTTTATTACTACTAATAAAGTAATGGTACTACTGCTACTACTGCTATAAATCATATTTTATAAAATTATTAAAAATGGATGAAACTTAATCGGTAATATGCATGTATTTACGGCTGTAGTAGGGAAACAACGGCACATACATCACGTATTATACAAGCACAAATATTACTATAAATCCAGTAATAAACCGTATGACTTAAATGCAAATGTATGTCTTCCAAGAATACGTTACATGGACATCTTATGGTGAATGATTCCAAGAATGGAAGATTGTGCGATACAAAATGCCTTCTAAATCATCTAGCAAAACACTTTAACCAGACATGGTTTTTCATAAACAAGAAACTTCAACACTTATTCGGCTAGTACACACTCTTCAAGTCGTAGAAGTGTGTGTAAGCAATGGTAGTGCAATATTCATACTGAATAAACTATTACCAAAAATATCATTGCTTTTCGCGTTGTACGAGGGATGTCCGGAAAGACTGGTGTAGTAATATAAAATGTAACATTCTTAAAACAAATATTGGCATGCTTGCTTAAAAATTTATTAATGAAATTTATGTATATTTTGATTATATGTTTATAGTGGCATACTTCTGCATAAGATATCAGATACTTTTCATTAAAATGTGACTATTTGTTAAGAAATTAGTCAACTTGTCATGAAACTATATGCAGTTTTCATGAAAAGGTTTTGTTCTGCATTTTATCAACGATAACAGAACGGAATTGAACAGTTCACGTTAGTGCCTTGAAGTCCATAGGATAACTATCTAAAGATCGTAATATTTTTCAAGAAGGGCTAAATATTTTCTTCAAAGTTTGAAAAAAATTCGAAAAAAAATTAAACTATTTTGACTGAATAGCTGAACTTTTCATGAAAATCTTTTTTTTTTGCGAAAAGTAACAATATTTCGCATCAAACAATTCTGATTATCTTATCCAGTAATGAGACGTTTTGACTTATTTTTCTTGAAAACCTGTTAATATTTTCACGAAAACATCAACATGTTTCTCTTATATTTTTCGGCTAATCGAAAGTTCTGTGACAGTTTTATTTCAATGTTCATGACATTCTTTATGCAGTATGCCAGCATATATTTCACGGGTTGGTGTTTACATCACATTGTCAACTAACGAATGATAATTATGCCGGTAGACTATGCCATACATGTGCATTTCTTATTTGCAATCAGCCTCAATGTTGTTTTAGCATGATATAGTCAGTCACGCCACGGCGAAGATTACTTATTATTGGACAATAAGCTTTCTAATATTACAATTTGGAATGGATTTTGACAAAATGCTGTTCCGTTATTACAATGCATCAAAACATCGATGCGAAGATACATCGATGACTATCGACGTCCTTAGATTTAGAACAGACGAGTCGCGTCTTTCCTCCTATGAAATTCGAATTGTTTCTGAGTTTACATTCTGACATGTGTGGTCAGCTCCATGAACATATTTCCAAACTCAGAAATACAAACCTATCCAATAAAAAAGCAATACGGCAGGGAATGATACTGACAAATATGTTCGCAACTGGGTTTTCGGCAAAGAAAGTGTGTTCAGCGTCTAGAGAATATTTTGAGAATAATGGCATTATAAGCAAATCAAACAATATTTGAACAGTTAACGAAAAATCCGGTAAAACCTCGTATGTGATTTAGTTTCACTTGGAAATTTATCTTTCTATCATCTGCCTTATATCTTCCTTGTTTAGCAGAACATTTACAGTTCTCAAGTACCAGTTATAGTGTGCAGGCAAGGCACTGTATTGAACCACTTGTGTGCACACTTCAAAAACATCCTCCTTCAGTGAATGTTAAATGTCATGTGAGCATTCAGAGCTTCGTGTGTGCCTCAGCAATCGCATGTTTGTTAGTAAAATTTATGTTGCAGCTTATCGTGTTTTTAATGTTAGTCATTCTGCACATCAGTAAAGATACAATATATAGTATAACACATTGCGGTTGTTCTTTTTTAATTTTTTTTTTAAAGAAAATGGTTTTGAACATACTTATATGTTGTTATGTAACACTTAAACAATCAAGAAAATATAATATCCACCAAGCAGAGATGAACTATCGACATTGAGAAGAAGTCAAGTTTTTGGAAATCCAATGCCCGACGTGTGTAATTGTACTGTCATACAACTGAACTTCTGCTGTCATGTTGTTCGTGGGCAAGTACAACTTTAGGGTGTGACAATTATGTAAAATTATCTCTTGATTATTATATTGTTATAATTATATATTGATATAACACATTTTCTTTCATTTATTATTTAAAGAAAAAGTATTTAAGGAAGGCCTGGGATTAAAGCTATAACTTTATTTGGACAAGTGACATTTGTGAACGGACAATACAAATCGTTTGATATTTCCACACCTCTACCCGTATGCAACCCGCATTTCACTTTTTCTAACATGCCGTAGTTTACAATATATAGGAACATTTTCAATACAAATATGACATTTTGTAATACATACAACTGAACCATAGTGCAATGGGCAGCAAAGTTGTAATTGTTCGCTCATACAGGAACATCTTTCAATAGAATTATGACTTTTGGCAATACATACAACTAAACCATAATGTAATGGGCAGCAAAGTTGTAATTGTTCCCTCATATAGGAACATTTTTCAATAGAATTATGACTTTTGGCAATTCCTACAACTAAACCATAATGCAATGGGCAGCAAAGTTGTAATTGTTCGCTCATATAGGAACATTTTTCAATAGAATTATGACTTTTGGCAATTCATACAACTAAACCATAATGCAATGGGCAGCAAAGTTGTAATTGTTCGCTCATATAGGAACATTTTTAAATATAATTATGACTTTTGGCAATACATACAACTAAACCATAATGTAATGGGCAGCAAAGTTGTAATTGTTCGCTCATATAGGAACATTTTTCAATATAATTATGACTTTTGGCAATACATACAACTAAACCATAATGTAATGGACAGCAAAGTTGTAATTGTTCGCTCATATAGGAACATGTTTCAATACAATTATGACTTTTGGCAATACATACAACTAAACCATAATGTAATGGGCAGCAAAGTTGTAATAGTTCGCTCATATAGGAATATTTCTCAATAAAATTATGACTTTTGGCAATACATACAATTAAACCATAATGCAATAGGCAGCAAAGTTGTAATTGTTCGCCCATATAGGAACATTTTTCAATATTATTATGACTTTTGGCAATACATACAACTAAACCATAATGTAATGGGCAGCAAAGTTGTAATTGTTCGCTCATATAGGAACATTTCTCAATACAATTATGACGTTTGGCAACACATACAACTAAACCATAATGTAATGGGCAGCAAAGTTGTAATTGTTCGCTCATATAGGAACATTTTTCAATACAATTATGACGTTTGGCAAGACATACAACTAAACCATAATGCAATGGACAGCAAAGTTGTAATTGTTCGCTCATATAGGAACATTTCTCAATACAATTATGACTTTTGGCAATACATACAACTAAACCATAATGTAATGGACAGCAAAGTTGTAATTGTTCGCTCATATAGGAACATTTTTCAATATAATTATGACTTTTGGCAATACATACAACTAAACCATAATGCAATGGACAGCAAAGTTGTAATTGTTCGCTCATATAGGAACATTTTTCAATATAATTATGACTTTTGGCAATACATACAACTAAACCATCATGTAATGGGCAGCAAAGTTGTAATTGTTCGCTCATATAGGAACATTTCTCAATACAATTATGACTATTGGCAATTCATACAACTAAACCATAATGTACTGGACAGCAGAGTTGTAATTGTTCGCTCATATAGGAACATTTCTCAATACAATTATGACTTTTGGCAATTCATACAACTAAACCATAATGTAATGGGCAGCAAAGTTGTAATTGTTCGCTCATATAGGAACATTTCTAAATACAATTATGACTTTTGGCAATACATACAACAAAACCATAATGTAATGGCCAGCAAAGTTGTAATTGTTCGCTCATATAGGAACATTTTTCAATATAATTATGACTTTTGGCAATACATACAACTAAACCATAATGCAATGGACAGCAAAGTTGTAATTGTTCGCTCATATAGGAACATTTTTCAATATAATTATGACTTTTGGCAATACATACAACTAAACCATAATGTAATGGACAGCAGAGTTGTAATTGTTCGCTCATATAGGAACATTTTTCAATATAATTATGACTTTTGGCAATTCATACAACTAAACCATAATGCAATGGACAGCAAAGTTGTAATTGTTCGCTCATATAGGAACATTTTTCAATATAATTATGACTTTTGGCAATACATACAACTAAACCATAATGTAATGGACAGCAAAGTTGTAATTGTTCGCTCATATAGGAACATTTTTCAATATAATTATGACTTTTGGCAATTCATACAACTAAACCATAATGCAATGGACAGCAAAGTTGTAATTGTTCGCTCATATAGGAACATTTTTCAATATAATTATGACATTTGGCAATACATACAACTAAACCATAATGTAATGGACAGCAAAGTTTTAATTGTTCGCTCATATAGGAACATTTTTCAATATAATTATGACTTTTGGCAATACATACAACTAAACCATAATGCAATGGGCAGCAAAGTTGTAATTTTTCGCTCATATAGGAACATTTTTCAATATAATTATGACTTTTGGCAATACATACAACTAAACCATAATGTAATGGGCAGCAAAGTTGTAATTGTTCGCTCATATAGGAACATTTCTCAATACAATTATGACTTTTGGCAATACATACAACTAAACCATAGTGCAATGGACAGCAAAGTTGTAATTGTTCGCTCATATAGGAACATGTTTCAGTACAATTATGACTTTTGGCAATACATACAACTAAACCATAATGTAATGGGCAGCAATGTTGTAATTGTTCGCTCATATAGCATCATTTTTCAATACAATTATGACTTTTGGCAATACATACAACTAAACCATAATGCAATGGACAGCAAAGTTGTAATTGTTCTCTCATATAGGAACATTTTTCAATATAATTATGACTTTTGGCAATACATACAACTAAACCATAATGTAATGGGCAGCAAAGTTGTAATTGTTCGCTCATATAGGAACAATTCTCAATACAATTATGACTTTTGGCAATTCATACAACTAAACCATAATGTAATGGACAGCAGAGTTGTAATTGTTCGCTCATATAGGAACATTTCTCAATACAATTATGACTTTTGGCAATTCATACAACTAAACCATAATGTAATGGGCAGCCAAGTTGTAATTGTTCGCTCATATAGGAACATTTCTCAAAACAATTATGACTTTTGGCAATACATACAACTAAACCATAATGTAATGGACAGCAAAGTTGTAATTGTTCGCTCATATTGGAACATGTTTCAATATTATTATGACTTTTTCCAACACATACAATTAAACCATAATGCAATGGGCAGCAAAGTTGTAATTGTTCGCTCATATAGGAACATTTTTCAATATTATTATAACTTTTGGCAATACATACAACTACACCATAATGCAATAGACAGCAAAGTTGTAATTGTTCGCTCATATAGGAACATGTTTCAATATAATTATGACTTTTGGCAATTCATACAACTAAATCATAATGTAATGGGCAGCAGAGTTGTAATTGTTCGCTCGTATAGCAACATTTCTCAATACAATTATGACATTTGGCAATACATACAACTAAACCATAATGTAATGGACAGCAGAGTTGTAATTGTTCGCTCATATAGGAACATTTTTCAATATAATTATGACTTTTGGCAAAACATACAACTAAACCATAATGTAATGGACAGCAGAGTTGTAATTGTTCGCTCATATAGGAACATTTTTCAATATAATTATGACTTTTGGCAATACATACAATTAAACCATAATGTAATGGACAGCAGAGTTGTTATTGTTCCCTCATATAGGATCATTTTTCAATATAATTATGACTTTTGGCTATTCATACAACTAAACCATAATGCAATGGACAGCAAACTTGTAATTGTTCGCTCATATAGGAACATTTTTCAATACATGTATGACTTTTGGCAATTCATACAACTAAACCATAATGCAATGGGCAGCAAAGTTGTAATTGTTCGCTCATATAGGAACATTTTTCAATACATTTATGACTTTTGGCAATACATACAACTAAACCATTATGTAATGGGCAGCAAAGTTGTAATTGTTCGCTCATATAGGAACATTTTTCAATAGAATTATGACTTTTGGCAATTCATACAACTAAACCATAATGCAATGGGCAGCAAAGTTGTAATTGTTCGCTCATATAGGAACATTTTTCAATAGAATTATGACTTTTTGCAATTCATACAACTAAACCATAATGCAATGGGCAGCAAAGTTGTAATTGTTCGCTCATATAGGAACATTTTTCAATATAATTATGACTTTTGGCAATACATACAACTAAATCATAATGTAATGGGCAGCAAAGTTGTAATTGTTAGCTCATATAAGAACATTTTTCAATATAATTATGACTTTTGGCAATACATACAACTAAACCATAATGTAATGGACAGCAAAGTTGTAATTGTTCGCTCATATAGGAACATGTTTCAATACAATTGGCAATACATACAACTAAACCATAATGTAATGGGCAGCAAAGATGTAATAGTTCGCTCATATAGGAACATTTCTCAATACAATTATGACTTTTGGCAATACATACAATTAAACCATAATGCAATGGGCAGCAAAGTTGTAATTGTTCGCTCATATAGGAACATTTTTCAATATTATTATGACATTTGGCAATACATACAACTAAACCATAATGTAATGGGCAGCAAAGTTGTAATTGTTCGCTCATATAGGAACATTTCTCAATACAATTATGACGTTTCGCAACACATACAACTAAACCATAATGTAATGGGCAGCAAAGTTGTAATTGTTCGCTCATATAGGAACATTTCTCAATACAATTATGACGTTTGGCAACACATACAACTAAACCATAATGCAATGGGCAGCAAAGTTGTAATTGTTCGCTCATATAGGAACATATTTCAATACATTTATGACTTTTGGCAATACATACAACTAAACCATTATGTAATGGGCAGCAAAGTTGTAATTGTTCGCTCATATAGGAACATTTTTCAATAGAATTATGACTTTTGGCAATTCATACACCTAAACCATAATGCAATGGGCAGCAAAGTTGTAATTGTTCGCTCATATAGGAACATTTTTCAATAGAATTATGACTTTTGTCAATTCATACAACTAAACCATAATGCAATGGGCAGCAAAGTTGTAATTGTTCCCTCATATAGGAACATTTTTCAATAGAATTATGACTTTTGGCAATTCATACAACTAAACCATGATGCAATGGGCAGCAAAGTTGTAATTGTTCGCTCATATAGGAACATTTTTCAAAAGAATTATGACTTTTGGCAATTCAAACAACTTAACCATAATGCAATGGGCAGCAAAGTTGTAATTATTCGCTTATATAGGAACATTTTTCAATACAATTATGACTTTTGGCAATACATACAATTAAACCATAATGCAATGGGCAGCAAAGTTGTAATTGTTCGCTCATATAGGAACATTTCTCAATACAATTATGACTTTTGGCAATACATACAACTAAACCATAATGCAATGGACAGCAAAGTTGTAATTGTTCGCCTATATAGGAACTTTGTTCAATATAATTATGACTTTTGGCAATACATACAACTAAACCATAATGTAATGGGCAGCAAAGTTGTAATTGTTCGCTCATATAGGAACATTTTTCAATATAATTATGACTTTTGGCAATACTTACAACTAAACCATAATGTAATGGACAGCAAAGTTGTAATTGTTCCCTCATATCGGAACATTTTTCAATATAATTATGACTTTTGGCAATTCATACAACTAAACCATAATGCAATGGGCAGCAGAGTTGTAATTGTTCGCTCATATAGGAACATTTTTCAATATAATTATGACTTTTGGCAATTCATACAACTAAACCATAATGCAATGGGCAGCAAAGTTGTAATTGTTCGCTCATATAGGAACATTTTTTCAATATAATTATGACTTTTGGAAATTCATACAACTAAACCATAATGCAATGGGCAGCAAAGTTGTAATTGTTCGCTCATATAGGAACATGTTTCAATACAATTATGACTTTTGGCAATACATACAACTAAACCATAATGTAATGGGCAGCAAAGTTGTAATAGTTCGCTCATATAGGAACATTTCTCAATACAATTATGACTTTTGGCAATACATACAATTAAACCATAATGCAATGGGCAGCAAAGTTGTAATTGTTCGCTCATATAGGAACATTTTTCAATATTATTATGACTTTTGGCAATACATACAACTAAACCATAATGTAATGGGCAGCAAAGTTGTAATTGTTCGGTCATATAGGAACATTTCTCAATACAATTATGACGTTTGGCAACACATACAACTAAACCATAATGTAATGGGCAGCAAAGGTGTAATTGTTCGCTCATATAGGAACATTTCTCAATACAATTATGACGTTTGGCAACACATACAACTAAACCATAATGCAATGGACAGCAAAGTTGTAATTGTTCGCTCATATAGGAACATTTCTCAATACAATTATGACTTTTGGCAATACATACAACTAAACCATAATGTAATGGACAGCAAAGTTGTAATTGTTCGCTCATATAGGAACATTTTTCAATATAATTATGACTTTTGGCAATACATACAACTAAACCATAATGCAATGGGCAGCAAAGTTGTAATTGTTCGCTCATATAGGAACATTTTTCAATATAATTATGACTTTTCTCAATACATACAACTAAACCATAATGTAATGGGCAGCAAAGTTGTAATTGTTCGCTCATATAGGAACATTTCTCAATACAATTATGACTTTTGGCAATTCATACAACTAAACCATAATGTAATGGACAGCAGAGTTGTAATTGTTCGCTCATATAGGAACATTTTTCAATAGAATTATGACTTTTGTCAATTCATGCAACTAAACCATAATGCAATGGCCAGCAAAGTTGTAATTGTTCGCTCATATAGGAACATTTTTCAATAGAATTATGACTTTTGGCAATTCATACAACTAAACCATAATGCAATGGGCAGCAAAGTTGTAATTGTTCGCTCATATAGGAACATTTTTCAATATAATTATGACTTTTGGCAATACATACAACTAAACCATAATGTAATGGCCAGCAAAGTTGTAATTGTTCGCTCATATAGGAACATTTTTCAATATAATTATGACTTTTGGCAATACATACAACTAAACCATAATGCAATGGACAGCAAAGTTGTAATTGTTCGCTCATATAGGAACATTTTTCAATATAATTATGACTTTTGGCAATACATACAACTAAACCATAATGTAATGGACAGCAGAGTTGTAATTGTTCGCTCATATAGGAACATTTTTCAATATAATTATGACTTTTGGCAATTCATACAACTAAACAATAATGCAATGGACAGCAAAGTTGTAATTGTTCGCTCATATAGGAACATTTTTCAATATAATTATGACTTTTGGCAATACATACAACTAAACCATAATGTAATGGACAGCAAAGTTGTAATTGTTCGCTCATATAGGAACATTTTTCAATATAATTATGACTTTTGGCAATTCATACAACTAAACCATAATGCAATGGACAGCAAAGTTGTAATTGTTCGCAAATATAGGAACATTTTTCAATATAATTATGACTTTTGGCAATACATACAACTAAACCATAATGCAATGGACAGCAAAGTTGTAATTGTTCGCTCATATAGGAACATTTTTCAATATAATTATGACTTTTGGCAATACATACAACTAAACCATAATGTAATGGACAGCAAAGTTGTAATTGTTCGCTCATATAGGAACATTTTTCAATATAATTATGACTTTTGGCAATTCATACAACTAAACCATTATGCAATGGGCAGCAAAGTTGTAATTGTTCGCTCATATAGGAACATTTTTCAATATAATTATGACTTTTGGCAATACATACAACTAAACCATAATGCAATGGACAGCAAAGTTGTAATTGTTCGCTCATATAGGAACATGTTTCAATATAATTATGACTTTTGACAATACATACAACTAAACCATAATGTAATGGGCAGCAGAGTTGTAATTGTTCGCTCATATAGGAACATTTCTCAATAAAATTATGACTTTTGGCAATTCATACAACTAAACCATAATGTAATGGGCAGCAAAGTTGTAATTGTTCGCTCATATAGGAACATTTCTCAATACAATTATGACTTTTGGCAATTCATACAACTAAACCATAATGTAATGGACAGCAAAGTTGTAATTGTTCGCTCATATAGGAACATTTCTCAATACAATTATGACTTTTGGCAATTCATACAACTAAACCATTATGTAATGGGCTGCAAAGTTGTAATTGTTCGCTCATATAGGAACATTTCTCAATACAATTATGACTTTTGGCAATACATACAACTAAACCATAATGTAATTCACAGCAAAGTTGTAATTGTTCGCTCATATAGGAACATTTTTCAATATTATTATGACTTTTGGCAATACATACAACTAAACCATAATGTAATGGACAGCAAAGTTGTAATAGTTCGCTCATATAGGAACATTTTTCAATATTATTATGACTTTTTCCAACACATACAATTAAACCATAATGCAATGGGCAGCAAAGTTGTAATTGTTCGCTCATATAGGAACATTTTTCAATATAATTATGACTTTTGGCAATACATACAACTAAACCATAATGTAATGGGCAGCAGAGTTGTAATTGTTCGCTCGTATAGGAACATTTCTCAATACAATTATGACGTTTGGCAATACATACACCTAAACCATAATGTAATGGACAGCAGAGTTGTAATTGTTCGCTCATATAGGAACATTTTTCAATATAATTATGACTTTTGGCAAAACATACAACTAAACCACAATGTAATGGACAGCAGAGTTGTAATTGTTCGCTTATATAGGAACATTTTTCAATATAATTATGACTTTTGGCAATACATACAACTAAACCATAATGTAATGGACAGCAGAGTTGTAATTGTTCGCTCATATAGGAACATTTTTCAATATAATTATGACTTTTGGCAATTCATACAACTAAACCATAATGCAATGGACAGCAAAGTTGTAATTGTTCGCTCATATAGGAACATTTTTCAATACATTTATGACTTTTGGTAATACATACAATTAAACCATACTGTAATGGGCAGCAAAGTTGTAATTGTTCGCTCATATAGGAACATTTTTCAATATAATTATGACTTTTGGCAATTCATACAACTAAACCATAATGCAATGGGCAGCAAAGTTGTAATTGTTCGCTCATAGAGGAACATTTTTCAATACATTTATGACTTTTGGCAATACATACAACTAAACCATAATGTAATGGGCAGCAAAGTTGTAATTTTTCGCTCATATAGGAACATTTTTCAATAGAATTATGACTTTTGGCAATTCATACAACTAAACCATAATGCAATGGGCAGCAAAGTTTTAATAGTTCGCTCATATAGGAACATTTTTCAATATTATTATGACTTTTTCCAACACATATACATGTTGGTCTGAGAGTCTATTCATTTTACCGCCATTTATTTCACTAGTTATGTGACGTGGAAGGAGATACATTTCTGACTGAAAGTACTCTTACCCTATAAATGTTGGTTTGAGAGTCTATTTATTTTACCGCCATTTATTTCACTAGTTATGTGACGTGGAAGGAGATACATTTATGACTGAAAGTACTCTTACCCTATAAATGTTGGTCTGAGAGTCTATTTATTTTACCGCCATTTATTTCACTAGTTATGTGACGTGGAAGGAGATATATTTCTGACTGAAAGTACTCTTACTCTATAAATGTTGGTCTGAGAGTCTATTTATTTTACCGCCATTTATTTCACTAGTTATGTGACGTGGAAGGAGATACATTTCTGACTGAATGTACTTTTACCCTATAAAGGTTGGTCTGAGAGTCTATTCATTTTACCGCCATTTATTTCACTAGTTATGTGACGTGGAAGGAGATACATTTATGACTGAAAGTACTCTTACACTATAAATGTTGGTCTGAGAGTCTATTCATTTTACCGCCATTTATTTCACTAGTTATGTGACGTGGAAGGAGATATATTTCTGACTGAAAGTACTCGTACCCTATAAATGTTGGTCTGAGAGTCTATTCATTTTACCGCCATTTATTTCACTAGTTTTGTGACGTGGAAGGAGATACATCTCTGACTGAAAGTACTCTTACCCTATAAATGTTGGTCTGAGAGTCTATTCATTTTGCCGCCATTTATTTCACTAGTTATGTGACGTGGAAGGAGATATATTTCTGACTGAAAGTACTTCTGCCCTATAAATGTTGGTCTGAGAGTCTATTCATTTTACCGCCATTTATTTCACTAGTTATGTGACGTGGAAGGAGATACATTTCTGACTGAAAGTACTTTTACCCTATAAAGGTTGGTCTGAGAGTCTATTCATTTTACCGCCATTTATTTCACTAGTTATGTGACGTGGAAGGAGATACATTTCTGACTGAAAGTACTTCTGCCCTATAAATGATGGTATGAGAGTCTATTCATTTTACCGCCATTTATTTCACTAGTTATGTGACGTGGAAGGAGATACATTTCTGACTGAAAGTACTCTTACCCTATAAATGTTGCTATGAGAGTCTATTTATTTTACCGCCGTTTATTTCACTAGTTATATGACGTGGAAGGAGATTCATTTCTGACTGAAAGTACTCTTACCCTATAAATGTTGCTATGAGAGTCTATTTATTTTACCGCCATTTATTTCACAAGTTATGTGACGTGGAAGGAGATACATTTCTGACTGAAAGTACTCTTACCCTATAAATGTTGCTATGAGAGTCTATTCATTTTACCGCCATTTATTTCACTAGTTTTGTGACGTGGAAGGAGATACATCTCTGACTGAAAGTACTCTTACCCTATAAATGTTGGTCTGAGAGTCTATTCATTTTGCCGCCATTTATTTCACTAGTTATGTGACGTGGAAGGAGATATATTTCTGACTGAAAGTACTTCTGCCCTATAAATGTTGGTCTGAGAGTCTATTCATTTTACCGCCATTTATTTCACTAGTTATGTGACGTGGAAGGAGATACATTTCTGACTGAAAGTACTTTTACCCTATAAAGGTTGGTCTGAGAGTCTATTCATTTTACCGCCATTTATTTCACTAGTTATGTGACGTGGAAGGAGATACATTTCTGACTGAAAGTACTTCTGCCCTATAAATGATGGTATGAGAGTCTATTCATTTTACCGCCATTTATTTCACTAGTTATGTGACGTGGAAGGAGATACATTTCTGACTGAAAGTACTCTTACCCTATAAATGTTGCTATGAGAGTCTATTTATTTTACCGCCGTTTATTTCACTAGTTATATGACGTGGAAGGAGATTCATTTCTGACTGAAAGTACTCTTACCCTATAAATGTTGCTATGAGAGTCTATTTATTTTACCGCCATTTATTTCACAAGTTATGTGACGTGGAAGGAGATACATTTCTGACTGAAAGTACTCTTACCCTATAAATGTTGCTATGAGAGTCTATTCATTTTACCGCCATTTATTTCACTAGTTATGTGACGTGGAAGGAGATACATTTGTGACTGAAAGTACTTTTACCCTATAAATGTTGGTCTGAGAGTCTATTTATTTTACCGCCCTCGTGGTTTAATTCCTACCCATCGGAACTCCAAACCGTTGGTTATAACCGCAATAACCGACAGTTACCCATCAATTATTTCTTAACTAAATGATTTTCTTCACACCGAAGCCTTAAATGAGTCAGGCTAGTGTTGACTCGCTGTTAATTTTAATCAAGAATGATTATTTAACAAATAATAACAAAATATACAAATGTGTATATATTATATATACATGTAACATTGTGCACTTCGGATACGCACATATGGACAAGCTCCATGCGAAAGACTGATGCGGATACGGCCACGGAAACGGTCTAGGATACGGATAAGGGATCAAGCGTACATGGAAACCCGGCCTTAATGGCATATTTAATAAAAAAATTACAAACATCTTTGAACAAGTTCATTTAATATTCAAACGAAGTTTAAACGGTTATGTTTGAGACTATACAACTATCGTTACACAAAAATATAATTTACTTACAGTAAAAACAAGTTCTAATACGTATATGCCAAATGTGAAATTTCACACAGTAGTCTCGACTGCTTCTCTTTATGATATCAATATCGCGTAACAAGGAAGATCACTCTAAGAGGTTTGGCAAAAAGTAAACTAACTTTAAATCTTAGGGTCGCTTTTTTACTTTTGTTTATAATTAGTATGTATACAAATAAATATAAACTGCTGAACATTAACATCCAAGTCGGTGTCACGATACATCACCATGTGCACCAGGCACATTGTTTAATGGATGTAGTAGTTTAAACCATAATCCTCCATGTGAACTGTGTTCTTTTTTAATTACAAACAAAGCTGGTTAAACCGATAACCATTTTATCCCGTGACTACAGCCAAATCGATCGAATAACAACCCATCGTATAAAATTTAGCTTTATCCAATCGCTGTTTTTAGCACACATTAATTTGATCGTCATTTTTAGAACGCTATGTATATCAATGTGACGTAATACCAAATGATGACGTTTGTAGTAAACAGAAACTCCAGAGTTAAAACTGGGAAAAAAGCGTTTTTATTTTTTGTTTAAATATTATCACACCGTTTACACGATTTATGAGCATTGACAAATAGGATAAATAGAATATTAGGTGAGTGTTGAATAAAGATGAAGTTTATCATGCTCGGCACGAAGCATATGAGAGCTTGGCAAGCCTCGCGCTCATCTGTTTCTAAGCCTCGCATGATAAACTTCATCTTTATCCAACACTCACCTAATATTCTCTATATAACTACCCCAGCTCTGTGTTAGTTATGTCCAGTTATTATTGTTAACATGGCTGATTTCCTACTCAGTTTGCTAAGAATAAATTGTTCATAATTATAAAATAATCCAGGTTAAAGTGTTGTTGGTCCGATGATATAGAGGATATTTGTTGATAACGGTGTAATATCGTATTTTATTTCACAAGTGTTCATAAAAAACGATATTATTTTTCTATGATCACGAGTAAAATAAAATACAATCTTACAACGAAATCAACACATTTTCTTTTGTTTTAAGCTTTTGGGTAATACATAAATAAAATTGCGCGAGATAAGCTTAAACCTCACAAGTTCGTGTATCATGACGTCATACAAATGACGTCATAAATGAATCCCAAACTGTCAGTAAGTATGGTGGAAAAAAGGTGCCATATTTTGTGAGTCGTTGTCGCTAAATTATAATAGTGTTGAAGTATATAATGTGTGTTATGTAAACACATACATATACATAATGCGTATGTATATAAATTTGCCAAGGGTTGTAAACCACTATTTGCAGATCGGTGATATTTATGGAAAACTAGTCAGTTTAATGTTATATTTTCACTGCAGTAAGAATATAAAAAAATTATATTTTCACCGCTCCAACAGTGAAATATAAAATGTTATTTTACCAATAAAATTCGATATTTCACTGAAAAGCATAGATCTATAATAAAATAATTTAAATGGTGATAATGCTAGTAAAATTAAGTACATCCGAGGCTTGGAGATCACGACTGTAACCACTGTTAATGTGTATTTTCAGTTACGTAGCCCAAATTATAACCCAGTCTACCTATACAAATACAGTTAAATAGCTGCGTCCGACGGTTGCATTAAATATGAATGGTATCGAGCTTCAAATTGAATTTCAGGAATTAAAAAAACATATAACTAACTAAATAAATACATACGGTGTTTTCAAATATGTTACAATTTGGTTAACAAATATCGGATATACATTTTTTGTTGACATTATAGCTACACAAAATAATGATAGTGAAGACAAATTGCTCTCGTTTAATGTTATGATTCCAGTTAATGTAAGCGAATAAACAACCAGAAGTTCGATTTGATAGTAAAATGCCAAAGCAATCTCAAACCCAGTGTCGACTCTGTTCAAATGTGTGTACATATGCATCAGTACAGCTTCTTTTCTGGTATAGCGCTCGTTGTCTAAATGTATTGAACAAGTTTGAGTTTTGAAAAAATCATAAACCTTGAGCTGACAGCCAACGCATGGATTAACAGAACTTGGTGTGGATTATAGAATCAAAATCCCTTCCACCAATACTGACGATCATACTCATTTGCACACTAAAAATCTGAAATACAACAATTATACATTCAACTGTTCTTAAATATGTAAATTGGCATTCTACATATTTTTTGTTTTATTAGACGTACATAATGATGTAATTATTTTATAAAAATGGTAGGTGCAGATAGATAAAAGTGCTGTATTAATGGACTGACTTTAAAGTTAGCTGTAAGTGCTGTATTTATGGACTGGCTATACACATTACCAATATCAATATAGTTACTAGACTATAAATAATTAGTATGTATACTAATAACGATAACGATAGCGACACAAACAATAACGTTAATTTACAAATCGACAGCTACAACAACACTAACAATACAAAATTCACAGTGAGAGCATCAATGACGTTGTCAATTAATTCACAGCGCTAACGACAAAATAACGTCATCAATCAATGCACAGGGACAGTAGCAATAACGTTATCAATAAATTCAAAACAATAATCAATAATTTTTCACATGCTATACCTTGTTTTCTTGTAATACAACCATTGCCAATAATTTTATCCTACACACGTGTAAGATATCATTTTGAGCGATTTAAATGGCTACATATTATTTGACTGACCAATCGCAAGACGTTATTTTGGTTATTTGGGCCAAAAGCTCGCTTGCTAACAAATTCCTGAACTCGTTTATTGCTAGCGCGACAACAACAATATCGTTATCAATAACTTCAAAGCAACAGATGCAATAACGTTATACATAACTTGACAGTAACAACAACATGCCGTTATTTGTAAATTTAAAGCAACAACAAAAACTATAACGCTATCAATAAATTTACAAGGATAACAGCATGTATAGCGTTATTATCAAATTCATAGCAAAGTGAAACGCTAAAGAACATTTTAAAATATGTACGTAACATCTGTACTAAAATTATATTGAAGAATTGAAAATATGTATGTTTATTTAATATATATGAAACTTTGTCATTTGAGTTGAGATATGTGGTCGGGTAGGCTTTTGCGGCTGAAGGCTGGTATCTGCAAAGCACTGTAGGACCACATTTTTCACAAATAATACTTTTCACAGATGTGAAAAATAGGATCTCAACTTCACCTTTACGAAAATTAATCTCTGTCTTCTATAATATAGCACGTCTTTCAGGGCTTTGATGGACCATATTTTTCACAAATCGAATTTGTCACATTTGTGAAAAATCTTATCTCATGTTTTACATATATGAAAATTGAGATCTTATTCTTCACACGTCACAGTCTTATTCTAAACATTTTCTGAAGTTATTTGGCTGTTTTCTTAATTGGCCGAAAACCTTTTAAGCAACTGGTCCCACAAAGCAGAGGAGTTTATAACAGCGACAGTATGGCATATTGTTAAAGGGGTGTATTGTCGCTATATCAACAATAACATTGTTGAAGTGGGCGAATACTTAAGCGTGCGCTAGAATCCAGCTGGAACCATGTATCCAAACAACACTTTGGCTTTTCCTAACGATTCCTAACATAAATGTATTATTGCTACTAGAAAATTATATTCGCCAAAATAGAAGCTTTTAGAAACATACAAGACAAATGATAAAAACGCTGCGTAATACTAGTATATAAATATATATGATATATAATGAAATTGACCTATTCTATATTAATATTTTTTCTGCAGTGATGACATAAACATATTGTTATTGTTCTAACAGTGGAAATGTCAAATTTTATTTCACCAATAAAATTATACATATGTCACTGAAAAATATATAATGAGTATGAAAATAATAAACATGTACATGACAATAATAACCCGCGAGAATCTTAATTTTAAGGCTCTAAAAATGCCACTTCTTATACGGTATGTAAACCTCAGTCTGCCATCGGAATGTTAGTGTTGTTCCAATAAGGGAACGAACAAAAGTTCTTATTCTTAAACTAGTATTGATTAAAAAAAATAAAATAATAATCAAGCTTGCAAGTCAACATATCTAGTTTAATAAGTATTATACTGACACATTATATTGAAGCACAGGTATATCGATACACATTTTCATACAAATTAACGGGAAAGATCTTCTTATGTTTAATATCATAAACTTGGTTTTGTTATGTTCTTTTCATATACATATACATTTACAACTAAATATTTTCAATAATATTAATATATGGGGATTGCGCAGGCCAGCTCATGCATTCAGTCCGTTATTTGCAATATTTGTTTACAACATTGGCCCTGTTTTGTGGCGCATTATCGTCCTGGAATAAGTTAAGAATTTCATGAAAATCTTTTATGGGAAAGATAGTTATTATTTTTCCATGAACATTTCCAAACTTTCAAGAACACATCAAGCCTTTCTCGAAAACATATTAAGATCTTTAAATAGCTATCGTATGCAGTTAAAAGCACTTACATGATTTTTTCCCTTTAATATGGCCACAATAAGTGAAGTGGACAAACAGGTTTTTATGAAAACTGCCTATGTTTTAATGACAATTTGACAATTATCCTTGATATGATATGTTTAACACATTTATTGGGAAATTTGAGTTGTTTTTACCAGAAAGACCACTCCAAAATGATCCACCGCTATTGGAAATGTCTGACGATATATTAACAAATTTATCGGGAAATTTGAGTTGTTTTTACCAGAAAGTCCACTCCAAAATGATCCACCGCTATTGGAAATGTCTGACGATATATTAACAAATTTATCGGGAAATTTGAATTGTTTTTACCAGAAAGTCCACTCCAAAATGAGCACCGCTATAGGAAATGTCTGACGATATATTAACACATTTATTGGGAAATTTGAATTGTTTTTACCAGAAACCCCAAAATGATCCACTGCTATGTAACTATGGAATTGTCTGACGATATATTAGAAATGCCGTTCGGCTAAAATGAAACCGAAACTACGGTAGGATTCCTACGCCAGAGCTACGCGTCAGTTTCGGCCCGTAGACTGTTGAAATAACAGTTTATATCCGTCTTGGGTTGTAATTATACGAATTGAATCATATTTAACTTCATTTCATCGGTGTATGAACTATCGAAAAAAATACACATAAATTTTCCCGACATTTCATACACAGATGAAATCCAAAAACTTACTATGCAATTCTTAATTGAACTCTCCATTTAAAAATCTAACCTTAATCTATTTAAACAAAATTTATGTCGCAATTGGACCTTTACATCATAGCTATAAATAGGGAACACTTTCTACTTTCAATGTCAACGCTACGCATAGCCGCCATTTTGACAAATACTTTAGTGCACGTACTGTAGCTTTTTTGGTTTAAAATACATGTTGACATTTTGAGTTTAATATATTAATGCGTACGGTCGGAATGGAACAATTTCAAATGATCTGACATAATGATAAACACCTGCCATACTTTTGTGTTGTTCATATTGAAAGAGAAAAATACATAAAATACATAATAAGGTGTAGATTTAATTCTTACCTCGATTGCCACTGCTAACACGGTTTGCAAACCAAAATATTAGTATTGCTCTAATAAAGTAATAAACAAAAGGTAATTTCCCATTGTTAAACAAGTAGTAATTGAATTAGATTTTTTTACAAAATTAATCAAGTAACAAGTCATCATAATCCAGCTTATAGAGTGTTCAACCACACATTATATTGAAGCACAGTTAGATCTATATCGAAACACTTTAACATGAAAAATAAGATTACCGACCACGCTATATTAGCATATCAATCCTTTTCAATGATATATATGCTATTTATAGAACGTCGACTGATTATGTAACATTTAAACGAGTGCAATTTGGATCGGCAAATCAATACAAGCATTTATATTAAAGGGACTTGTTGACAGATATTTGTTTCTTGAAAAATGTCATTTAATGTCAAACTGCAAAATCTAAAGCAGTTGGATTAACTAAAAACAAATATTATATAAAGAAGAAAAAATATAATGGAAATATTTGCCTTCGTCGAGACTCCAATCTATGACCGCCTGGAACAGAAATCTGACTCGCTAACCACACGACCATACCGAATCACAATCACTAAGTTGAAGTTATAACGCTATGTACTAGTAGTATACTATACGCGTGATTTCCAAAATACCGATGAAAAGCATTACTAACGATTTATAATTTTATGTATTTCAAATAAAGATTTTTCATAAACGACACTATATTTGCAATGCATTTCTTTGTCAGTAGTGTTAATTCGCTTCTTTATATAAAATGTATTTTTCTGGTTGGCATATATGACAAAACATTTTGGAAATATTCAATTTGCCAATCTGTTAACATGTTCCTTTAATAAATCAGACTATTTTAATACAAACGAGTGCATCGTGTTTATCAACAGAAACTCGCGATTCCCCTTATTTCCGTAAGTGGTTAATTATCTCATATTCAACTAAATTCAAATCGACTGTACAGCGCTATTTGAGCGCTATATTAACAGACCAAAATATTTCCCATACACTTGTTTTAAACAGAACTCAAACGATTATCAAGCGTCCCGGGGAAAGTTTGTTTTATAAAAGAACATTTTCAACTTGATGCTTTCATTCATAGTTTACATATACATGTTTGTAAAGTACAATTTATAGATATTTTCAATTTGATGATATGGATTTACTAGTATTCTAGGTAAACCCTTTAACTATGCGTTAATGCGTTTGGAACGAATTGATCACGTGGTGTTTAACAGACGCATAATGCAAGCCATATGTGTGTCTTGCATAGTACAACTAATAAAATATGATATTAAGCGAAGTCTTACTCTGGCTTCTTTATTATTAACTTAATGTAAGGCATAGTATTAAATATTGGCCTGAACTAGAAGAACACCATGTAGTATCGTTTGAACATTTCTGCAAGGCTGTTTCAAGCTAAAACGCACACTACCCTTTCCAATTATAATAAAAATATAAATGTAAGACTACTAGCAGAAGGAGTCAAATACATTAAGTGCATTACGATACTGCAAATCCACTTAAAATAAAACATAGGTACAACTTTGACATTGTTATAACAGATTGCGCTTGAATTGAATCCAAGTTGAGAATTCGACAAAACATTTTTAAAGATTCGTATTGTCGGTAGGTCGTCAATAACATTTGCAAACACAAAGCTCATTTACAGATAATTACATGTAATATTGTTGCATTTTCAAAATTCGTGGTCTTGTCTTTACATTTTACAAATATACACGTGTATTATCATATTCTAGAAACAGTGTTCATCGATGACACGCGGGCGCGCGAAAATGAGCAGCAGTAGTAAATCTAGTGATGAGCATATCGGTTCAAAACGGCCAATCGATTAATCGACATAATCGGCCATTTCAAACGATGCGATAATCGGTAATAAACGATAGTTGCCTGCTATATATTCTCATTCGTTACAACTGGATAAATGCAGTTTAATGTCTTAAGCATGCATATTTATAGTTTATAAATATCTACAATGTTTCGAATAAACAAACAATACAGGGTTGATATTGTATATAAACTGTTTTATATTTTAGTTGAAAACAATTGACTCAAAACAAGCCCACGCATACAATGTATTTCAGTAGGGATAAGATAACATAAAATAGTAGACTCCACAATACCATCTCAATGATAATGATAATGAATGTTCCCTTATGAGTGCTATGTTAACAACGTCAATAACAGCTTGTTGATATGCGTGTTTTGCTTGGGCTAAAGTTACGAAAATCAATATATAATTTTATATTGCTACGACAAGGACTACAGTCTAAATAATCTTTAATTTTATAATATTGTATTGTATGTTTTGAAGTGATTTTGCTAGAAAAGGTGGGTGTTAAAATAAAATAAAATCGGGTTTCGTACATGTTGTTGCTGATAATCCATTTGCATTTGAAAGAATATGTACTTAAACAAAGTTTAACTGGTCGATATATGCTCAAAAACTACATAAACACTTACAAAATACTATTATATCTTTTGTTGATTTATTGATTGCTAGAATATAAAGTCGCCGATCGCGAAGACGAACTTATCGCGACGATTATTAGACTCCAGTCGATTATCGGCCTTTCACTTGCAAAATCGACAATAATGAAATGTTGACAATTTTTAGTGACGCGCATGAGCGGCATTGATGAACGTTGCATAGAACGAAGAAGTTTGAAATGAGGAGTACAAGTTTGTATCCGTGGGTTTTATCCTATTAGAACTGTGTATCCCAAAATGCTTTGTGTATTTGTATATTTTTTCTTAGCGATTCCATCAATATCTTGTTGCTACGATTAAAAGCTGATGTCACCGCATGAACACATGTTAAAAGAAGATTGCCAACAGATATAGTGGACTGACCTACACAGGAATTAAGATTTCTCCCTTTGGAAATGTGTTGTTTGTTTAATTGGTATTTTTGTTGCCGCTTCTATTTTGTATGTCTCATTATTTTATCTATTAAATGTTTGTACTAGACAAGATGTTTAGCGACGATAATATTTACATTTGTATGCCCACTCTTTTAGAGAGGGGCCATACATATTTGCCCTTGTTCGTCCCGTCCGTCCGTCGGATCTTTGTGTTGCGTTAAGTGAAAAAGCATAACTGCTAGAGTGATTAAACTTTATAAACATATTTATGAGAACGTGAATGTGTGCAACTGAGTATTTTAGTGCAGATTTGTCAAAAATCATCGGAGTTACGGCACTTATTAGCAATCATTATTTTTTTGGACTTTGTCGGGTGTAACTCGAAAAGTATAACTGCTAGAGTGATTAAACTGTATATACATATTCATTAGCATGTGCACCTTAGTATAGAAATTGCATAGGGTTTTGTGACAACCAGCGAAATGTGGGGACATCCGTGTCATTTGGACACATATCTAGTTACTATTTTGAAAACAAGTGATAATTTGTAATACCACTAATAGCAAGTGTAATATAATGTTTATGTTCAACACTTATTATCAAGGAATATTCTTATACTATTAAAATATCATAGTGTAACACTAACAATTTATAAAAAGATATCTGCACTGTTCTTAATTTGCTGCTTCCTCCTTATAATGCAAATATTTACAGCAATCTTAACTAGAATTATTTGATATTTTTGTATATTTTTGTATATTTATTGTATGCTAGAGGCTTTTTGTAAGCTTAATTGCTGTAATTGTTGTTGTTGTTGTTGTTGTTGTTAATGTGGTAATTATTTTATTATCATTGGCTTATGTTTTGTCTCTTTTTATCTATATTTTAATTATACTAGAACCCGTTTCTGTACGTGTGTGTGCGTGTTTAATTTGTCTTGTTTAGTTTCCACTCAATTTCATAAAATAAAAGTATCGTTAACATATGGTGAGGCGCACAAGTCTTGTTTTGCTTTAAATGTACTTTTATATGATATTATATTGGTGAAATAAAATTTGATATTTACACTTTTGGACCAGTGAAAATAATTTAACTGCAGTAAAATTAAAACATAAACCAAAATATTGTTCTAAAAATAGCATATATCTACCAGCAGTGGTTTATCTCCCTTGTCAATTATATATTCATGTAAAGTATTTACGTTCATATGTTTACAGAAATTAGATTATAAAAGGCATCAAAAATACAATCAAGCGAAAACGGCGTACAAAATAGGGAACTTTTTTTCCCACCATATTAATGAGTGACAATGTTATCATCATTTATGGCGTCATTTATGTTTTGTTAAATTATTGTCCAAGAGCATAATATAAAAAGAAAATGTATGGATTTCGGTGAATGATCGAATTTTATTTTACTCGTAGTCATATAATTTTTTTTTTCATTCGTAGCTACATCGATTTAAAATATGTCAGATCTTGAGCGTCCTCCTGGCATTAACATAAACACAAAATAGAGAATACATAGAATGGCCAGTGAGCTTGCGAATCTCGCTCGCAGTTAAACTCGAATCCTTTCATTATCACTGATTATGTAGGGTGTGTCAGCGAATAATAAGCGAGGTTGAAATAACAGGTCTACACGTTTTACCCCAAAAAAATGCATCGTCTAACTATGCTTGAAACGACTGAAATAATTATTCCCATACCTGATAAGTGATGACAACATATTCCTCTATGTGAACAGTATACATAAAACTGCAGTAAAACACTGTATATGTGAACATCAGACACATTTTTTGGTTTAACTACCTATACACAATTGTCGATTACCTTGTTCGGTTTTAGCACAAATTTTCCTGTCGACTCACCGAACTAACTTTCGAGACATCAAGCGAATGCCGCCGTGTATTTCTAGTATTGGTATCCAATGAAATATATGCTATTAAAGAGAATGAATTAAGAATATAAAACAAATATGATATTTAAATATTGTTTACGAAGGAATGTTTTAATGTCTTATCAGAACAAGATCTGTCTCAGGACAGCGCGCTCGACTATTCACTCCGCTTTGATAGCATAAATCTTCAGTGACCTTTCAAAATGACCAAAAAAACGTATGTAATATTTCAATTGAATATACATATATGTAGTAGTTTCTCTTTTACTTGCAAGTAAACCTTAAACTAAAGTACAAAAAAAGGGGCTTAATACTGCTAAATTGCAGGTTAGAGTAATAGGCCTAAGTGACCTTACATAATGACCACGAAGTCATGTGTGAAGTTTCAATTGAATAGATATAGTAGTAGCATAGATATGTACTTGTTGCACGCAAATCTGAACCTGAATTTTCTCTTGCACGCAAACCTTAACCTGACTTTTTCTAAGTACAAAAGGGGCATAATTGTGCTAAAATGCTGGTCACTGTTATGGGTCTTGGCCAGTGACCTTATACAATGGCCCTGAAGGCATATGTGACGTTTCAATTGAAAATCTGTAGTAGCTATAGAGATATGGAGTTATTGCACGCACAATTTAACCTGATTTTCTAAGTACATAAAGGGACATAATTCTGCTAAATTGAAGGTCAGAGTTATGGGCTCTTGTCAGTGACCAAATATAATGACCCCGAAGACATGTGTGAAAGTGCAATTGAATATCTTTAGCAGTTACAGAAATGTGGGTTTCTTGCACACAAAACTTAACCAGAGCATTACGTCGACGCCGACGGCGACGCCGACGACCGGGTGAGTTGTATGGCTGAACTGATTCAGTGAAATGTCAAGCTAACAATGCAAACAGACTATTTGAAAACAATGTACAATCTCTCTGAAAATTATATTTGACTCTACAGTGAAAAATTCCAACACATGTATTTACGCACTTTAGTTGATTTGTGTAGTATTTTTACTGATAGCGCACTTTTAGTGAGCTAGATTTTTATATATAAATGACCCGATTGATGCCCTTTTCGTTGATATAGTACCTTCAAGAATCTTACGCAAATATAGAATAAGGTGGATTTGAAGGAAAACTGAGATGTCTTACATGTTTTGAAATCGCGTTCTTAGGAATGTAAACTATGTATAAAATACATTATAGTATCACGTTTATGGTCGCAATGCCATCAACCTTGGAGGAAACGGTTATTTCATACTTAAGTTGATCAATTGTATTACTTAAGAAATCATGTAATCAATAAACTGACACATGAATTGACTTTGGCATTGAACACCGCTCTCTTGGCAATTTAACTATATCAAACGATACCGTGAAAGGGTAAGAATTTAGAAGTAATTACGTGATTACAGCGATATTTAAAAGGATTTTATTCAGAAATATGTTTCAAGCCGCGCGATAATAGCTTAAATATACCACGAACATGTCATCTAATCTTTGATTTGATTTAAAATTAGATATGAATTTTGCAAATTTACCACCTACCCGTAAAAAATGTCGAGTGTCGAATAATTAAGAGTCATCGGTACTTGAACAGTTGAATACGTAGTATCAACACCTGCATAACATAAAATAATCATTGTACAGCAATGTTCATGTCCATGCATTATTGCAACAGCAACGTATAAGGGAATAGTTGCACTAGAAAATGATAGCCGGAACAGATAGTAGGCCAATAATAGTGTCATAATTTATTTTATCACGAACATTGCTGATCATAGCCATACTACGAAAGACCGGAAATTCTCATTTCATAATTATGAATTGTGAACTCTGCAGTACAAACATTCATTTATTCACAGTTCACACTTCACAATTTAAAAAAATCGTGAAAACGTCAAGTGTGAATAAATGCATTTGTGTACTTCACAGTTTATACTTTTAATTCAAAATTAGGAAATATGAACAATGAAGTCACCACCGGTCTTTCGTACCATAGACCTTATCTGTTCAGTATCAATGTATAAAGTTAAAATTTTTAAATAAAAAACATACTAGCGCATTCGAGCTTACGATACAAATGCATAAATGCTTTCATGATTTAGAAAGCGTAAGTCAGTTACTGCACTAAGTCATAGGAAAGCTGCTATTAAAGCCGCAGTCCATATAATATAATTTAATTTAATTGTTATTAATTATTAATAATTTATTACATATGTAATTGAATATTCAATTATTGGGCCGGGCACAGTAAATGTGGACGTTTAAGGTTTAATATGATATCATGTGAATCTATTTTTCTTCGGTTAATGAATATTTGCATGTCTTGTAAAATCGTGATTTGTACAATGAATCGAATCTTAATTACTTTAACACAAGCATTTTGTGATCAACCTTTTTTCGATTACTGAATATGTCCGCCTCTCTAAACGAAAATCCCAGACCCACGCCTGATTATATTGATAGACACGACGACAATAGTTGATATTTCGAGATTAATTATTCGTCTTTTGATTGTTCAACTTAATTAGACTGAACAAATTTGAACACAAAATCACACCTCCTATACATACATTAACGAACAATATATATGTCTCAGTATCAACTTAAATCCATTAAATGTACAATCCATAATAATATCCATGATAATATGTTATACACGACACATTTATAACATTTAGAGTGGAATTTATATTGAATAACGTCATTGATGTACAGGGCAATGGATATTGAATGACGTCATTGATGTACAAGGCAATTGATATTGAATGACGTCATTGCTGTACAAGGCAATGAATATTGAATGACGTCATTGATGTACAAGGCAATGGATATTGAATGACGTCATTGATGTACAAGGCAATGGATATTGAATGACGTCATTGATGTACAAGGCAATGGATATTGAAAGACGTCATTGATGTACAAGGCAATGAATATGTAATGACGTCATCGATGTACAAGGCAATGGATATTGAATGACGTAATTGATGTACAAGGTAATGGACATGTATAAAAACGCGTTCTTGAACATGATACTATTGTATTATTATTTAGTTTAAATTTGATAAATCATATCTTGCTTAGCATGTCATTCATGCTGTTTTTTGAACGTGAGGAGGTGTATAATAAATATAATAATGCATGAAGTGGTGTCCCTGTGAATTGTATCGCTCAGGTTGACGTTGCATATCAATTTAAAAAATAATAAACATAACTGGAGCGATTACGCTCAGCGAGACACAGTCATTTAATAACTCTATATTTCGTGTAATGCATTCGACATGTATGTGAGATATAGTAATACCCTATTTATGAGTACTACTTGGCAAACAAAATAAAACATTTAAAGCGACCCAAATAATAACCATTTCTTGACAATTCTTTTGTTAAATGTCCCAAAAATAAATCAATTATACCATTGTTAAAGAAGCTACATTTCAATCATGACAGATACGAGCCATACGTATGGTACAATCCTCGGTTGCAATGGATATATTATAATATAGATGCATAATTAATATCTTGAAATATTTCTTATACGTATTAATAAAGATTTATTAAACCTCAGTTTAAACCAGTTTTGCGAGGTCATTATATTCAAAGTGAACATAACATTTTGATTTGCGTACCGAGGCTATTGCTTCTACTGTGCACATATACTGATTTATTGTATATGTACTTATGTCGATATTGACAGGGATTCTGAAATACTGCTCCAAAAATGCAGTTATCAAAGTAGTCAACTAACGTGCGCGAAATTATTAGCTTAATATACATGCTTTGAAATTTTCTACTGTAGAGTCAAGTTTCATATCGGAATAGACCGTGAATAATTGTATAAATTTTCCGACGCAGACGATGTTGTTTTTAGATGACAGAATACCCGTATATTGCATATTATATTTAGACAAGATAATGTCTTTAGAATATTCTCTGTAGAAAACTATCCGGTTTCAGACTAATCAATCGTTTGCATTGTCAAATACAACAATCAATAGTTATATATTTTAGTCCAGAGTAAACCTCGCAGACGAATGTAAATATTAGGTTAAACATAATAAACCATGCGTTCAAAACGAATCTTCAATACGCGCATACATTAGGTCTAGCATAATGAAGTCAGGTATTCAAATCAGTATTGACAATTAGTTGGTTTGAAGGTTGCTTCATGATTCAACCTCTTTAGAACCTTTGATACAGGGAATGCATATAAATTAACTATACGCTTACATTTGCTATATTTATCAGAGGTTAAAGGAAGTTCTGTGACGACGGCTGGAAAACTTGCTTTATATCCAAATATGGTAAGCGACACCAGTCTATTTTAGTAGATATTAAAAGCAAAATGATAAATAATCTAAGAAGGTGATTCAAGTTGATACCACGTCCTTTTATATATGTATGTGTGCATGTGTTTATTGTTTGTGTAATGGTCACATATCAAGGGTTGACAACCAGAAGGTACCAACTGCAATTATACTCGGTAACAGTTGGTACCAACTGCAATTATACTCGGTAACTGTTGGTACCAACTGCAATTATACTCGGTAACAGTTGGTACCAACTGCAATTATACTCGGTAACAGTTGGTACATTCTGTTCTTTAATCCTCGACATTAGCTACGCCGAATCATAATTTGAGTCTTTCACCGTGCATATGTTATTTCAAATTCGTCCGATAATATATGATCCATTTATATGGAGGATCAAATATTTTAACTATGAGTATCGAGTGTATTAAATAAATATACAGCAAATACGTCAGTGCCCATGTAATTAATAATTGTGTACGAATGCTTGTCCAATTCCGTTAATTATTTAATTCTTATAATGTGTTACTGAATAACAAACGGTTCATTTTCGTAATAATATTTGTGTCAAATTCGTTAAAGTAGAATCATTGGAACGAATTGTCAGTGTTAATTTTATTTTTCAGGTGGCACATAGAACAATGCTTTTCCGTCAGTAATGCGACAGTAATACGGTCATGCCAACTACTAGAGTAACGGTAAATATCATCTCAACATCATTCAAACATTACTGTATTTCATTACATGTGCAGTAGCCTGTACTTAGTGAAGGGTTGTGTACAGTGATGCGACAGTAATACGGTCATGCCAACTACTAGAGTAACGGTAAATATAATCTCAACATCATACAAACATTACTGTATTTCATTACATTTGCAGTAGCGTGTACGTAGTGAAGGGTTGTGTACAGTGTTTACGAGTATGATTATGACAGTGAAACTGGTAATAATGAAGATGTTGATGATGTAGTTCATACCATGGTAATGATGATGTTGATGATGTAGTTCATACATTGGTAATGATGATGTAGATGATGTAGTTCATACCTTGGTAATGATGATGTAGATGATGTAGTTCATACATTGGAAATGATGATGTTGATGATGTAGTTCATACATTGGTAATGATGATGTAGATGATGTAGTTCATACCTTGGTAATGATGATGTTGATGATGTAGTTCATGCCTTCGTAATGATGATGTAGATGATGAAGTTCAAAATTGGTAATGATGATGTAGATGATGTAGTTCATACCTTGGTAATGATGATGTTGATGATGTAGTTCATACATTGGTAATGATGATGTAGATGATGAAGTTCAAAGTTGGTAATGATGATGTAGATGATGTAGTTCATACCTTGGTAATGATGAAGTTGATGATGTAGTTCATATATTGGTAATGATGATGTTGATGATGTAGATCATATCTTGGTAATGATGAAGTTGATGATGTAGTTCATATATTGGTAATGATGATGTTGATGATGTAGTTCATACATTAGTAATGATGATGTAGATGATGAAGTTCATACCTTGGTAATGATGATGTAGATGATGAAGTTCATACCTTGGTAATGATGATGTAGATGATATAGTTCATACCTTGGTAATGATGATGTAGATGATGAAGTTAATACCTTGTTAATAATGATGTAGATGATATAGTTCATACCTTGGTAATGATGATGTTGATGATGTAGTTCATGCCTTCGTAATGATGATGTAGATGATGAAGTTCAAAATTGGTAATGATGATGTAGATGATGTAGTTCATACCTTGGTAATGATGATGTTGATGATGTTGTTCATACCTTGGCAATGATGATGTAGATGATGTAGTGCATAACTTAGTAATGATGTTGTTGATTATGTAGTTCATACATTGGTAGTGATGATGTATATAATGAAGTTCATACCTTGGAAATGATTATGCAGATGATGTAGCTCATACCTAGGTAATGATGATGTTGATGATGTAGTTCATACCTTGGTAATGATGATGTTGATGATGTAGTTCATACCTTGGTAATGATGATGTAGATGATGTAGTTCATACCTTGGTAATGATGATGTAGATGATGTAGTTCATACCTTGGTAATGATGATGTAGATGATATAGTTCATATCTTGGTAATGATGATGTAGATGATATAGTTCATACCTTGTAATGATGGTGTAGATGATGTAGTTCATACCTTGGTAATGATGATATAGATGATGTAGTTCATACCTTGGTAATTATGATGTTGATGATGTAGTTCATACCTTGGTAATGATGATGTAGATGATATAGTTCATACCTTGGTAATGATGATATAGATGATGTTGTTCATAGGTTGGTAATGATGATGTAGATGATGTAGTTCATACCTTGGTAATGATAATGTTGATGATGTAGTTCATATCTTGGTAATGATGATGTTGATGATGTAGTTCATACCTTGGTAATGATGATGTAGATGATGTAGTTCATACCTTGGTAATGATGATGTAGATGATATAGTTCATACCTTGGTAATGATGATGTAGATGATGTAGTTCATACCTTGGTAATGATGATGTAGATGATGTAGTTCATATCTTGGTAATGATGATGTAGTTTATACCTAGGTAATGATAATGTTGATGATGTAGTTCATATCTTCGTAATGATGATGTAGATGATGTAGTTCATACCTTGGTAATGATGATGTAGATGATGTAGTTCATACCTTGGTAATGATAATGTTGATGATGTAGTTCATATCTTGGTAATGATGATGTAGATGATGTAGTTCATACCTTGGTAATGATGATGTAGATGATGTAGTTCATACCTTGGTAATGATAATGTTGATGATGTAGTTCATATCTTGGTAATGATGATGTAGATGATGTAGTTCATACCTTGGTAATGATGATGTAGATGATGTTGTTCATACCTTGGTAATGATGATGTAGATGATATAGTTCATACCTTGGTAATGATGATGTAGATGATGTTGTTCATACCTTGGTAATGATAATGTTGATGATGTAGTTCATACCTTGGTAATGATGATGTTGATTATGTAGTTCATACCTTGGTAATGATGATGTAGATGATGTTGTTCATACCTTGGTAATGATAATGTTGATGATGTAGTTCATACCTTGGTAATGATGATGTTGATTATGTAGTTCATACCTTGGTAATGATAATGTTGATGATGTAGTTCATACCTTGGTAATGATAATGTTGATGATGTAGTTCATAACTTGGTAATGATTATGTACATGATGTAGCCCATACCTTGGTAATGGTGATGTTGATGATGTAGTTCATACCTTGGTAATGATGATGTAGTTCATATCTTGGTAATGATGATGTTGATGATGTAGTTCATACATTGGTAATGATGATGTAGATGATGTAGTTCATACCTTGGTAATGGTGATGTTGATGATGTAGTTCATACCTTGGTAATGATAATGTTGATGATGTAGTTCATACTTTGGTAATGATAATGTTGATGATGTAGTTCATACCTTGGTAATGATGATGTAGATAATGAAGTTAATACCTTGGTAATGATGATGTAGATGATGTAGTTCATACCTTGGTAATGATAATGTTGATGATGTAGTTCATACCTTGGTTATGATGATGTAGATAATGAAGTTAATACCTTGGTAATGATGATGTAGATGATGTAGTTCATACCTTGGTAATGATGATGTTGATGATGTAGTTCATACCTTGGTAATGATGATGTAGATGATGTAGTTCATACCTTGGTAATGATGATGTTGATTATGTAGTTCATACTTTGGTAATGATAATGTTGATGATGTAGTTCATACCTTGGTAATGATAATGTTGATGATGTAGTTCATACCTTGGTAATGATAATGTTGATGATGTAGTTCATACCTTGGTAATGATAATGTTGATGATGTAGTTCATACCTTGGTAATGATGATGTTGATTATGTAGTTCATACCTTGGTTATGATAATGTTGATGATGTAGTTCATACCTTGGTAATGATAATGTTGATGATGTAGTTCATAACTTGGTAATGATTATGTACATGATGTAGCCCATACCTTGGTAATGGTGATGTTGATGATGTAGTTCATACCTTGGTAATGATGATGTAGTTCATACCTTGGTAATGATGATGTAAATGATGTAGTTCATACCTTGGTAATGATTATGTACATGATGTAGCCCATACCTTGGTAATGGTGATGTTGAGGATGTAGTTCATACCTTGGTAATGATGATGTTGATTATGCAGTTTGTACCTTGATAATGATGATGTTGATGATGTAGGTTATACCTTGGTAATGATCATGTAGATGATATATTTCATACCTTGGTAATGATGATGTTGATGATATAGTTCATACCTTGGTAATGATTATGTTGACGATGTAATTTATACCTTGGTAATGATGATGTTGATGGTGTTGTTTATACATTGGCAATTATGATGTTGATGATGTAGTTTATACTTTGGCAATGATGATGTTGATGATGTAGTTTATACCTTGGCAATGATGATGTTGATGGTGTAGTTTATGCATTGTTAATGATCATGTTGATGATGTAGTTCATACCTTAGTAATGATGTTGTTGATTATGTAGTTAATACCTTGGTAATGATAATGTAGATGATATAGTTCATAGCTTGGTTATGATGATGTTTATTATGTAGTTCATACCTTGGTAATGATGATGTTGATGATGCAGTGAATACATTGGTAATGATGATGACGATGATGTAGTTAATAAATGTAAATATGGCAGACGAAGACGAAGAAGCGCTTCTCTGATTGTGTTCTGAAATTGTTATGTTATCAATTTATTTATTTAATGAACATTACAACATTATAAAAAAGTAAAGATAGAACAAAGAGAAAAGAACAATACACAATAATAAATATCTGTAAATATACATCTGTTATTTAAAAAATGCAATTTAACATTACAAATTTTACCATTTTGCTCAATTATTTTTTTAATGCCTTGACTCGAACCAGCAAAAGCTAGGTTGACGTGACGAGCATAATACCACTAAGCTATTTCCTCTCCAATAGTTTATATGTAGAAATTACTGCTTCATTGAAAACCCTGCTTTAAATATCATACATCACATGTAGTATTGTTTAACTGGATCCCAAAGCACGCTATCGGAAAATCACGAATACTGGCCTGGGATATAATAACGCTTTCAACCACCGTGAAATTATTCATATTTTGACAGTTCAGAAAAAAAGGACTATAGCTAAGTGGCAATGTGTACAATTACTGGTGAATAAAATTACTTGACGTAAGTGCAAAACCAAATGCTGATGCGGTCCAAAACATTATCACGGTGGTCCTTTTGATGCATGCATAATTGTTGTTGAAATGAAAATGTATCCCGGCATCATTACAGATAGTGGTGTTAACATATGCCATTTAAGCAAGGAAATAGCAACAAGGATTAATGTCACGAAATGATTTCAACGCGTATACATTGCATCGAAAATAGATTGTTATCACGCTCTCTGTTTATGCATCGTTTTATTTTAAATGTAGCAGAGGTGGAATGGATATGGTGTGTGCTTTGCGATCGACAGGTCGGGAGTTCGACCCCTACCTATACTGGTGTTAGCAACACAAAACTGTATGTTTAAGTTAATATTTGACAGCCATTTAATAATAACACATAACTGTGAACCACCCTCTTAAAATCTTAAAACCTGATTTATAAATTAAAGTACATGTAAACCTGTCCAATATTATTTGTGCGTAACTCTAACATTATCTTAAACATACGCGATCGGTTTACAATGATTTGTTATCGATAATCTATATACTGCAAGTTGGTAGTTAAGCTTAATAGTTAACCTTCTGGTTGTTAAAAGAACATCACTCCGACATTTAACCCGAAACTAACACACGCCAAACGTCGTCTGCTCTTACATGCAAAAATAGTAGATTCAGTTGGCAGTCAAGTTCCATTTCATATTTCTTTTGGAATATCCAAAACAGAGAACAAAGTGTATATCTTTATTGTAAACTTCAAGTTTTATTTTTGTTGAAAGTTGGTAGTTACTTAATTTGTTTCTTGCCAAAAGCGAACTTTCTTTATATTCGCCTTGTTGTGTATTCAAACCCAAACGTGATTTGTAAGTTATACGAAAATCACATAAATGATGGTCATAAAAAGTTTGCTATGAGCACCAAACTTCTGATTACTGCTGATTAGTCAACGCAACACACCGGCAGGCGGTAAATCTGCATTATACGCATTTAATTAAAAAAAATCATCTCAAATATTCGATTGTATGTTCGCGTTATATACGGGATTGTATCTCAGAAAGTTGCAATTCTGCTTCTCTGGTTTGAATCTAGCCATTTTGTAGTAAAATGGTAATTAAATTGAACAATATTCTCTTTTATTGCTGTTTAATTTGAATTGCGATGCTTTCATGTTAATTTTTATTTACACTTACATGTTTTTGTGAATAATGCTGGGCCAAGTGTGAGGTAAGTGCGCGCATAAACCGGTTTCAACCCCCAATGCTTTGCATTGACGGTTCCAAGGCGGTGACCCCAGTTTTAGTCATGTGTGTTTTGTGTGTGTAATGTGTATTTTGTGATGTCCTGCGTATTGTTTTTGGCAATTGGTCACTTGCCATAAAGAAAAGACCTCGGGCTGATCAAGGTTCAAAAACGGGCTTATGACATGGTAACGTCAACCATGGTACCGAATTTTGGTTGTAGACTGTTTGTTTGGCAACATGATTAGTTTTTATTAATCGAACAGAAGGTAGAACTCAACTTTTGCATATATAGTTCGATGCTGCAACCACGGGAAAATACACATTGAGACCATTTGTACACAATAACAGCCAAACGTTGATTAGCAATCACTCTCTTTTGGAAATTACCCTGAATTTTGATTTCGAACACCTTATTATTAGATTCATAGATATTTACTATCTTACCTATAAGATCGGCGGTACTCCCATTAACATTATATTTAAATCATATTATTGCTTTTCAAGTCCAATATACACTATGAACTATGCTTTTCATGTCCAAGATGTACTATGTAATATATCAGACACCGTTTTCCGATAGTTTTCAATTGCCAAAATTCAAAAGGTATTTTGTCCGAAAAATTTGTATAACGCGCTTTTGACCGAATGCATAGATTAAATTTAAACTAATGAACCTGGTCGGTAGATTAGTTGAATCAAACATTGAACGGTTTGATGATGGTTTCTGTCTCTAGAGTTATATGCATACATGGCAAATTCATAGATACAAAAATACCAAACGTTTCATTTGATTTTTTAAAGGATGTGGGGCTTTCGATCACAACGGGTGGAACAGTAGCTGTATATCAAAAGAAGATCACGAGTAATTATTTACTTATTTATGTTTGTATTGTGTTATTTTAGAATTTAATTAAATAAAATTTAAATAAACTACCAAGCGTATCTGTTCATAAAGTTGCAATTATGTGCGATATGTTATAATCAAACATATAATTGAAAAAGGTACTATAGCATAAAGCTCAAATTGTCGACCGTATTAATTTGTTAACGGGCTTTTTACGACAACATGCAGGTAACATGCCAGTTAATAGTACGTACATATCGATAAACAAATCAACGAACTTTCAAATCATAACTGCATGACAATTTATTAACTTTTGCTATTTTCAGGTACCATATATGAAACTACTTCTCCTTCGAGTGATGCGACAATAATAAGGTAAACATATATAAGAATATCAGAAAAGGACATAGAATTATTGCATCATATGTGCATTATAAAGTAACTAATTTGAACTTATATACCTATATAGTCTGCTTTATTGCTGAAGGTTAAACCGTGTGGTATTACTAGGCAATGCATAATAATAGTATATATATATAGTAGATGGGGCTCGATTCTATGACATACAGATCAAATGCCTGTAAAGCAGACAACTATGTCAGCTCGTATTCTGTTACTGTAATGTACATTTTTTACAGTTTCTAAAATTACAAACATGATTTTGAAAATATCGACAAAGGCGTTACTAACACTATAATTTTAGACCACAGCGAAAATAAATTATGAACAATGAAAGAGGCTGAAATCATATAATCTTGATACTCGCACACAGCTTATTGTATTGGTGAGGTTGAGATCACATAATCATGCTCCTCGCACCCAGACTGTCTTGTGAAAGAGGTTGTGCTCGCATGATCCTGAGACTCACACTCAGCCTGTCAAATGAACGAGGTTGGGTATCATTATCCGTAGACTCGCACTCAGTCTGACGTATGGAAGAGGTTGTGTTCTCAGGATCCAGAGACTCGCACTCAGTATGTCGTATGGAAAAGATTGTGATCTCATTATACGGAGGCTCGCAATCAGACTTTCGTATGGAAGAAACTGTGATCTCATAATACTGAGGCTCGCAATCAGTATTTCGTATGGAAGAAGTTGTTATCTCATAATACTGAGGCTCGCAATCAGTATGTCGTATGGAAGAGATTGTGACCTCATTATACGGAGGCTCGCAATCAGACTTTCGTATGGAAGAAATTGTGATCTCATTATACGGCGGCTCGCAAGTCTTTCGTATGGAAGAAATTGTGATCTCATAATACTGAGGCTCGCAATCAGTATTTCGTATGGAAGAAATTGTGATCCCATTATACGGAGGCTCGCAATCAGACTTTCGTATGGAAGAAATTGTGATATCATCATACGGAGGCTCGCAATGAGTCTTTCGTATGGAAGAAATTGTGATCTCATAATACTGAGGCTCGCAATCAGTCTTTCGTATGGAAGAAATTGTGATCTCATAATACTGAGGCTCGCAATCAGTCTTTCGTATGGAAGAAATTGTGATTTCATTATACGGAGGCTCGCAATCAGACTTTCGTATCGAAGAAATTGTGATTTCATTATACGGAGGCTCGCAATCAGACTTTCGTATGGAAGAAATTGTGATCTCATTATACGGAGGCTCGCAATCAGACTTTCGTATGGAAGAAATTGTGATCCCATGAACCTTAAACTCTCGACCCAATCTGTCTCATGGACTAGTTTGAAACCTCATAATCATGATACTCGTACCCATTATGTTGTATGGAAATGGTTGTTCTCATGACACCGAGACTCGCTCCTAGTATGTCGTATGGGGGAGATCCTCATGATCGTGAGATTCGCAGTAAGTGTGTCGTATATAAGAGGTTAGGATCTCATGATCCTGAGACTCGCATTAATTGTGTAGTATAAAAGAGACTGGGATCTCATGATCCTGAGATTCGCAGTAAGTGTGTCGTATGGAAGAGGTTGTGATCTCATTATCGCGAGATTCGCACTCAGTCTGTCGCACTTGCATTTATAATGTGTTATGGAAGAAACCTATCGGAATTTTCAAATAACAAAATCAGTTTGATTTTCGAAATTAAAACTCAGAATATTGACAATACTGTTATGGAATTAGGTGACATTTTGGTAGCGTGACATACTCTTAACACCAACAAACCAGATTTCAATCTTCGACAAGGCTGCCGAATATATGTTTATTTATATTGTATCGAATGGTTCAATTTAGCAGTTTGTATGTTTTAACTTAACGACTGCATTTGCTGTGACAAAATTGAGTTCATCCCGATATCAGAGAAGGTGAACTCGCTAGATGTTAAGGACTTATATGTTTTCGTCTCTGCGTGAGAATGCGCATGCAATACAAGTTATACATTATAGATCATTTAAACATGTATTTTGAGTATTTCAAATGAAAATGACGGACGGCAAATAATAAGCATAAATAAAACTAATTTGGTAAAGGAATGTTCACATGTCCATTTTAATTTGTGCAGAACTAAGTCATCTTTGTCTGGATAGTATTTTAAAGACGATTTCGATAGTTTTTTCTGCGCATCTTTTCGCGCATCAGTGGAGTTGATTTAAATCTTCATAATGGAGAGTGTTTTGACAAGTAATACTTTTTATTAAATGTTGCGTACACTGCAATTACCAACTAGAATGAAATATATTCATACTAATTGCCATGATCATGGTAGGAGATTCTTGTGACTCGATTTTATTTGCGAAAGTTTGATAATACACTGAAAACGAAAGTAGGAACACGCTGACTGATAATTGGACTCGCATATAGTTGTGGACATGCTTGCTATTATTGTGAAAGTGATTTGGCTGTAATAACGTTTTGACATAGTCATAATCAATTGCTGTTACTAAAGAAGTATATATAATATATATATGTTTACTTGTATAAGTGTATTGTTATAAATTATGACTGTCATTATATCCTGTTTTTAAAGAAAAATGTCTAATAAGCACATGTATTCTGCATATTTCTTCTCGAAAACAAGCACGGTGACCCCCTGTTTTTTTTGTTGCAGTTTGTTAATAATATAATTATGTAATAAATATTTAAAAAAAAATCAGGATTTATTACGGTACAAATTAAAAAAATGCCCCGACCCTAGAACATTTTATTGAGTTTGTCAGAATCTTGTTGTTTATATACTTTTTTTTCTATAATTAATGTTTTTTGAATAAATATGTGTTTTGTTTTAATATCATTCACTTTAAAACAATGTTTTAGGATATTATGGATATGTTTTGAATATCCATTCAGGTTAGAATCTAAAAGTTGACCAGTTACCAAATAAACAAAAATAAAATAAAATCTTTGAGCTTTGTGCACATCAGCCCAGTAAAATCAAACCCTATTGATGGATATAAATCAGTAATGCAAATCACCATGATAGGGTCTCATTTTAGGTTAATAACCAGTAAATCAAATTTCGTTCATAAGAAAACAGTATATCACATCCCATTAGGGTCCCATAGCATTTCGACAAAAGCATATGCTGTCCTTATGTAATTAATGAATAGACCGATTTTAAATAAGTCGGTGTTACGATACATCAATAGCCGAGGAGAAACGTCGCTCTCATGGAATGATAACCATGTAAACTGTCCGTTACGTGAAATGCCTAGTTTAACAGAAGACACAACGAACTATTTAATAAATCGGAGCGTTGACTCCAGCATTTCTTCCATGACTTTTTTTCATGCACGTTATGGCGTAGTTCTAGCAGTTAGTACCTCTCAAGAATTGAAGCATGAGACCGTCTGTAACGTTTTTTTAGTCATTATGGGGATCTGTCCGGGGTCGCATTTAAGAAACATACTATATAATATTGTACCCTTACCCTTACTTACATTAAGCGTGTTTATTGCGTGTGTAATTTGTATATGCTTACTATGATTATTAGCTATATTATTTACACAATTTTGCCTGAAATATTCACTTAATTTGTACAACTTCAGTTCAGATTTATCTTAGAAGCTTTTTAAATATAAGCCCTGGATATGCGTTGGTCAACAATAAAAACACGCCGTTTAATTGCACAGGAAGTAGGAAATCCTGATACCGCCAGTTAACGTGTCGCTCTGTACATAACAGCGAAATGCGACAACGCTGCATTTTAATTTTAATTTTCTGCAGATCTCGCACTTTGAAAAACGGGCAAACACGAAATTTAGACGATAATTATCGTCAGAATTTCGCATGTCAAAGAAAATGTACACGGCGATAAATATCGCCCAAGTCTCGTGTTGTCGCATCGTCGTACCTTCGCCGCCGGACAAATAGTTGGCAGGGCAAATTCCGGTACTGACATTGGTTACATTTATCTGTTGCTTCCATGAATTTCAGTAAAAATGTTGGCACATCACTTTTGATAATGAATATTGTATCGTATTTGTAATCTCTTAAACGAAAAAATGAGTGTATTTTAATATAAACGTTATATTTGTCAGACGGTGCGTGGTTAAAATTAAATATCGGTGAGAGAGCCCTTAGCATCTCTTGCATGTTGTCCGGTGGCGAAGATGGGACAACGCGACATTTGGGCGATAATTACTGCTATGTACCCGGCCGCGAATGTGCGACAATGCAACGATGCTAGAATTGAGCGATAATTATCAATTCATAGACACACGAATCTTGGACGATAAATTCGCGTGTCTATGGAGTTTTTCAGTGCGAGATCTGCAGATTATAAAAATGTATTGTTAAAGTTTAAATGCCGTGTTATCGCATCGTCGCGGTGAAACAGGGCGAAATAAACTTGAGGAAACAGGATCCCGTACATTCGACATGTTGCTATGATGATTACTTAAAAGCTTACATCATTTTCAATGACAAATACCTGAGATATGAACAACATAGTTTACTGAAAAATTGCATATGACATTCAACCCCATATGCCCAATCATAGGCGGCATTTCTTTGAAAACATAAGTTCATTACTAAGTTTGCATAGATTTGCTCGAACGTTTGTCTTACGTTCAAGTTGCATATTCTCCAAGAACTAGTACACGGGCCATTTTAATCGTGTTAAGCATTTGCTACGTATACTAGACTGAACTAGATAAACTGTTGAAGTATTTTGAATGGTTGTTTGAAAATAATAGTTAAGCTATAAAATTGCACTTAACATCATTACCATGTAACATTTGACTGAGGTGGTCAAATAAGTTTTTATTGTATTTACTTTTTTAATAAGTAGATGTTTTGTTGGTAAAACGTATTTTAATTGAATTGCATGTACTGTTAAACACTGTTTAAGGATATAATCCGTATATTGTTAAAACATGTATTATTCAGTTTAACACTCTTCAAATTGACCATTTACTAAATACAAAAATACCTACCAACGTACCTTTTCTTGGTCATGTTCCATGAAACAAACCTATTTTATTACGCCTTGCCGAGTGGGTAGACATGTGTCATCGTGCGTATGTACGTGGTAAGCACGTTATTGTTCTGCACGGACTGATACAGGGACATTCAGTTGATGACAGGAATGTTCCTGTATGAAATCAGCGCCCCTACTGGCTCCACCACTGCAATATAAGAGGTACGCGAAGACGGCTAGGTAATGGGTATTGGGTTTTCAATATCAAGTAAAGGGCTAATACACAGCTCGGTATTAGAGCGGATTAGGATGAGGGATTTGCGCAGTCACGGCTACTTAAAGTCTTGGTTACTGACGACATTAATAACAACGAATGGGATAGATCACATACATTTGTAAGCATTATCTTTTCCTGTTTACCCAACCACAGACTTAATCCACCAGTCATGATTGGTGAAAATAGGCCTGGCGACTTAAGTGCATGTTTATTAGACACAAATGTATGGACCACTGATCATTATCAACGTTATCAACCAATTCAGCTATAAATGTACATTTAACGTATTATTTATGGCAAGGATCTAAATTAGTGAAGGACAACAAGGCAAGTTAGTTAAGTGTTTGAATGGACTCGTGTTAATTGATATGGTCAAACTTTTAAGTAAGTATATTTTATAGCCACCTGATATGCACAATAAAACAAGTAAAATGGTCCAAAAAAAAGTAAAAACAGTCTTTGAACGTCTGTCGAAAACACGATTCATAACTATACATTATGTTTTAAACATCTCGTTAATCCCTGGAAAAGAGTTTAATTTTGCATTTGAAAATCTGGCAAAGTCATGCATAGTTGTATATTCCGTTTTAAATTGATGAAAAACCTGAGCCATAGGTATAGCATAGAATGTGAACATCTATCGAACACTTGATGCATTTATACGCATTTGGCTGTGAATATCTTGCAAAAACAACTGATGCATATCTACAGTTGCTTTTGCAATTGGACTTGTTAAAACATCTGGCGAACATCTAGTATCAAATATCCAAATCCGCGATTTGCTTTGTTTGCGCTATCAAACATATCCCTTGATGTTCGCTTTCATTTTATTGGAATGTTTTCGGATTTAAAGGCCTTCAACTTTTAAGGCTGTTACTTGAAATAGCCTTTCTTGGTGTATGCTGACACCCAATTACTTTCAATTTGAATTTTTAGCAATTTATCTATAGACAGCATGCGCTTTTGGGCAAATTGCGATATTTGAATTAACATTTAATGAGATGTTGCTCACAATTATGACCAATCTAATGTTGTTCATGAGATGGACATTATCGCTGATTATCGTTGAATAACATTAGACATTCCTGACACTAATAATGTACCATAAAGTCAACGCTATAGACAACTACTACGTATACGGCATATTATAAGGGATATTAAAGGGACCAGTTCACAGATTGACGAAGTGACAATCTTTCAACGTGTTGTGTCCGATTCCAAAAATCAAAAAACGACGTATACGGAGGTCCCGGGTTCAAACCCTGACAGAACCGTTTTATATTCTTCTTTTTTCTTAATACTTTTCTTGTTACTTTAATTGAGATTTTCGTTCCGATGCTTAAATCTGTCAAGTAAAGTCACTGTATGGCATACTTAAAAGAATGCGAACATCTGTTAACAAGTGCTTTTAAATCCGAATGTGTAAACGCCACAGACATTAT
>CM051026.1:89318678-89381178 GCA_027627225.1 Congeria kusceri | reverse complement strand
GTTTTACTAAATTTCCTTAAGCTCCTTTGTTTATTGAAATTATATTATTTTTCAGATAGAAGACTGACATAGTTTAGTTAGCTAGCCGTGTTAGAAGTGGCATTAGAGGTAAGATGTACGCTGTGTATTATATTCATTATCATCTAAGTACATTTTCTATGAATGCTTTCAGTGAAATATATTTTTTTTGTTGAAATCAAATGTGATATATGCACTGTTATATTGTCACTTTCGATGAAGTATTTAGCTCGTGGTCATAGAACAGTTTTGTTTCATTTTTCTATAACTACTTTTGAAATAAAATTCGAACACTCAATGAAATCAACAAATAACCTATATTTATATATGTATATGCATTTCTATATAAATGAAAACCTAGCGAACACTTGTACATAATTAATCATTATGTGTTTAACATATAGCATATACCTTGTGCATAGTTCTTTTTTCGCATTTTAACATTTGACAGAAAACGATGCCAAATATATTAATTGTAACATTTTGTTTTTAACATCTAGAAAACGCCTGGTGCACATCTTTACATCATGTTATACACATAATATAGCTATACGTTTGCATTTGAACATCTCACAGAAACCCGATATCTTTTATTTTTGAACATGTGCCATAAAATCTAGCATCTAACAGTCCACTTTACACACTGCATAGTAGTGAAATATTGCACACATAAAACAGAACAAACGGTAATATAACCGTCAATAAGACAGCCGTATTACCCCTGCCGTGCGCTGTATAGCCGGCATTACTTTTCCGGGCTATATTACCCGTTGTTCTGTTTTGTGTTTTCACTATTTTATTACCATACTACTTTTTGCTGAATAGCCTATTACTCTGACGTATACCGTTTGTATATAACATATATATAACTGTTGTACACTATAAGGTGATGTTCGCTATATTCCTTGATTCGGTGTAATTATACTGCGGTTATTAAATTTAATATTTGTTTGTTTTAATGCTTACAGTGTACACTGGATCATGCAATTTTTCGGAACCATTGGTACTGAAAAGTCAATACAATGAAAACGTCGATACAAGCCATTCTTAACAATAAGACATGCTGTTGCTGTTATGAACTAGTTCGCTTTCTGGTGTCTATAACATCTAAATTCAGCATTAAAAAGATGGCGGAGGGAGGCAACATGCGTGATTGGTCGGCGTCTGAATGGGGCCATAGACACAGCAGTTTGTCCAGTCGTCACTCTCCGGCAAGTAGTTGCTTGGGTATTCGTGTTTCCATGTCAAACGATCTCCGGTATTCGTTCATACACTGAACAGCGCTCCTAACCCGACACTTTAATACATCTCAATAAAATGGCTGTGTTTTATACAAATTTGATCAAATTTTGACAGCAATTAAATTAACGACACAGGCATTCATATGAATTGTTACTGTATTTGTTTATTGTATTCCTTGGAAAATTTGAAATAAAAGTTAACACAATTAAACACTAACACTAAAATAAAAATCGCGAAATACTGTGTTTTTGGTGCAAACGCTTTACACTATTAAATTCTAATATTGCACAACTTACGTTCGTAAAATAATGGTTAATATATTATGTCATCCCATAGCTACTAAAACATGCAGGCGCCTCTGTCTCATGGAAATTGCAGAGTAAATTAACTATTTCTCCATTCCCCGTTTAGAGCCCGCTCCAATTGCACGAGATTTCGAGGGGATACATGTCACTTTCTACCACTTCTTAATTGATCGCCTAGGGATGCTCAATCAATTTGTTAATGACTGATATCGAATGAAACGAACAAATCGATATTTTAAATTTGATTAATTGTATCCGATAAATGATATTGTTTATAGTAAAAATGCTTTTAATTGTAATGTATGTAAGTTCTATTGTTTGATTGTTTTGATACATTTAATGTTTATTTATATAAGCTTTGTCGTTGATTGCATTGCATTATGTAAATATTTCATTGCGGTAGAATACAATTTGAACAGCAATTTCAGGTTCAGCATGAACATGCCTCCGCAGAGACTTGTAGAGTTATGACCTGGCTCGGGTATGGACCTCAAATCAGACAGGCCCGGAGACAGGCATACAGGGAGTGGGGTAGCATGCTTACTGCACGGTCGTCCTCTGAGGTAGTCTTCTTTGCCGGTAGCAAGGCCGAAGGTCTGACATGCTGCTACGAGAGTGATATGAACATAATGTATGTACGAGATGATATCATGTGTTTAGAGGATGATGCGAATGCTAACAACCTTCCTAGGGAGACAACCGTGTTAAGACTTAACAGCCACATGACTTACTCGGGACACTGTAGGCTGCTACTAGAGAGACGCGGTACACAGATTTTCCCACCACTGTACAGAGCCTTGTGCGATGATGGAAGTGGACGTGCTCTTCTGAGCAGTGATTTATTTGTTCATGAGCATCAGTATGAACCTTTACCATGTCAAGTGCGTAAAGACCGCGCAGGACCATCATTGCCGTCTGTTGCAGGAGCATTGCATGTGGACCTAGTGGTCGCACTACGCTGTCACTGCCCCAGCATACTGCGGAGATGGGCTGAAAGACCACGTCATTGGCCACCACCTGATATCGTTAAGAAAGTCGTATCCATGGGAGCATTCGTTACTCCTGTTGGATATAAAGAGAGTGAATATAAACATGTAGAATGGAGGATTTGCTTCAACACTGGGGAAACAGAGCTGGTAAACAATCTTAATGAGACTCAGGTCAAACTGTATGTTATATTGAAAATGGTCAAGACAGACGTATTAAACCCACTAAGGAAGGAGGTTACATCGTACACGGTTAAAAACATAGTACTATGGTTGGCGGAGAAAAACCCGCAGGCACTGTTTCATGATAAGAGTTTGTTTTACTGGCTACATGAAGCCCTGAAAGAAATAAGAACTGCTCTATCCTCCTTACACCTACCGTATTACATGATATCAGATAGAAATCTGATGGCATCATGTGGAATTAAGGATGAACAGCAGCGTATATGGGTAGCAACAATAACGGACATGATAAACGAAGGTCCGAGGATAGTTCTGAGATTGAAGAAGATACGACAAGCCGTTGTTTCTCACCCGGAGCCATTATTGTGGTACGGCGGTAGAAGAATGGAGCTGGAGTTGCTGGTGTTTGAAACCCTGAAGAGAAGGATACAATGCATGGGTGAGGACTGGAAGATTGATAGGTCTGATTTTATTATGCAGGCATTAGACGGACGTGTAAAGGAAGTAGCGACGGAGGTCCGTCAGAGGATGCATTCGGAGGGCAGTCGTGTGAATGATCTGAAGTTTATAGTTGAGGGTATTCTGATGTGAAACGACTACATTGATAGATTAACATGTTTAATTAGACGTATAACACGTTTGTATAAATGAAAATGTACGCGCGTCAATTGAAATCACCATCGGCTTAATTCGAAGACAATCATATGCATGTTCGTTATTTAAAAAGTATTAATTAGTTTGTCAATTTATTTTTATTATGTATATTAATGCTGCACAAATAGTAGCACATTTTATACTAAACTTTTTAACAATAGTCTAATTGTCTGACGCTGGTATATAACCTTCGTCAGGACCAACATGTTTGCTGATATTGTTTACTTTTAAACATACACCCTCCAAGTAAATATGTTTACAAACATGTTTCTTAAGAATATCGTGGCGACGAGAATTAAATACACCGTTAACATTCGGCAAGCTGATAGTATTCTTTGTAAAAACATTCGAACTTCGGCTGCTGTCTTAACGTTGACAAATTGAACATCAACACTAATCATAACTTTAAACGGTCAAATTATAATTTATGTTGTTTTCGTTTTTGTTTTTTGCTTATAATACATTATGTTATATGATATTGTTTGCTAATTGTATATATTTTGTTGTAATGTGTAGTACTTGGTTTGTACATTTAAGCAATTATAATTCACTTTTAAACAACAAGATGCACATTTTGCTTTTGTTCTGGTATTATATAATAATTTATTTCAGCCCATGGTCATAAGTAGGGCGATTTCGAAAGATTAAATTGTGTGACCTTCGTTTGACTAAGCAGGCCTTGAAGTAGTAAACATTGATACCCCAAACATATAGAATCCATCGCCTATTTCGGTCCGTTTAGAAGTAGTCAACACGTTGATTGTTATGCATATTATTTTGTGTAAAGACAAACATATTTATCTACCAATATGTTTAAAGTAGGGAATATAATAATGTGCAGTTTGATTTGTCTGGTGTAAAAATTGCATTGCATAAATAAACATTCATTCAAACAAATTTGATCGCTTAGTTAAACATTGTTTGCACTCTACGTATTAATCTATTAAAAGGCGTTCGCATCAAAAAGAAAAAAAATTGATTAATTTGTCCTGTTGCTTTATTTTTTTTTCTGCATTGTTAAGATTGCGTGCATAAGTATTTCTGACATTCTGACAGTTCGCTGTTATTAAGAAGATTACTTTTTTATTTAAGTATTTTTGTTTTAGACAAAAAGTATGCTTCTTCCCTGAAAATAATAATACCAACTGATCGAAAAAGTAAACGAAATAGACGAAAGAAAACCAATGGAAATGCTGAACAAAATACCAGCCATAAACAGTAAATGTATGTAACTGACTTACGTCTATATTGGTACGTTTTATAATTCCATTCAACGGTAATAGTTACTGTTATTGTGTCATAAATCGCTGCATTATTATTTTATAGCGCGGGTTTTGATCGAGCACCTAAAGAGGTGTAAAGGAAACAATACCAAGCATGATGGCATAACATTCAATATTATATTAAACCATTTCTAGTAATGGGAAATAATATCAGCGGAATAAATATAATAGTCTAATGATAGTTGAGTTTATTTACCCTCGGTACCGGTTGAAAACCATATGACCGAGCAGCCAAGCACCGCCCGCTAGCTCAGCACATAGAGCGCTAGCAGTGCTCGACTAGACCGACCGACCCGAAGGCCCGCCAAATGGTCAATGAGTAACAGTCTAATTGATTACACAACAAATTTATAATAAATTGATAACATCGCATAATAAGCAGAACTTTATGTAAAATAATTAGATTGTCTATATTTGGATATTCTAATTGAATAGGATTAACAAAAAAATAAGTATAATCGACAGAATGATATTTGTAATTTAACAAGGGAAGTAATTCCATACAAGGGAGAAAACCAGCCAGACTACACTTACATATTGTCAAACAAAACATTTGAAACCTATTAAAGATCCACATATATTGTCAACCATTTTTTTTTACAAAGTAACACATGGAACACGTAGCCTAAATAATGAAAAGTGTCACCAGCTAACATTGTCAGAGTCCACTATTTCCTAAACAAGCTCAATGGTCCATGCTTTTTATGTCTGTTCCAGTTTTGGTGTACATTGACATATATCTAAACCAGATTTGAAACAAACAAGAAATATGTCTTTGGTATTACATGTATATTGATGTGTATTCAGGCATATTCAGTACATTATCGTATTTGACCTTTTGTAATGTCCATTTACATAATAAGTTTTTATAGTAACAGTTTATTTTATAAAAACATATTTTATTATCAAACCACACGTATGCAATGTATTGCCAAAGCAAAGCATATAAGATTATATCCATTACAATCTCAATTGTTTTTGGAAAATAGTATGTTTCTTACTTTAACAATGGTAAGAAAACATGACAATTGGTACACATGTACTCTATTTAAAGTCCAACATACCCCAAACGAGTTCCCTGACTCATCTTTATAAATGTGTTGGTGTAAGTATACACTGACATATGTATGAGCGAAATGTTAAGGAAACCATTAGGTTTGGAACAAAACATATTGATGCATTTGATAAAAAAATGACGATTCAGATAGCCTTTTTTGTGTCCATTTGACCACCTTAAATGTCCATTTAAATACATTATTTTCACAGTAAATTTACGTGAAACGTCTTTGATTATCAAAATACAGATGTATATTGCTTAACAACATTTAAAAAAAAGATTCATTGACAAAGTATTAGTTTTAACACGCAAACTAACGCTTTTTATAACAAAGCTAAAATTATAATGTAAAAAATGGTCCACCTGGAACCAAATTCGTCGTCAAGTATTGTTCAAACAAGTCTGGTGACTCATAGTTTATATTGCTGTTTTGGTTTTAATATGCACTGACGCTCCTATGAGCAACAATTAAAAAAAATACGTCGTTTGAAAGAAATTGTTGCAAACGTCTTTAATGAGATATGTGACAGTTTACAATCAAAAGCGTTTAAAGGACTACTATATTATAATAATTGTAATTAAGCAAATAGTATTATCTTTGTCGCTGTGAATTTATTGATAGCTTCATTTTTGTTTTCGCTGTGAATTTATTGACAACGTTATTGTTGTTTCACTGTCAGTCAATTGAGAACATTTGTGTTGTTGTGGCTGTGAATTTATCGAAACGTTATCGATGTTACAGCTCTGATTTTATTGATATCGTTATTGTCGGCGTCTCTGTAAATGTATTGATAACGTTATCGTTGTTATAGCTCTGAGGTTATTTATATCGTTATTGTTACTGTTGCTGTGAATTTATTGATAACGTTATTCCTGTTCTTGTACCTGTTAATTAATTGATAAAGTTAATGTTGTTGTCGCTAAAAATTTATTTATGACATTGCTGTTTTTGTCGCTATGAATTTATCGATATTTTAATTGTCACTTTCCTGTTAATATATTGATAAATTATTATTTATGTTTTCGCTGAAAATGAATTGATATCGTCATTGATATCGTCGCTGTAAATTTAACAACAGTATGTTGTTGGTGCTATGAATTTAGTGTTATCCTAGATGCTGTATGTTATATATTTTATATGTAAAACAGTGTAGTAGGCACCGACATTAATCTTCAGGTAGTAATACTTTGATATGTACGCTGCTCTGATTTAACTTAAAGTTTGAAGTAGGCATGTACGAGTCGTATACTTTAGACTAAACATGTATATCATTGTTAATCCCATCTTCGCAATGATATGGACGAAAAAACACCCCTGGGTATAAACTGAGCTGTATATATTTACACCATGTTGACTCCAGTTAAAACGCGCAGTATAATGACGTCATTGTGTTGTTCATCGTGACGTCCTTTTATGTTTCCGTGTTATCTAGTGTGTTTTTTTATAGTTTGTTTTTAACGACAAGTCGAAAATGATGGAAATGATGGAATAAATAGAATACTAGGATTCGGCTCTAGCATCAACACTAACCTGGTATTCTCTCTTATTTATAAATAACACACGAACAAGAAGAATATATGAATAAGAAATGAACAATAATTGTAAAGAACGTATTTTATCCCAAATTTGCATGTGCCAACTGATCATTGTAAATGTAATGGTTTTTGGAGGTCGTATGCTATCAAACAAATACAATGATATATGTTGTGTAATGCATCAATTAGGTCGTTAAAATAATAAGGTTGTTTAAGCTTATAGCAAAAATGTCAGTCCATGTGTATTGAGCATAAGAAAAGACTTATTTTGTATGTTTTATCTATGTGATTTTCTTCCGTATAATAATAAAAATATCATATGGCACCGTGTGTGGTATTGATATTGTCAAAACAGAATGTCATCCGAGGCGAACGCTGCCCTATGCTATTTACATAACACTAACCTCTAAAGCGCGAGCTATTAATAAAATATTAACATAATATGATACAATGTGCTTTACTATGCTATAGGGTATTAATCTGATTCAAACGCTATATTCGTCACGAATATACTAATGTTAATGCGTTATGTCTGTATTATTATGAACATATAGTTTCTAAACACCGAATAGTTAATGTGTTATAAACAATGCGCGTTAAGAACTTTTATCGTGCTGATAATTCGTTTTGAAATTAATGCGTCGTTAATTTTTTTACCTATCATCATGATAAAAAGGCGCCCATTTAAACATGTAACATTGTACGAGGGCTGTTTAATAAATTCGCGGAATCATTATGTTTCTTCTACCTTAGGTGATTTATCGAAAAACGAAGTACATCTTGGAATACTTTTACTTATGACTGACTGTCACACCAAAAACTATAGTGATACACAGAACAGTGAATTGTAGTACTTAAAGCAAGCCAACATCAAATTCAACATCACCTAAACGTGAAATTGAAGATAGCGGTTCACTTTCTCGACGTAGTCAACACCTGTAGCAAAACACTTTCTATGTCTATGTACCCACTGGTAAAATTAAACCGTGAACCAATCCTTATTGAATGATGAAATAATTTCTCTCGATTCGTTGCGTAACTCTAACGATGTTTCAAAGCGTTGTCCTCTCAGTTCATTCTTAAGGTCGGGAAATCAACGGAATTCCATAGGGGCTAAGTTCATACCGTACGTAGGGTTTTCACTGTCCAAAAATCGCGCATGTCATTTGTACACACATGTCTTTCCACACTTTGATCATGTATCCGAGTTTTTCATTTATAAGTTTGAGTCCAATACAAAATTTGTTAACGGAACGTAACTGAACGTCGTCCGTTAACGTCAATCGATTATGCGAAGTCATGGCAATACAACGCTGCTGGGAGGTAACCGTTCAATACAGTGTTTTCAAACTAACAAGAAATTACGTCAAAACGTGACGCTAACATCAGGCGCTTTCGCGCCGGAAATACATTACGTTTGTATATTCAACAGCACTTTCAGTGTGTTTTAAATGTATGCAAAATTGTGGCTGCTATAGATACCACTAAATCTTCCACAAATTAAAGAAAATAAAAATCCGTTCAAAAATATCATATGATATGTGTCGAACAACGTGTGCATCTATTTTTATTTATGTTGATGGAAAAATAAACTTTTGAGAAGAGAAATCCTTGACTTTATCATGAACATTACATTTGTGGTTTAAAACATTGTTTGCACTAGTTGTGATTTTTAGATGTAAAAAAAACAAGAGGACAAAAACCAACCAATAACACAAATACTATAAATTAGTTACAACTGTATATTAAAAGAACATGTGCTAACAGTGAAGTTTCTCAGTCATGTGAATACAGTGATTTTGTTATAGATATATAAGTAATCATACTGAACAATCTCGCCTCTTTTCTAAGCCAGATAGTCAAGCACATAAAATCAATAGCACTACCCGATAGAAAGCTGTTCGCGTCTAATCGGAAGTCTTCCGAAGATTTTCGGCTGCTATCGATATTATCTGATCATCAATACTGCCTTATCTAAGATTCAATCGGTAATAAAATTGACGCTTTCGTACCCTAAACAATTAAATCGGGCTGCCCTGTTAGCGCCATGTTTTTGCAACATCTTGGAAAAAGATAACCCTACCTGAAGGTCAAACAAAGGCACGCTACTCGTGTTTTTCCAAGAGAGATCACATATTTATTGGAAAGGCCTATACAATACCGATACTGACTGCGACACTTATTGCTCGATAAAAAAAACAAAAAACATTTGTAACGTGATGATTATTTAACACTATACAAACGAGTTATCATTTATTGATTAAATGTTTCCACCTATAATATAATTGAATGTGGACACACGAACATAGACAGTTCTGTCATTTCAAATAAATGACATCTTTGAATGCGAATTGCAAATATATTATACGGTTAGCTTCTGAAATATCCATATGCGTTCAGATATGCTGTTTTATTCTTCGGAAACGGACACTCATGCGCTAGAGTTAGTTTGTAAGAATGTCAGTATTGCTTGTTCATGAATCTGAGTGCTTTGTTATGATCTGAACTGTTAGACGCACTACAACAACAACGGTGATAACGTATCCATGCTAGATTGGAATCTAGAATATGGGAATTCGTTAGTTTAAATGGAAACAAAGACAATTAAATACTCGGAAACCAATTGAAAGTCGTTGAAATGTGGCTATCAATGTTTCATGTGAATGCTTTAATTGTTACAAGCCACTCTCCAGTAAGCATAGGTTTTCTTATTAGATATTGACTTCCGACACTTGGTTATACAGCATGCAGACATAATGAGGATTTTCGTTTAAAAAATATCATTTTTTGACTTGCTTACATTTTGTCTGAATACAAATTTTGTTTTGCAGTGTTTAACTGAATATATTAGTGTGGTCAACGCACAACATAAACGATATCGTACAACAATTCGAGCAACAACTTTTGGTTATAAACTTGATCCTACATGGGTTTCTTTTTTTGAAAATAAAGTAACTGGTCTAGCTATACTAAGTTTATCAAGTACATGATAGACTGCACACTAACTGCATGAATATATTGCAGAAATGTTGGTAAAACTTATCTTTGCATCAGGAAATGTTTCATATATATAAACACATATAGATAACGCATCAGTATACGACTCTTCGAGCGTTAAGGTAACCTCTTTGTACAATATACTATGTATACAAACAAAAGAAGACCGTGTTAACGTGAATACATTAAAGACTATCATCGTACATCTAGTCACAAAGTTTTTATGTCTATTTTTGACAATGCGCTTATATAATGTGTTTCTATAGTGTGTTATTTATCTGTTTAAGATCATATGCTGTTGTTGTTTTAGATTCAACGCGTTTACGTTTTAATTTTAATATTATTAAAACAAATGTTTATAAACTAATACAAACAACACAGTTCTTAGGAAATAGGCTATAATCTATAATGGTTTAAATACTCAAAAGTAATATAATGTTGATTGTTATAGTGATTTCCAACGCTGTTGATGGTCATGTTGTAGCTGTGGTTACTGTTGTTGTTGTTGTGAATGATAATGATAATGATTATGCTGATGATGATAGTTATGATAATGATAATAATGATGATTGTGATGATGATGATGAGGAGGAGGAGGAGGAGGAGGAGGTGGAGGAGGAGGATGGTGAGGGTGATGAGGAGGAGGGTGATGGTAACGATGATGATGATGATGATCATGATCATGATCATAATCATGATGATAATCCTCCTCCTCCTCCGCCTCCTCATCATCATAATCATCAAGATCATCATGATGACCGTAATGATGATCGTAATGACGGTCATGATGTCGGAAAGAGAGTTAAAATATTGATGTGCATGTTCATGCCATCAGTTACACCAGAACAATTGTACCAATAACGTTAACGCAACATATAAGATGACACACTTACAAAATTGAATTGAAAAAGTAAAATTTTACAAATCAATAAACACTGCGAACCTGTCGAAATTCGATTACGTAAGTAAGTAAAATGATATGACAGTGACATATGTACGCGAATTCATATACAAATCTAACATAAACGATGAGCATACCCGCCCCACAGGGCCGGTAGAGCACATCAATAACAACACAGTGTATAATATGTAACAAGTATATGCTACAGTGCACTATATACATCATATAATACAAAGCGTGATCAAATACGTGCGTGCATTATGCACTTTGAATATCAATGCATAGAACTTAATTCGTCTTTTATTGAAAGAGTTTACGATGTATTTTGCTAACTGTATCGTGTTACTACTTATGCAAATTGGTAACTTTATAATTTCTGTCTGATAGGTTCACAAAAAGATCATTTGTTAATACACCTTCCAAGAACTAGTTTATAAAACCATTCTACAGATACAGTTTCATACAGAAAATGCTTCGCTTTAATTAATATTTATTTGACAATATTCTCTCCTCCAGTCAATTTGTAAGATTAATTTATTAAGACAACCATTCAAAAATATAATTGGCAATAACTTGAATGCACATTAAATAAAATACAACTCTTCAGGTTAATTAATTTGAATATAATCACAATGCTAAATAATAATATGCCTTGATGATATAGCAGTCCTTATTTGTCCCAGTGCTTCATTTAGCCAGTGAAACAAACTTCTTTCATAAAACAATGTTTGTGGATTGTTCTCCGCTAGCCATAGTATTATGTTTTTCACCGTGTATAATAAAACTGCTTTATTACGCGGCTTTAGCACATAAGTACCATTTTCACGAGAACCTATATGTTCAACTTGAGTGTCGTTAAGATCGTTTATCAGTTCTGTCTCTCCAGTATTAAAGCAAATTCTCCACTCGATATGTTTATATTCACTACCTGTGAAACCAACAGGAGTAACGAATGCTCCCATGGAACGATATCCGGTGGTGGCCAATGACGAGGTTGTTCAGCCCATTTCAACAGGATGCCGGAGCAGTGACAGCGTAGTGCATATACTAAGTCATATTGCATTGGTCCTAATGAGTACGATAGTGAGGGCCCCGCACGTTCATGGTAAAGCTTATGAGTACGGTAGTGAGGGCCCCGCACGTTCACGGTAAAGCTTATGAGTACGGTAGTGAGGGCCCCGCACGTTCATGGTAAAGCATATACTAAGTCATATTGCATTGGTCCTAATGAGTACGGTAGTGAGGGCCCCGCACGTTCATGGTAAAGCATATACTAAGTCATATTGCATTGGTCCTAATGAGTACGGTAGTGAGGGCCCCGCACGTTCATGGTAAAGCATATACTAAGTCATATTTCATTGGTCCTAATGAGTACGGTAGTGAGGGCCCCGCACGTTCATGGTAAAGCATATACTAAGTCATATTGCATTGGTCCTAATGAGTACGGTAGTGAGGGCCCCGCACGTTCATGGTAAAGCATATACTAAGTCATATTGCATTGGTCCTAATGAGTACGGTAGTGAGGGCCCCGCACGTTCATGGTAAAGCATATACTAAGTCATATTGCATTGGTCCTAATGAGTACGGTAGTTAGGACCCCGCACGTTCATGGTAAAGCAAACCTAATGCAACCCCAACATTCTTTAACGAATTAGCAAACATGTCACTTCTTAGAAGAACGTTCTCATGCCCATCATCACACAGAGCCAGTATACATATTAAAGGGAGAACTCTCTCAAGCAGCAGTCTGCAGTGCCCAGGGTAGCACATCCGAGTATTCATTCTGAACACGGTTGTGTTCTCAGGAAAAGCGATTCGGTCACAAGCGTCTTCCAGGCGTTCGACACGAGGAAACACTCCTAAGGTGTCCCTATCATTTTCAGAACAACAGGCAAGCCCTTCTGCATTACTGCCGGCTGTGATCACTGTACACACACTATTGAGCCGTGCATTAAACAGCCTATCATACTTCTTAAAATAGTCCCGGCATTTCTGTCTGAGATCCGGACCGTAACCTAAGAATTTCATAACTTTGCTCGTTTCAACGGATACATCTTCATGCTTAAACTGGAACAATGAACATAATTAGTTTACTGTGCATTAATAATTAATTCATTCAAATGTTCAACATAATAATTGTATGTGATGCATGGTCTTTTGTTACTATATAATCGGAATTGCATACGCTTCCATCAGTTTTAGTATTCATTTAGTGGGCATAAATACATTGATAATTTATATTTTGGATAGTGCATGCTCTATTCTGCTTAAAGAATGATTTGCATATTCAAATATATTTTCACGAATTAGTTTTGAAACAACTACACGCGCGATGCGTTTTTATTTATTATTTGTATCATGCATTAGATACAGTGCTTAATTTAGTTATAATTCTGCTTAAGTGTTAACAATTGGTATGACGCTATTGGTGTTCATGATGAATGTGTTGCTGATAGTGTTGTTAATTTAGTACTACAAGCGGAGCGCTTCATACTAATGTGAGATTTTACGTCTCGGCGTGCAGGAATCAAATAGAACACTTCATTTCTATCGAACTGTTTCTATGTTAGTTTCTACGGAACGCGTATAACTGTCTTACCCGAGAGCGACTGCTGTTGGACGTGTTGCTCCTCTGGGACCTGTCAGTTTCTGACACATACTGCTGCACTCTAACCCCCGCCATCTGTATAGAACAGCATATTAGTAGCTATTCCATGCAAACATCAGATGCGACAATCTACGTCAGGAAAACACATTGTTAATGTTTACTAGCACTACAACTACTGCTACTACTGCTACTTCTACTACTATTACTTCTACTATTACAACAACTAATACTAATAATAATAACATTATTAAATACATAATAATTATGATGATGATGACGATTATGATCATGATGATGGTGATAATCATGATAATAATAATTATAATAATAATTTTAATAATTATGATAATAATTTTAATAAAAATAATAAAAAATAATACTAATTATTATTATTATTATCATTGTAATCATGATGATTATGGAGATGATGATAATGATGCTTATATAATAATAATAATAATAATAATATTATTATTATTATTATTATTATTATTAATAATAATGATACTAATAATAATAATTATTCGATCATTAATCTAAATCAACACATTTTCATTTTCTTTAACAATGACGTCATAAATGATCTCACAGTAATCATCAGTATGGTGGGAAAATAGTGCCATATTTTGTGCGTCGTTGTCGCAAAATTATATTTTCGTTGAATTTTATCATGTGTTTTATGTAATCAAATGTATTTAAGCACTGTACATTATATGCATTTGCAAAGGGAGGTAAGACACTACTTCTAGAACGATGCAATTGATAGAAAAATAGTGCGTTATACGTTATATTTTCACAGCAGTGAATATATTTATAACACATATATTTTCACTGCTCCAACAGTGAAAATATAAAAATAGTTCATCAATAAAATTCGATATTTCACTGAAAAGCATATCATAAAATACTACTACTATTACTTCTAGTACTACTACTACTACTACTACTACTAACTACTACTACTATTGCTACTACTACTACTACTACTACTACTACTACTACTACTACTAATAATAATAATAATAATAATATTACCAGTACTACTACTACTACTACTACTACTACTACTACTACTACTACTACTACTACTACTACTAATACTAATAATAATAATAATTATTATTATTACAATATAATAACGTGGAATATCAACGAAAAGTATTTTTTATGAAATGCATTCAAGTCAGCAGAATAATAAAATAATGTTCTGAATGCAAGGTGAATGTCATTACTTGGAATTGCCTAAAGTACAACTTAAGTAAAACAATTCGTTTGTTAGTTATTCATTAGGACCTTTAAGAATACTGACACTAAAGAGACGTATGTTTATGTAAGTGGAACAGTTTTTTCTGGTATTACAATAGCGCAATCAACTGTTAGGTTATTGAGAAGAAAGCATCGTATCTATTTAAAGTATCGGTGACCTTGACCCAGTCCATCCCCTAAGTAATACCAACAGCGTCTCTTTATCTTGACCCCACACAAACAATTTGCAATCCTATGCAAGTTATTGCTATAATCTTTATTTTTAGCAACGGTTGCCTTGAAAGGGACCCCACAAACCCCATAAGCAATCCTAAGCGAGGTATCAATATATGGTATCTATGTATGAAGTTTCATTAAAAAATCTCAATTCGTGTTCTAGTTATTTAACATAAACCGTTTGTTCTAAGTTTACTAAAGGTGACCGTGATCTTGACCCTACCGACCCCATATGTACCCCAGGCGAAGGTGTCTACATAAGGTGTCTACATATGAAGTTGCGTTACGGTAACCTTGATCTTTATCCCATCTCATAGGCAATCCCAAACGTTCTCGATTTTGAGAACGGAAAGGACAAGTTGTTTTTTTTTTTTTTTTTTTACCGCCCGACCGCACACACATAAAGCCTGCCCGTCCAACGACATACCCGAATTTAATAACCGATTTTTTTCTTCGAAAAATTTCGTTAATAATAATAATAATAATAATAATATAATGTGACTTCTGACAGTGGGCGTATTGTAGGACTGTGTCCGTACTTCTAACGAACCCTATCTCTAACTCACTATAAGCTTTGGCGACTGTCGTCAGGAATGGTCCCGTTCACATCCTTGTCGCTACTGCGATCAAATGATAACACGTTAAATATAGACCGCTTTGATATCATGGTGAAACTTTATGATCGCGATATTTGAATAAACACTTGTTTATCATATCATGTCAAATGCAGTCAGAACAATTGAATGTCTATCTATTGTGTTCCTAAAACGCTTAAACACTGTATAAATTTGATAAAGTTCAAGGCTAAACAAAACTATGCAAAATACATGCATTAGCAATGTATTTTTGGCAGTTGTATAACCTTTGAGTTTTTCACTTTAAATTTGGTCATGAATCCTGCAAGTTGAAAAATGTCTAGGCATTATAATGAAAACAAAACTTAATTCTCAGAAGGTGATTTTTCCTTCTAATTCATGTTTATTTTATTGAGTTTCGAATTAAACATGATTGGTTTATAACACAATTAACATCCTATTCACAGCTAAACAGTAAATATACATTACTAATGGAGCTTAAAACCAAGTTAAACTGTATTCAACAAACACGTAATTTGTGTGTTTCAGTAAACATGTTGCTTATTTATATTTACTAAAACATGATGTGTATTTAGTAGAATATATGTATATATAACCAGATATACTAGTATATATCTGTTGTTGTAGACGTATCCCGTCAGTGTCCAGATTCGTTCTGTGTACATGAAGGATGAAAGGGGGCGTACTGGGGGACTTTGTCCGAACATCACATGAACGTTATCTTTTAACCTCAGTGGGCTGTTGTCGACATACACCGTACGAAGATAACGCTACTCAAAGATAATACTAAGTTAGTGTTGAATACAGTTTATTTAACGGGGCTTAGAAACCCTAAACCCCGAGCCTGGGGTGTTATTTCATGATCAGACACAATTCCATATGATATTAAGACTTTACTTTAATATGTATGGATAATAACGCTTGTCATTTGTTCCATTAGTATGTAGTAGTCGAGTGGTTTGTGTGATGACGTTTCACACGAGGGACGGAAACTCGAGTGTGATAAGAAATAACGCATGCAACGAGACTAAGAAACACTCTTGGAACAATCGACTAGCGTTATGTTACTTTTATTATATACCATGATAAACTTCAAATGTGCATTTACCTCATTTTATTTCTTTAAAAAACTACAATAATGACTAATCATTGTTGATATGGATTATATTTGTTAACATAACTATATGATGACATCATTAAAAATGTAGTCCAGCTAGTTTGGTAATACGGGATCGGAAAAATAGCGAGAAGTATACAACGGATTTTGTGCATATTTACATGTTTAACACCAATTGATAAAGCATGTATTTTGTAAACAGGTATATCATTAGACACATTATAACTGATTGGCGATATGAAAGTGAAAGCTAAGTTATAAAATCGTTGTTGTTAACTGTCAAAATTCTGATAATCGATATTTTCTATGTCTTTTAACTAAAACAATGTTTCAAATTTTCAAAATGTCACATAAAAATAATTCACAAATAGGTCGTGTTTTGAAGTTTGTTAATATCATTGCTAGTATATTTCAACTGGTTGACGGATGACACGTACATTGAAAAAATATTTAACTCTTGTGTTTGAATGTGTATGGTGATCAGAAAACTGCTAATAGTTGTCATTTCTAACATGTTGGGATGGTCCTATTAAAAAAAATGAACTGTCTATAGCCGATGTTTATAATGCTGAAAATATGATAATATATCTTAATAAATTGAAACAAGTTCAGAGTATTGAAATTAAACACAAAAAATGTATGTAACCGTTAAAATCTTAACTCTCATATGTCTTCTTCATAGCAGAGTGGTTATCCTTGAATGCAACAATCATCCTTATAACGGCATCTGTTGTGCACGCATTGATAACTATTTTTTAGAAGCCTAAGCATCTGGTTACGCATGTTGTTAAAGTAGCATGTTATGTTAAAATTCATGTATAACTCTATAAAAAGTGCAGATCAAGCATTCGTGTTCGATATTGCTATGACGCAGTTTTACACTTAGATACAGACACAACATTGAATCACCCATCACCTGTCAACGTGCGCTAAACATACGAACATCGATTATTACATAAAACATGTTGTATTATCTACTTGTTGAGTTTTTACACAGAGAAAATTTGAATTCAAACGCTTCTACGGTAATTATATTCCCCACGCATGCATCTTATCACTCTTACACAACATAAGGTGTGCTTGTTTAAAATACATGTCGGCAAACCAAATTTAAGAAATATTGTGCGTTTGTTCAATTAAGAACATGCAATATATTATGCAATCGATGAAGTTTTAATAGTTAATGGGTATGATAGTTTTTTTTCTTGTTGTTTTCAAAAAGTACACGGTAAATTTGTTTCTAACTTTTTATTTTAGTCAAATATATGTCATAGATGAAAAATATATATCACGATTTAGATGAAAAAAAAAACATACCAGTCCATGAAAACCAAAATCTTGAAGACAACAGAATATTTTATCTGTTCTGTCAGCTTTAAGTTTATGCTGAGCTTCTATAGAAAACTGATGAATATCAATACTTGTATCTTCTTTAACGCCTTGTGTTGCCTTATTTTATAATCTTCAATTATTACTTGTATAAAAGACACCAGCATATATATTTGCAACTATGATTGAATTATGATTCTTTTCATCCATAGGGTAAATAAATTTTGATTGAAAAATGGAAATAGGGGTTGTCCTGAACATTAACAAAGCCACCTTCAAAATTTGTAAAAAGATCAGTAATGTAATACAGATAATATAAATAATATTTTAAGATAAGTTTGGAATACAGTTACATTATATTATATTGTTGATATTACATTACAGTTGTACTACCTTAAGCCAGTTAAGGAGTAGGGAGATTGATATTTATACCAGGTACACTTTGCGTATCAATTAAACAATGGAACTTACTGGGTGTAAACTTATGCCTTAAGTGCTCATAACGGGTCATGCTATATCCTTCGTTTACACTTTCACCCATAACATGTATTAACAACAGATAATCTTGGTTTGGCGATCGTTGTTTTTGTGCAGTGTCAGCCATGTTTGCTGCATTATCGTCTGGTACATTACCGCGCATGCGTATTGATATCTTCCGTGTCTATATTTAGAACGGTAAAAACCGACAAATTATGCAAATGACCTCGCGTTCCATTTAAGGATAACAATAAAAATAAGAATATAACTTAAGAAATATTTTAACCTTTGACTTTGTTAAGGTAAAAAATAAGTTTAAATTATTGTTTGACCTTCAGCTACTGGAATACCATCCCTAAACATACATTTGATATTCCTTTAATATCAATTTCAAACGACAGTGCCGCATTTTAACGATTTAATGTAAGAACCATATAATTATGTATTATAAATATCTAATAAAAATATATTATAAATTGTCATTAAATGTAAAAAAGTCATATCCGTCTACCATTCAACTTAACTTTGTTCATACAGGTTTGTGTAAAGTTGTAAACTGACAGACATACAAACACAACAATTTCGGTAAAAATATATATAACAACTTTAGCTGAGAGTATTGTGCATTTTACATTTTCAATTAGTGCAGTTTAGACTATATAAAATTATAATGTATTACTTTGATTTTGTAAATTACCAGCTTAATATTTAACCCACTTGATAACTGATTATATTTTAGGTGATTTATGAATTGGAAGGACAAATAATGTTGTTGTGTTTTTTTTAATAAAGAAAATAACTGTACAATATAAATATAATGACATGCTATGACACTGTTTCTCCATAATCATGTTTCTCAAACATGTTTCTACCAACATTTTAAAGCTCAAAACCAGGCGTTAATAAGTAGATAAATATGTGGCAACAAATACATAATATAAACCGTCCTTGTGAACATCCATATCGCAAACATGCTGTAGTGTGTGCTACATAATGAAATATTTACTTCAAATATTAACTTGGGTTACATTATATACTCTCGGATGTTAGTCGACAACAGCCCACTACGGTTATGTGATAACGTTCATGTGATGTACGGACAAATATCCGTAGAACGATTTTGAACAAGACGGAGTATGTCGCAGAACAATTAACAGGTATTATTATATATTTTTCAGAATAATAGGGACTAATAATGCATATTATTTTCATGATAACTTACAGTAACGCTTACTTATGAATTAAAACGTTTATAGGCAACGCTTAAATGGCTTTCACATTTACATCATATTTCGACATCGTACTACTATTTCCACACGCCCTGTACCCGGATAATCCTAACGCAACGAAATGACCCTAAATCAGTGCCAATATGGTGGACAAAGTATTTAATTGTTTTTTTACAGGTGTTTTAGCATGTTTGTGCAATTGTGTTGAGTATCAGCGTAACACTTTTAATATCTATAGTGGCCTGTGTTGTATATACTCATATTTTGTTTGACAATTACTCTATGATGCTGAAAGTCAATAAAATGTACTCGAAAAATTCTTCATACACTGTTTATGTGTCCGGCCGTTTTAAAATATCTTAAAATGCAGCAACACCTTACTTGTAATATAAATTAATTGAATGAACATCTCTATGACCGTGTTTAACCAAGTTAACGTGTAAAAAATGATGTTTATTGATAAAACATTCATTTATCTTTATTCTGAAGTGGTTATGGGCTGGTGGATAATTCCTGACCGATGTAGAGAACAGTTATCAATAAGTACAAACCTAAACAGGATATTAATCTAACAAAGTAAGACAATAAAATACGGATGCATGAATTAATTACTATTGGTGTTTTTTCTGTGCGTTATTCTGTATTGAAATGCATGTATAGTTGCATGTACAGTCCCATGGCTACTGATAGATACCCATACGAAAGAGAAATGAGACAAACTACAAACGATATACCAACAATGCACTCATTCTATACTGTTTAGTGCACTATTGAAGTATAGAGTTAGTACACAAAAATAAAAAATATACCATTTGAGCAGTATTCGCGTACTGCATTGGGATATGTTCATAGTTAAGCATTAACACGAGTCCATCTATAGTATAGCATTAAACTTTATTTGCAAATGCAGTTCGTAATTAGTATATCATTGAACTTCGAAACTGTCCATCCATGCGTTGTTAGAATAGCATTGTACTTTGTCCGCTTTGAGTAATATGCACCAGTTTGTTCTTAGTATAGGATTTAACTTAACCTATTTAACCGATTTGTAAGAGTATTTATAAGTGTGTCATTAGTATAGCATTGAAATCTGTGAATGAGTGGTCAACGTTATTCGTCAAAAATATTTTTGTTTCAGGTTACATGGCCAAATAAATAGGGTGAGTAGATCTGTATACTTGTTTGTGTGTAAAAAAAATAATCAACTCGAAGAGTATATCTTCAATACGGGGTTAATACGGCTGAAAAAATTAACCACACGGAAATGCTTATAACCAAAACCCATATAATTTTTAAGAAAATATGACCAAACAAAAACAAAAAACAATATTCCTACGAGCTCAAAAAATGTTCTAGGGTCGGGGCAACTTTCTGGTCGATCGAGTTACCTGAAACAAACATATTTTTACGCCTTAGTATAGCATTGCAAATATAATTAAGTTGTTTGTTATTTATCAAAGATTTTGTAAATATCGTGCAATATGTTCTGCAGACCAATGGGGTTAACATATATTTCTACGTGCAATAAGTTTCGGATGCTCCTTGTCTTCCTGTACAATTTATCATGTGTTGATAATTGTTATAACTTCATTATCTTTTGATTCTTAATTTACACCAATGATTCACATATCAACCATGCAACCTTTATCTTACTGACAAAAACTCAAATTTAAATATTGTTAAATACCTTTAAAGAAATGCATATATTATGGAATGAAAGCAACAACAACAGTTCAAAGTGGCTGGTTAAATTTTATTTTTACAAACAGCTTTATTTTGTTAATTCAACACATTTTAAACTGAATATGCATTTTGGTCCTTTTGAACTTATTAAATGTGGTTAAAATAAGTTTACAAAATGAATATTCTTCTGAGACTGCTCCAAATACAAGCCTAAAACCTTTAGGCCGTGTTGATAGCCATAAGATACATGATTGTTTTAGTATCCTGCTGTATATCTAAGTATCATTTCTTGTAATCCTCTTTTTTACAACACTTCAATGATACGTTCCGAAAACAACATCGCAAGAAACACAATCTTCATGAATCGCAAAAAAATTGACCCAATGTCATCGGTGCAAAAATTCATGACGTCATTTAATATTTCTCATCCTACAAGTGAATATGAAAAACTGTGTTTCTTCCCAAACGGTTTAACTCAATTGGAATGAAATGTTAAACAGATTAACAGATTCACCAAAACCTCAGTGCGCATATAACTATGTTATTTGTTTTTTGTTCATTTGATGAGAATACCAAATATTGCGATTTAAACGCAAATCTACATGCTGTTTGAGCGACAATCCTCAGTTCTATTAACAACTTAACAGATATACCATTCAAACTTATATCAGCTTGTAGGGATTTTTTACTGTATATTTTAATATATAGTTTATGATATTTCGTTTAGGAAATCGAGACTTCAATCGCAAAACCGAGCCGAAAGAAACACAACCGGTAAGTCGCTTTAGTAGTAAAAATCTTCGCTCTTGGTCTAGATTCGTTACGTCATGTTAGATGTGACGTTAGTGACTTCTCGATTTTTCGAAAAGCTTGAATTGTTTAGCAGAGAAAATAGTGGCCGTATTAGAATAAATGCTAATTTTATCCAAAATAGCGTTTCGATAAAGATTGATAAAAAACGGCCAGGAATTTAATGATAATCATCGACATATATTAATACAATTTTGGTTTCGACAAAAATAGCCAAACGTGTTTGTCAGCAACAATAGTTTCCGGTTTATATTTTTGTCAGTGAACGGACAGGGAAGGTAACCTTTCTTTTGCGAAGATTCTTAGGCGCTCTAGTTCTTGAAATATATTGGTTGATACTGATAGACGTTCAAATAGTTTTGACACCGAAAGTGACTTGTTTCATGTAAGATCTATACACTAAAGTGTTTTGTTTTAATAGGCATGTATGCGCGTTGTATCTCTTGATCGAATTATTATTTATTTGAATGTTTAATACACGTTCCCCAGAGTACCTAATAATGACTTATTTCTTTGCAGTGTGTCATATTGGAAAATACATTTATAAACATAGCTAGGACCTAACAACAACGGGGTTTGATTTTCTGAAAGATTAAATCACATTGTATTTGTATGCAGTGGGATTTATTGCTTTTAATATTATAAACATTTAGCGCATTATAAACAAACTATATTAGGAATGCCTGTTAATTTTCAGAACAATTAGTGGATTGTAGCCTGGCTAAAGTTTGGATGAAAGAGGTCCAAATGTTTTTGAAATCAAAAGTATGGAGTACGATAAGGGTCTCTGACTGGGTATCAGGCTCCTACTTCTACAACAACAACAACTACTACTACTACTACTACAACTACTACAACTACTTCTACAACAACAACAACAACAACAGCAACAACAACAACAACAACAACAACAACAACTACTACTACTACTACTACTACTACTACTACTACACTACTACTACTACTACTACTACTACTACTACTTCTACTACCTCACTACTAAAACTACTACTACTACTACTACTACTCATACTACTACTATTACTTCTGCTACTACTACTACTACTACTACAACTACTACTACTTCTACTACTACTACTACTTCTTCTACTATTACTACTACTACTACTACTACTACTACTACTACTACTACTACTACTACTACTACTACTACTACAACAACAACAACTACTACTACTACTACTATTACTACAACAACAACAACTACTACTACTACTACTACTACTATTTGTAAGAACGATCTTATGAGTATCGTGCTCGTTTTCGAGCATTATGCTGAGTTAGACATTAAAGACTCCAATCGTATTCCTTCAAACGTGACTTGCTTCAGGTAAAACCTACACATTAAAGTATGTTGGTTCCTACAAATTTGTATGTTTTGGTTAAATAGGCGGGAATGTACGTTGTATCTCTTATCGAATAATTAATAAAATCATGTGTTACAACGGCGTCATATGTTACAACCGGAAATATATGTTAGAAATCGGCATTATATGTTACAACATTTGCAAAAACTGAATTGCATCATATGTAACAAATTGACATCATCATTATCATCATCATCATAATCATCGTCATCATCACCATCATCATATTTATCATCAGGTTCGCCATAAGTAACATCATCTTCATTATTATCAGTCAGAGCATACTGATTATCATCATCACATTATCATGATCATGATAATTATCCTGTTCATTATCACCACAACCATGATTATAACCTCTACTATCATCATCACTAACACCGTCACCACCACCACCACCATCATCATCATCATCTTCATTATCATCATCATCATCATCATCAAAATCATCATCATCATAAATATATAAAACAATAACAACATATCATCTGTGTGCCATGATTGTGTTACCATGTTACACTATCATAAGACGTAATCATAAACCCCCCATTTGAATGAAAGATATAGCAGAACATGTTTAAGAACATTTTTATCAAAATTACTCCCCTTATAGTTAATCGAAGTAATATAACAAAGAGCAAGCTTAATTTTATTTTTACCATTTCGATTGTAATAATAATATAATTGCATTCCACTTCTCAGTTTTTGTGATTTCTATGTACATGTATTTTTTTTGCATGGAACAAGAAAGGAAATCTATGAACACCAGTTTATATGATAGATGACAACTTTCCACAAGGACCCTTGTTACAGATTGACAAAATTATATTTATAAAACTATAATGTTTTGATACAAAGAGACAATCGAAAAACAACAACAGAAATCAAACAAAGATATAACAATTATGTATTCCTTCTGCAGTTTTGTCACTTTGACTTCATTTTAATTGAACATGAATAGAAAACAAAGTATATCAGGTAAAACTATGTAAATTCGAAAAAATTAGCGTCATTACCATTACTTCGTGGGTTACCATAATTTCATGGCCGTGTAAAACTAATATATTTTTTTCCTCATGCATCCAAAAACATTGACCGAATTATTATAATTGTTAGGTAAATTGTATGATTTAGTAGTATCTGAAAAGGAAATCATATTATATGCCAGTGGCTTGGTCATTTAAATCACCAATTAATGACATAAAATACCCAAATTATTCACTACCATACCGCTTTTCTGGAATAAATTCACGAAATTTCGTTCTAAATATTGTATATTTAGAACAGTTTTCCAAAGATAATTGCATATTAGTTATTATCTCCTTTGTGTTTATTTCTCACTTGAATATTGCTTTTCTACATAAAATGTAAACAATGCCCCTTTCCTAAATTTGACTGACATTTTCAAACTGTTATCTTTAAATTAACATTCCCACCCACCTTTCGCTGCGAGCAACTTTATCATTTATTTCATATTTATAAGGAATAACTAACACAATAGAAATATTTATAGATCCATGTAGCCTTAAGGAAAAACTACACATGATAAATTGAACAAGCGTGTGCCTAAAGTGTTACCTTTTCAAAAGTATTATAATAACATTGTATGTATAATGACACAATTTTCAAACACACTAGTTTTCGTCAAGATGTTCGTTCTTTGGTCAGCACAGATTCCAGCACAAACACAGTGAAAGTTAATTCCTTCTGTAAAAACTCTTTCCCAACCAAAGTAGGCCATCCAATCAGAACCAACTAAATTATAAGAAGCTTTCAGACGATACAGATCAGTAGGGTCAGGTATAATAACATAACGTTTACATGAAATAGCAACACACATCGGTATTTTAATTACTTTGTTTGCAAAGAGCACATTGCAAATTGTGTTTTACCAAAGTCAGTGGTGAGATAAAGGACTGTAATAACGCGCATGCGCTAAAATCATAAATAAGACCCACGAAATGAGGGTGACAGTGCATACTTTATAATGTTATATACTTTATATGTGCTACTGAGAATAATAGTGACGAAGATGATGCTAGTACTGATGATGATGATGATGATGATGATAATGATGATGATGATGATGATGATGATGATGATAATGGTGATGATGATAATGATGATGATGATGATGTAACATATTATGTCGATTTGTAACAAATGATGACACTCATTTTCTTGCATATTGTGTAACATATACATACATGTATGACGGCGTTGTAACATATGATGCCTTAACACACCTTCCCGAGAATAAAAAATACAGACATGCTTTTTTGCAACGGTTCATGTTTTTTCTATACTATATATCCTACTATAATATCGAATGCTTTATATCCCACTGTCATATCGGACGATATATCTCCTACTGAAATAGCGTATGCTTTATATCCCACTGTCATATTATACGATATACCTCCTTCTAAAATATCGTATGCTTTATATCCCACTGTCATATCGTACGATATATCTCCTACTAAATTATCGTAAAATATATATCATACTGTCATTTCTACGATATATCTCCTACTAAAATATCGTATACTTTATATCCTACTGTCATATCGTACGAAATATCTCCTACTATAATATCGTATGATTTATACCCCACTGTCATATCGTACGATACGTCTTCTACTAAAATATCGTATGCTTTATATCCCACTGTCATATCATAAGATATATCTCCTACTAAAAAAAAGCGTAAAATATATATCATACTTTCATATCCAATGCTATATCTCCTACGACCATATCCTACGCTATATATCATATAATTATATCGTATGCTATATAGCCTACTACAATATCGTTCGCTATATCTCTTACTTTCACATCGCACGCTATATGTCCTATTCTTATTTTGTTCGATATATATCCTACTATCGTAAGCTATTGTGCAATGTAAAGGCTAGTTTTCAATTACGCCTTAATAATCCTACTGTTCAACCGTTCTCTATAACATTTATTTATCTTGAGAGTTATATAGAATACTATTTCTGTGAGCGATACAATCCTACTGTTGTCTTGTGCGACATATATATGATATGACAGGAGTTGTCATTTCATACCATAATTTATTAAGTTCAGGAATTTGGTTATTGAGCGAGCCTATGGCGAGCTTTTTAACGAAATCCTGGACGAGTTTAATACAATATGGTATGAAATGACAACGAGTGTCAGATCTTTTTCATCGCATGCATTTTAACGAAAAAAAACAAACTTATAATTTTACCAAAAGTAGTGGATAAATAATAAAGGTTGTGTACTGCCGTGACGTCATTTCATTTTCACGACGTCATTTAACCCATATAACGTCAATTCGATTGGTCAGTCAAAGAATATGTAGCTAATGAAAACGATAAAAATGTTATCTTACACATGTGTAAGATAAAACATTCTTAATGGCTGCATTACACGGGAAACAGGGTATACCCTGGTGATAATACCGTGTGTTATATTGTGTGAAGAGATTTCAGTTATATGCTTAATGACCTACTGCATCATTGTGCGCTGTACTCAGATAAAGCCTACATACTCATTGTGTTAAATAGCATACTGTTCTATTGTAATCATTCTGTGCGTACATAGTTTATTTATGGGTTACATCTATAGAACATGTTTTCTTTCTATACATTAGCCATGTTATAACCTGCTTTCAAATAGCATTCCTTATTCTGTATCAGTATCCTCTTGCGCGATTTCATAGTCTACCGTTTGATCTATTTTGTGCTACATAGAATCACGTTCTACTACATCCGGAATGACCTAATGTACTGTGTGCGCTGCAAAACGTACAGATCCAATTTGTGTTAAATATCATAATGTTATGCTGTGTGCCTACTGATCTACGCAGCAAAACATAGCCCGTTTTTCCATTGCGAGTTATATCACATGTTCTCTTTCTACTAATATGAGTTGTATAGCATGCTTCCAAAGTACATGCCTTATACTTTATTATATTATAACGTATATAGTAGGCGTTCTTTTATATATAGTCATCGTATAACAGCTATGTGAATGCCATATTTCTTTATTTTTGAAATGTCGGTCATTTTTCATTTAAAGTTGTGTTCTACCTAACATTCATCTATTAATCGTCAGGAATAATTAGTATTTAAATAGAAAGCTTTTAATGTGCTACATATACAAATGGCTTGTTAATTATAGTGCCACCCCTCGCGATTAAGGGCCAACTATTTTTGACTTCTGAGACACTGTTACTGATGAACATATTTACTATCGATATCTTTTATGCCGGGTGTTTGGAAATTCATTATTTGGTTCCCTTGGATTTAAAGAGCTGCTGGGTACAAATGTAGGAATCCGGCCACATCAGAACAAGCCCATGCGATACTCAAACCTTCAACTTCCAGGTCCGTAGGTGAACAAAGGGCATCCATCTTTATCGATCTGCATATAGGACTATATTCCGTGCAGTCAAAGAAACGACTGTTCAGCCCGCTAATATATTTCATTTAACCAATTTTTATTCGTAAGTTTCCTAATGAGTATTGTCCTAGTTGTAACATCCTTTAACCGAAATTAGTTAATTATTTAACATGCCCGCAGGACGGTGTTAAATAATTAGCATAGTGAGGTCAAAAAGTGTTTCAAGTATTTTATACCATATTTACCTATCACTGTCTACGATATAGATCCCATAGGCGTTTCATCGATGTCACGTGATGTCCAATATGCTTTGCGTGTATTTCGTTTCCAAATTCAGCGCTGCCTTTATTTATCTGGTGCGCATTCCGAATGCGCAAGCTTACAGTGCAAAAAGTATTTATTTAAAATAAAATTTAAAATATCCCGCGCTTTGTATTTCTACGATAGGTTGCATATAAGACTCCATCCCCATATAATGCTATAATAATACAGGTATTGAATAAGAGAAAAGAAAGAAAACTACATTAAATATGGTATAAGTATTTGAAGGTTTTGTGTTTGTTTCTTGGATTTTGCCGTATTTAACAGTATTCCAGCCATATTACGGCAGTCAGTTAACCTACTCATACTTTTCTTGGGCAAGCCTAGCCGATCTAAGCGGTTTACGCACTAAGTGTTCATACTTGTGCCAGTAACAGACAACTGCCCTACTTGAACTAGAGGTAGGCGGAGAATGACAGTAGAACTTATTGCATGACAACTCCCCACACAAGTTATGTGGACGGGCTGGGGTTCGATCTCACAAACCCCAGATTGACATTCCAGCGCTGTACCAACAGGACTAGCCGGGTCCGGTTCCACGCTTAATGATATGGCATAAGGTTTATGTTATTCAAATAAATGAGACACTGCTTATTGATTTCTAACTTGAGCCTTCTATCGATGGCGGAAGGAGGCAATGACTATGATAAATTAGTACCAGGAAGTGTTCCAAGGCAGTTCAGTTCGACCTGTCGTCACTCTTCAGTAATTAGCGATACTTTGTGATTCCACTGAGATCGATTAGTATCAAAGGGACTATGTCATCGAAAAATGCCTCATGAGGGCAATTTCTTTTTTTTAAATATTTCATTAAGATATTAATACTGGCATATAATTAGCATTAGAACAGGGTATTTAGAATGGGTAAAGAGTGTACGCATTGTGATATAAAAATCAATCCATAATAAGATTCCTGTTTGGTTGGCCCATTCATGCTTACATTTTGACGTCAGAATTGTGAATATATTGTATGATCAAAGTTTACACACGATCCATTAACTAGCAGAATAGCGCAGTTCGTTTATGCGCTGTCTACTGTCATTTCTTCTTATGGCATCTTAGTCGTGAGTTCGATACACATCTGGGATTAAATGTTTTTAATATTTTTTTTAAATTTGTTTCTTTATCAAACATCTCTTTGTGATTTATATTGTTTATTTTTTATGCAATGCAAATGTCTTATAATAGCTCATTTCTGTAATAAAATATGTTTCACCATTTAAGTAGAAGTAATTTTTTCGTTGACATAGTCCATTTAACGTTCTTCTTAAGATGACTTGTTTAACGCATGTTATTTTCAACACTGTAATAAAGCTGAAGCGCGCAATCATATATCAACATTGTGTTCATATTATTTCAACAGTTCATTTTTAGTAGCTTTCATTTTCTTGGAATGTTCTCGGAATTAAATGTCACTAAATTTAAAGCTTTTTCTTGAAATAGCCTTTCTTGATGTATGCTGACACATAATTACTTTCAATAAAATTTTTAGCAGTTTATCTATATAGACAGCATGCTCTTTTGGCAAAATTGCGATATTTGAATTAACATTTAATGAGATGTTGCTCGCAAATATGACCAAAATGTTGTTCATGAGATGGACATTATCGTTGCTTAGCAATTTTTCAACGTCTTGTGTCCGATTCCAAAAATAAAAAATGGTGTCTACAAGGAAGCAACATTACACTACGGACCTCGAAATATACTGTTAAACTAGTTTCGTTCATGAGTAATCATCAGTTGAGCTTGATACAATTATAAAGCTTTTGTAACGTTAAACGATGCAATACTTTGGAATGTTTTTGTAGTCTTTGTTGAAAAGGTTGACAACACTCGGAATACTTAATTGAAGCAAATAATGCAGTATGGAATACAGAAGTCGGAATGGCCGAGTGGGCATAGCAATAGTCTTTTATTCCGAAGGTCCCGATTTCAAACCCTGGCATAACCTTTTTTTTCTTAAGTTTTTATTGTGACTATACTTGACCTTTTTAGTTCCGATGCTTAAATATGCCAAGAAAGTCATTTAATGGCATACTTAAAAAAATGCTTATATATGCGAACAAGTGCCTTTAAATCCGAATGTGTAAACGCCACAGAAATTCGGGTTATTTGTAGAGGTTTGGAAGCCAGAAGCTACTATCATCATAGCGTTCCAAAATAGCAATTAATTGCAAAATAACAGTGAAATTTATATTTTTCATTCTAATTGAAAGACACTATATGTGTTCCAACAAGTATGAACATTGCATTTCTGACTTTTAATACACACATCCATTTTTAATAATGCTTTTCTAAGAAATTTGAACACTGCTGGTAAAATTAGTAAGACCTGAAGAGACGATATGGGATATAGCATTCCCGTGCTTCGGAAACTTTTTTTAAATTACTTTTTTTGCTTCATTATTGACCCTATAACACTAAAACAACATATTTGAAAAACACAAAGATATATAGATAACGTACTAGATTGCATATGATTGATATCTGTGAAAACGTCCAAGTATGAACTATACCTTGAAGATTTATAGATAACGTACTAGATTGCATATGATTGATATCTGTGAAAACGTCCAAGTATGAACTATACCTTGAAGATCTATAGATAACGTACTAGATTGCATATGATTGATATTTGTGAAAACGTCCACGTATGAACTATACCTTGAAGATCTATAGATAACGCACTAGATTGCATATGATTGATATTTGTGAAAACGTCCAAGTATGAACTATACCTTGAAGATCTATAGATAACGTACTAGATTGCATATGATTGATATTTGTGAAAACGTCCAAGTATGAACTATACCTTGAAGATCTATAGATAACGCACTAGATTGCATATGATTGATATCTGTGAAAACGTCCAAGTATGAACTATACCTTGAAGATCTATAGATAACGTACTAGATTGCATATGATTGATATCTGTGAAAATGTCCAAGTATGAACTATACCTTGAAGATTTATAGATAACGTACTAGATTGCATATGATTGATATCTGTGAAAACGTCCGAGTATGAACTATACCTTGAAGATTTATAGATAACGTACTAGATTGCATATGATTGATATCTGTGAAAACGTCCAAGTATGAACTATACCTTTTATGAATGATTGTAAACTTTTTAATGTTTGATTATTTAAGCAAGTACTTCGCCTAATTTTAACAAAGGTCTTGTAGTCTCTACCTTTGAAATATCGGAATAATGCATTTGATTCAAACAAATTTAGTAATAAGCAAACTACTCCTACACCAAGAAGAGAGAAGCCCTTGTTAACATCATATAGTGCATTCTTTAGGACATATGCCCAATAGGCAAAGCAACGCAAAACCATTAGAAAACAAACAAACTATTACGAAACATAAATATGATTAAAACCAAGGTCATGGCCTTTGAGTGGTAAATGAAAAGTTTGAACTGGAAGAAATAAATTGCTAGCTCATGACTTAGCCCTTACTCGCATGACGTGGTTTGACTGAATGTATCTGACTCAAACCGAAATTTCAAATATTTAACTTACCAAAGGTGACAATTGTAAAATTTGCATATAAACTTTTCAGAACACATCAGGTTCTTGGAAGTATGCGTAGATCAACCAAAATTAACGCAACAGTTTAGCTGAGTTTACTCAGACTGTCCAAATCGAAATTTCTAAAGCCTCGTTAATATTGAACTCTACAACTTTCAGAAAATGTACGTTGGTCAAAATAATTGACAAATCGTTAACTGGTGATTGGATGTTCTGTCCTATGCTCGACAATAAGGACCTGGAAATTTAGGTTAGATTGCACGAAAAGAAAAGCTTATAAGACAAGGAGAATTATATATATATATATATATATATATATATATATATATATATATATATATATTTCTGATTTAGGCATTTGGGGGACCATACTATAATTTCTGCATTAGGGGGACAATTTGTATATTTTTTATTAGAACCGTTTCATGACATCTGAACATTGTTTTGACAATAAAAGAAACACTTGACTATCATATCAGAAGCATTTTGTGATTAAACAAAAAATATACGAAAAAATGTGTCCCCTTAATATTTTTTAATTATAACATATTCATTAAGGAGACCATTTCATATATTCTGTATTAAGGAGACCATTTCATATATTCTGTATTAAGGAGACCATTCCATGTATGCTTTATGAAGGAAACCATTCCATAAATGGTTTATTGTGACCGTTGTATTTATGCTTTTTAATCTCCCCAAGATATATGTACATGTATATACAACGTTTAGGAGACCAGGGAACAAACTTGTACTGGAGAAATTACACTTGTGCATTTGCAAGTTTATTGGTAGCAATATTACTTATAACGGATAAATCGTTTTGAATAAAAAATGCTACCGTTTGAAATTGTAAATACCAACTAATACTCGAATATCGGCATGTTATGGTAAAACAGTTTTTAAAAATAGTCTTTATTCTTAGTCTTAAGTCTAGAAATAGTTGCATATACGAGTAGGGGTTCATCTACGTTGAAGTACATGCTCAGCATCTTTGATACACAATATCTCATGGAAGTTACTAGGGGTGTAACGATATCACTGACTCAAAATATATACGCCGTGAGATATTGTCCATATTGAAAGGCTTGTTAAAGGATAAAAATACGTTTTAGATATTATCTGTTGCATTTCCTTGCGCAAGTACACACGGTACACTTGCATATGTCATATTGCTTCATTGCGTAACACGGCTGGGCTCCAATGCAATAAACGTACAGCGACATTAAGAATAAAACTTGACACCTGTCATTCGCCGCAAGAAAAGTGGGTTTATTGCTTAATGAACGCACGACGCTATGGGCTTCGCATACATACACGATATTATTTGCATGCTTTTAATACGGTATTGTCACTTTCCATATTAGTATAGTCTGTCTTTTGAACATGTGTTACAACCATAAAGCTAGTTTGCTTTTTAACAACTAAAAAAAATTAGCCATGATATCTTCTTAATGTGCATGCCAAATTCAAAGACGTGAATGGCAATAATACATGTAGAATCTTAGGAACAATACTGATATCAGTGTTGGTGCCAAGATACATTTGATGCCTTGTTTTCGAAAAAAAAACTAGTGCTGTTCGTGCCATATCTATTATGTTGGCTGTGCGTTTTGCTGTAAAACATAATTCATGATAGGATAGAAAAACGCCAGTCGCATAATTTGCAGACAAAGCCACTGTCTGCTAAAACTTAGAACGTGCGGTAGACCTTCGGCGATTGCAGTAGGCCCGTACGATGCCAGGATGAACTCCCCATGTTTTACAAAACGCAGATGTTTGTCGTAATCCTCAAACTTGAAGTTCGTCGGAGCCACAATCCGCGGCTTAAACTACACCATAATTATAGAAGATGAACAAAGTGGCCCATAATTGCATCATTTGATGACATAACTATTTCACATTAAGTGTTTATTGAATGAGTTAATATGTAAATGAATGAATGAATGAATGAAAGAGAAAGTAAGTGAATGATTAGCGATGATTAGATGCTAGGTTCACTGTACCCCCATCCCCCCTGCAGGAAAGCCTTTTCTGGATCGGCCCTGGGTGGTCTGCTAAAACAACAACCCTGTATGTCGATATATGTTTATTAGCATTATTTGTATGTTACATAGTGACGCATAAATATTTAAGATGTATTCAATGAAAACTTTAATACCGTACTTTATGACAAACGACACAAATCCCGTCAAAATTGGAAAGAATTTTATGTGTAATATAAATTAAATAGAACCAGAGTTTTACATTAAAGAGAGATATTGAGGGTTTTTCAGATAGAAGAAAACAATTAAAACAATGCGTAATCCCATGTTTCACTAATATATTTTACTCTTTATTTTAAGCAAAATACATTATTGGTATCGTTAAAGAAAAGTATGTGAAATGCCCCCAATATTTTGATACACGGTTCAAGAAGGAAATGAACTCATGCCTACAATGTTAACTTTATTACATTGCACTACATATATCAATACTGCCCATCCGCCTACTGGTACATTTCATTTATATCTATATTTCATCTATAACTATGTTTTCCATGCCCGCGAAGTGTCATAGGGACAACTTTTTATAAATATTAACAAAAATATATATTTTTTTTAAATTAAACTACACCTATATGTTAAGTTGCCATTAAACAGTTCATAAAATAATCTTTATATTTGAAAATGTACAGCTTATACGCCTCTTTAATCCTTAGTCTGTCTAAAACAAATTACCTTACATTTTGACTACAACATGCACTTAAATTGATTGAAAAATGTGAACGAACCACTGCTTAGTTAGGATTAATGATGTTCTCTATTGCTGCCAATGCATAATAACGAAAAAGATACAACTATCCTTCTAACAAGGGCTGTCCACAAGGCAGTGTGTCCGACTATTCATTCCGCTTTGATAATATACATATTCTGTAAGTGACCTTACATAATGACCTCGCAGACATATGTGAATTTTCAAAATATCTGCAATAGTTACAGAAACATATATAATTACTTTTAACTAAATTTTCTAAGTACAAAAAGGGGCTTAATTTGCATCAAATACTGGTCACATACAAGTCCAAATACAACTAGCCAGTGAAATAATGTCATGAATACTTTACCCTTAATGTATTGTATATACTATTAAACACACTATTATGTGAATTTGGAATAAGATGGATTTTGTGTTCTCTTGGTTTTGATGCAGTTAATTGAATAAATGTGAGTTCTACACTTTGTCAAAATTTTTAACAAAAAAAGTAGAACCGTGTTCATGCATGCATGGACACAGTTTTTCAGGACCTGAAAAGTAGCAAAAAAGCCCATAATTTGAAGAAAGAGTTATGAATTTTTTATCACTTAAACATCTTGAATTTCTCAGATATGTGGTAGAAAAGAAAATATTAACTATATTCTATGTTTAACGTCTTATTGTAACTTCACATAATACAGTGTTTATTATTACATTAAATTAACAATGTATTCAACCAAATATTTAAGTATTAACCAGATGGAACAGAAAGAATAATTTGAATGTTTTGGTGAAGGAGTCAGAAATATGTTTTATCTGTACAAATGTAGGCAATCCACAGTAATTAAACAATAAATTCAAATTGTCCTGATTACCCAATATTTGTCATATTATTATCACCTGCTCCAACCTTAACAGGACATTATATGCCAGTTCATTCATAATGTTTTGCATGATGCCACTAGACTTACAAACCAACACTGGCAAATACTGCTTTGTAGAGGAAACTAGGACTTTCATTAGAAGTGATAAGTACCCCCATTGGTTACAGGAAACACAACCAGGTTATTTGTAACCTATGAAAGAAATGCAGCTCACTCCAAAACAATAGTAAAATATGTAAAATCCACACAATTGTGGCATTGCAACATTTAAACATCAAAGATTTCAATACATTCATAAATGCAGTAAGTTAACAAGACAGTATGTTATTATGTACAGCAAAAATGTATGTACAAACATAGCAATTTCATGCAAGAAAAACATTATGTGAGGCATGTTCAAACAGTAATTTGACCAATCTAAAATAACTAAAAAATGAAATTATATTAGAAGACAAATCATGAAAAGGAAAATATAACACATACACAACAGTGGAACACTTTTACATCATTCACTGAACACTACACAACACATGTTACTACAATGTTAAGATGTGTAGGGTATAAATAACAAAAAACGTTACAAGAACATTCTGGCATAAGCGAAAAAGAATTGTTGGCCCGTGAGAAAAACTAAATGAGCGATAGGGGTTCAAATGTTAAAACATATACTGTTTTTCATTATACATGAATGTATATTACAGATCAACAGGACAGTACAAGATAAGAAAAAGAGGTTAACAGGTGCAAATATTTCCAAAATTATATTTTCTAAAGCAAGAAAAGCAATCAAACATAGTATCATGTTATGTTTTCGTTTGTCCTATAGACACATCTTTCAAGTATTCAAAAAATGTGTAAAACAACATCAATTAATATTTTTGAGCTAAATATTTATATATTTATCCTAAGTCTTATGTCAGCAGAATCCATTATTTTAAAGTGAAAAAAACGAAAGCAAGTACACAACAATAAAGAGATTGCAAATCCATTAACAAGATGGCCAAAAGCGGCTGCAGTCAGAAAAGCTGCCAAGAGTTTATATTTCACTTTCAGGCACAGTCCCTGCAGAATACTCTGTCCTGATTCAGTTAATATACATAAAATTTAAAACTGTGTGACCTGACCAACAAACATATTGATGCAGAGAGTGAAGATATGTTTAAGTTACCGCAAATTCGGTTTAAGCTGTTGACCACTTACAGACCAAAAGATACCAGGGTTCTGTTTTATCAAAGATCGTACGACAAGTTTAAGTTACAACTGAATTTTCAAGATTCTAACCTACGACAGTAAAGATCAAAAGATTGTCTATGAAACCGCTTCACCATCCAGAGTTACAAATATTAGTATGGATGTTTTATGCAATGTGAATGATGCACATGTTTCCCCAATTACTGATGAAAACCGTTACAAACGCTTTATGATTTTATCCATTTCAATTGATGACTTTTCATAAAGAACGCTATATTTCCAATATATTTGTTGGTCACTAGTGTGGTTTCGCTAGATTATATATACTGTATTTTTCTTTGGGGGATATTGACAAAAGTTGGAAAATTTTCAATTTGCCGATCTGTGAACAAGTCCCTTTAAATTACTATAATAGGTTCAGGAATTTGGTAGAGGACTGGTTTTAGTATATACATGTTTGTACAACCTATATACAGACAAACGCAACATATCTCAACCACATCATGAGAACTAACTATATCATTGAAATCAGAGTGTACTACCACCAGTTAAGGGGGGCATATAATACAAAACCCCGTTCTTCTTTTAATGGGTGATCTTAGTTAAAGCACTAACAGTTTTTTGTCTAACAGTTTTTCTTTCATTGAACAACTTTGCCAGAGTTTTTAAATATTGCTGTTGTAGTGTCAAGGTGTACAGCGAACTTGGAGTTTTTCCTTCAAGAACTGCATAATAACATCCTTGCCTAAAAACAAGAGCAACATGATTAAGTTAAATGCAAACGAGAAAGCATGATGGCTCTAAATCGCTCACTTAAGTATGAAAGACAATAGATTGATTTTCGTTGAAGGCAGAATATTTACGCAAAGGTCCAAACGGTTTGGGAAAGAAATGTTTTTGCTTATTTTTTCATGAAAAAGGGGCAAAATGTCCAATGTTTCTGGTCTGATCTGGTCTGATCTAATTTCTGCACATCTTTCCAGAAAAAAGACACTAACTCTGGTTTTTCTAGTCCAAGCAGACCCATGGTCAAACTCGTCAAAGATTTTATTGTCACAAATTGTGCTAGAATGAAATAGATTGCTCGGAAAAAGGTGGCCTCTAGAGTGTTATTATATTTTTTTTAATAAATAAGGGGTAATAACTCAGGTCAGATTTGGCCCACTATTTTGTAAGCTATGTTATGGTCACACACAAATTGTGCATTCTGATTATGCCCATTATCAAACTAGTCCGAGATTATATTGTCATACAGAATGTTTGATCAAGCTTGAATGAAAAAAGAAGTCTCTATTACGGCAATCAACCCAAATCTTGACGCCAAACGGACGACACAGGCCAATCCCACTATACCAATAGCTCACAGAATAAAAATGTATAACCTACGCATTGATTATTTAAAAAAATAACAGGAGTTTCTAGTTTTCAGTGTGGGAATGCTTATGAATACTGAACACAAAACAACTTCATGTTTCTTTGTTAACAACTGCTATCAAAGATAATAAAGTTATATGGATGAAATATTACACTTACTTGGCAAGTTTCCTGTATTGCCATTTTCATCAGGGCGAAGATAAATGAATTGTTTGAAGTAAGTTCTCCACAGTTGAGTGTCTTCACAGGACCATTTGACGTAAAACAAAATGAAAAGACATAATAAAATGCACAGATTAAGAAGCTGATTTGTGTTTAGGTTTAATCTGATCAATATTTGCAACATTAGGTTGATCTGCTTCAAATCTAATTAATATAATATGCGAGAGGTTTGGATCCGTGCCAACATTTCCTCTCATCATTACTATTGCATGCAAAATTAATTTCAATTTTTATCTTTATCCAAGTTTCTTTAATAAACGGTCAAACAAACACCCTTTAATTGATTTAAAGAAAACAATATGATCTTCCATGTACAAGATTAGTGTGACCATGGTTGAGAGAAGAAACAAAACATCATGATCGAAAAATCTTGCCTTAGCAATGAAATACATCAGCATACGAATGTTACCACCTACCAAATAACCCACATCTGTAAAAATGAGAATGCAATATCATGCAAACACTTTTCTTTGTGGCCACTAGAGCTGAGCTGTTCCACTTGTACAGAATTCTCTTCAGTTAGATGATCATCATCAGTGGCCTCAACCATATCGTTGATTGCAGGCACGCCTACATTATTATAAATTGTAAGATAAATATTTGTCTGTATAACACTTTAATAATATTTAGTCAAACCACAATACTATGAATAGCCAAAACCACAAGTTTCTTTGTAGTATTTCTATTTCAATACAATGACAATATAGTATAATTTGTTCATAGTAACTCTTTCAATCAAGAATTCAGAGCATCTGCCTTATTCGTAGTATCCCGTTATTTATCTCTTAAGTATATCTTTTGCAATACTTAGAATCAAATGCATATGCATAACATATATTGAATTTCATAAAACAATCTGGACTGGAATTTTTAAAATGCCAGCTAGGTTTTTAAGAATTTGAACTAATTTTACAGGTCTTCAGGAACCCCAAGTTTTTTTAATCACAGACTGTGAGAGTATACTGTAAGATGTAGCCCAAAGCAAACCATAAATGGTATACATAAGTCTTCATCTAGCATCGGAACTACTTAAACCAAGAACCAATTTTTTTGGAAATAAAAGTATTTCGGATACCAATTTTGGTGTAACAAATTTGCGAATTATGCACACATCTGTTACCTGAACACATTCTGGCATCTGTACAATGTTTCACCTTGACATCACCTGGATACACACCATCAGGATTTAAACGAGGTGCCTGGCTCATGACTATAATATAATTTTTTTTAATGTAAGTCACTTAGCATAAGTTAACACACATATTCAGCATTTGCTATAGGCTGTAAAACCAGAAATGATTTGCTATAGGCTGTAAAACCAGAAATGATGTAACTACTGGTAGAATCAACGAATCTTGGTAAATTAGCCAAACATACTGTATCTAAGTATACAAGACGTATTTATCAACATTAACTGGAAGAAAGTTAGCATATTGACATTGCCTATTTTAATACTAGATGCCTGTTGGCAACCTGTCAAGCGTGTTGTCAAGAAAAGCAATCAAGAGAAAAGATATACTCAAAGAAGTTTACCATGGAACACTGCAGCTAGCTTATCAATAAGAGTTTAAATATCTTATGAGACCACTACACGCACATACATTTAACTGTTCTTGCGACAATTCAGTTGAGCTAACTGCAAGTGTGCTCGACAAAGGAATTATTGCAAGACATATAAATGAATTTGTTTAATAACTGTGATTATATTGAATCAATAATTATAAATCAATACCTTCATCAACTCTGTTCAGCATTTTGCCCATGACAGTTACTGCCTGGACTCCTTGGGGACATTGGTAATTTTCCTTATTAATATCAAGATCATGGCCCATGTGTTCTAAGAACACTTTTTGCTGTTGTTTTCCCATATCCATGCTGGCAAAGATTGAAGATAGCCTGTGCCGCATTTTTGTGGCATTCACTGTAAGATCAACACCAGCCATCTTACAAACATCAGCTACGGAATGCCAACCAGAGCAGTGCGAGATGCGTGAATTTTTTGTAGCAAACAAAAAGACGTTTCCTTCTTGGATTCCAAACATTAACCTATCTCTGTTAAGCAAGTTTATGGCCTCCACCATATCAATTAGGACCAGCACTGGCACATACTTTCTACCTTTGCCTTGAGATAGGCAAGTTTAATTTTCACAGAAGTAACTGTGCAGCTGGATCATGATTTTTTTCAATTTCTTCATCTGGGAGCCAAACTCCTTTTTTAGCCTCCTCCCATGCACTTCGCAGCATTCGTGCTGCTTCTTCCCCCCGTCGGGCATTATACAAGGTTAATCTAGCAACAACCAGACTTCTGAGCAGTTTCAACACACAAAGAGTTCCCTTGACAAGTAGCAGCGTCAACTCTCAGTGTTCTTTTGCTGTGTAGCAGCTTCATCACTCAAAGAGTTCCCTTGACAAGTAGCAGCGTCAACTCTAACAGTGTTCCTTCGCCGAGAAGCAGTTTCAACACACAAAGAGTTCCCTTGACAAGTAGCAGAGTCAACTCTCACAGTGTTCCTTTGCTGAGTAGCAGCTTCACCACTCAAAGAGTTCCCTTGACAAGTAGCAGCGTCAACAGCTTCACCACTCAAAGAGTTCCCTTGACAAGTAGCAGAGTCAACTCTCACAGTGTTCCTTCGCTGAGTAGCAGCTTCATCACTCAAAGAGTTCCCTTGACAGCATAAACTCTAAAGAAACAAAACCGAAGCATTAGGGTAATTTTCTGTGAAGTCGTATTCTTTATAGTATAATGTAAACCAAAATGGCGCACCTGCACATGCCCAAAATTAATCTATTAGGCAAAATAGCCGGGCTGCAAAGGCACATGAATTTACTGATTAATAGACCTTTATCCCCGAAAAAATACCGCTTTTTGTTCGTTAACACACCGTTATGCTATAATAAGAAATCATACAGAATACACCCACACGTTAAAAAACAAAACAAAATGTGTGAGCCTTAATAAAGAGTGGTCTCCCTAGACTTGTTTCCTACTTTTAAGACATATATAGGAACAATAAGTGTTTTCCCTAACACTGGTTTTATTATGCTTTCACAATTTGTGTAGAACTAATGATTAATGAGTGGTCTCCCATGGGCTGGTTTTATACTTTCAAGACTTATATAGCAATAATTAGTGGTCTCCCTAAGACTGGTTTCATACTTTCAGGACTTATATAGCAATAATGAGTGGTCTCCCTAAGACTTGTTTCACACTTTCAAGACTTATATAGCAAGAAGTAGTGGTCTCCCTAATACTGGTTTGAAACTTTCAAGGCTTATATTGCAATCATGAGTGCTCTATATAAATTGGTTTCATACTTCCAAGACTTATATAGCAATAATAAGTGCTCACCCTAAGACTGGTTTTATACTTTCATGACTTATATAGCAATAATAAGTGCACTATCTAAGACTGGTTGCATACTTTCATGACTTATATATCAATAAGGAGTGGTCTCTCTAAGACTGGTTTCATACTTTCAAGGCTTATATAGCAATCATGAGTGCTCTATCAAAGACTGGTTTCATACTTTCAAGACTTATATAGCAATAAGGAGTGGTCTCCCTAAGACTGGTTTCATACTTTCAGGACTTAAATAGCAATAAGCAGTGGTCTCCCTAAGACTGGTTTCATACTTTCCGGACTTATATAGCAGTAAATAGAATTGTCAAAAGAGTGACGAATATACCCCCACAATAAGGCCTTGTCATAAGTCTATGGCATCCATTTGAAAGAAATGCACCCAAAGAGAATGCTTTATTTCATGTTGTTACACTTATGTACATGTACTTACTATAACTTAATTAATTTTTATGTCTTTCGTGAGCAAATTTCTACAACTGTGCTTTTAGTGATTTAAGTCAAAAAAGAGCCATAACTCTGTCAACAGTTTGTTTGTAACCAAAGTCAATCTTGACCTATATTGTATTGTTACACCAATCTACCTAAAATAATTTAAATTTGTGTTTCTGTTTATAAGTTATTGTCCGGAAACACTGATTTTAGGGAATTTAAATCCAAAATTCTCTGTCAACATTCAGTGGTTTGTAATCAAAGTTGAATGATGTTTTAACCTGTGTATTAAAATTAATTAAATCTGTCGCGCCTTTATGAGTTATCATTCAGCAATAATGTATTGGGAAAAAATTGGGTACCTGTAAGACTGGTTTCATACTTTCAAGACTTATAGAACAATAATGAGTGGTCTCCCTAAGACTGGTTTCATACTTTCAAGACTTATAGAACAATAATGAGGGGTCTCCCTAAGACTGGTTTCATACTTTCAAGACTTATAGAACAATAATGAGTGGTCTCCCTAAGACTGGTTTCATACTTTCAAGACTTATACAGCAATAATGAGTGCTCTATCTAAGACTGGATTCATCCTTTCAAGACTTATATAGCAATAAGGAGTGGTCTCCCGAAGACTGGTTTCATACTTTCAAGACTTATATAGCAATAAGGAGTGGTCTCCCTAAGACTGGTTTCATACTTTCAAGACTTATATAACAATAATGAGTGTTCTCCCCAAGACTGGTTTCATACTTTTACGACTAATATAACAAAAATGAGTTGTCTACCTCAGACTAATTTCATAGATCTTCATACCAAATATAAAACCTCTGAACCAAGAGGGTTCAGTAAAGAAATTTTTTGAATTACTAAAAATAGGTCTAAATAAACAATGTAAACCCTGGGGTGTGGCCAGTTTTGACCCCATGTGCATAATATGAACAATCTTCATTGCTATACGATGTTACATATCAAATATGAAACCTCTGGGTCATGTGGTTTCAGATGAGATTTTTAGTCATTATAATATTTAGGTCTACCAGTATGTAAACAATATGACACCCAGTTTTGACCCTATGGGCATAATTTGAACAATGTTTGTAGAGGACCACTATACAATAATACATAGCAAGTATTAAACCTCTTGGCCTCATGGTTTCAGAAAAGATTGTTAAAGTCATTCTGCTATTTAAGTCTATTGAAACCACATGACAATAGGGGCCTGAATAATTTTAGGAAACTTCGTAGCGGACCATAAGAGAATGTCAGACATCAAATATAATAGCCCTGCGCCTTGCGGTTCCAGAGGAGAAGTTTTCAATTTTTAAATATATTTTTAGCTCTGGCATACTACATATGCAGAGAACTAGAATGATTTGAAATACTTTGAGAGAGGGTCACCAAAGGATCATTCCTGTTGTTTCATGAAAATCTGCCAACTGTTAAGAGATGTCATTTGAATGAAAATGATGACACACGACGCACAATAGACAAAAGGTGATCACAAAAAATAAAAATTAAGTGATATCAGAATGTATCTGGAGGATTTCTGTAGGAAGTAAATTAATATATTAGAGAATAATAGGCAAATGCATTACCTCTGATTAGTTTCTCTTTGAATAGGAACTAAAAAAAATAAAAGAATACGTAAGTTCTAACAAACATTTAACAGTAACATATTAATATTTTTATTATAAAACATAATGGTATTAACCATTTCATTAATGCAAAAATCTAATTAAACTGTATATCCTGAACAAGATTATCATCATGCATAAAATATATGAGGAGACCAACTGTTCTTGAGTCTTTCAACATAAATGTTAATGTGTGTGTGTGCTTTTTTCTTTCAATTATCTAATAATATGTTTGTTTCACACCTGTAGACGATTCTCCACTATCTGTTTCACTAATATATTCATCACTCTCTGAATCAGTCTCGAACTTGTCCACATCAAAAGATCTGAATCAGTATCTGTAAACGAAAGAACATATAAAATAAGTGCCAATTACCAGAAATGGTAACATTCCATACTGGTATTTATTCTCCAAAAAAACACCCTTAAAAGCATTTAATTGCAGACTCATGTTTCAAGGTGTTTTAATACAGAACTTTACTTGAACAGAACAGTGCAGATTGTTTACTTGCTTTGAGAGTATTATTACAGTCGTTTCACAGTCAATCTATGATGGTTTGAATATACTTTGGAAAATTAATAGTGTCCCATGTTTGTTGAATAGAGAATATGGTATTTTCTCTGATCAATAAATACGTGATAAATGTATTTGTAAGTGTACTTGAAAATGCACATGAATACAAAACTAAGACCTGCATTAAGCACAATTTAAAAACACACTATAAAACAACAATTTATCAAAGAAAACCAGTTGTTTTCGTGTTGTATGTGACAACAAATAAGATTTCAACATCTTGAACAAAATGTTAATGATATGAAATGATGGGTTTCTTATAAATAATCATGGCATTTGTATTTAAAACATACTAAATCTAACAAAAAACAAAATGAAACAGGAAAAAATGTCATGATGGCCCGACAAACTCTATGAGGACTGGCAAAGATGATTGCATAACTATTGTGACAGGTTTTTAGAGGCATGTGGTAATGGTCTGAAGTTACATGTACTTGTCTTGCTAATTAGCCCTCAGCTCCAAGGTAAAACCTTGATTATCAACAAGACATGTCCCAAGACAGCCTGCTCAGCTATTCATCCTGCTTAGATAATATACATATACTGAAAGTGACCTTGTATGACCCCATAGACATGTGAAGTTGCAATTAAATATCTGTACTAGTCAAAGAAACATGTTCTTGCTTGCACATTTTTTACCTGAATATATTCCTAAGTACAAAAAAGTGGCTTAATTTGGCTAAAATACTGGCCATAATTATTGGCATTCGCCAGTGAAGTACAGAAAAGGGCATAATTCTGCTAAAGTGCAAGTCAGAGTGACGGGCCTTAGTCAGTCATAAAAAAATTATTTCTTAACTTACAAACAACTCATTTTCATAGACAATTAGGGTCAAGAAGGTTTATATATACTGGCAATATTACGTTTAAAGTGTTACACTCTGATTCAGAAAGATAATAGCAACTGTCAAGTCATGTTTTCCATTTTGTAGTGTCTCTGTTATGGTAGCCTGCAGGTTTATTACTATCTACCCATTCTATGTTCAATGTTAAAGAATGTATGGTCATAGACAAACCGTACATGTCTGGTCTAAATTGGGTGAAAAAATAAGGTCATTATTCTAAGTAATGTCCCTTTTAACATGTTATTTTTTGCTCAGGTAAGCTTAAAAATACAACAAAATGAGAAAACCTTAAGATAAAAAAAGATATAAAATTACAAATAACATAAAAAATAAATCACAACAATGAAACCATTACCAAATGAATACTGGTCAAGTTGGTTTTACTATAAAGTAAAAGCCATTTAAGGTTCTTATACCCCAAAAAAGTTTTATTAAGTATCCTTGATGTAGAACTAATTTTAGCTTAGTAATAAATAAAACATACTTATATCTGTGTTATAGCATAGCTTTTTCGGTCTGTTATAGTGGTGTGTTAACAAACAAAAAGCGGCCTCTTTTTAGGAACAAGGTCTATTAATCAGTAAATTCACGTGCCTTTGCAGCACAGCTTTTTTGCTGAATCGATTAATATTTCGCCATAAGGTGCACAAATTTGTGTTACGCTATACAATAAAGAATGATTTTATAGACAATTATCTTATTGTTTCGATTTTATTCCTCTAGATGTATGATTTTTCGTTCGTTAACATTTGCAGAGGCCCTTAAAATGCGTTAAAACCCTTGCGCTCCTCGGGCCTTAACCTATTTTTCGGGCATCTGCAAACTATAACGACCTCAAAATGATGTATTTTCCATATTTTATAAACTACAGCCTTTCAATGAGTGTCAAGAAAATCATAATAATTTGAAAGCTAAAATTAGATATATAAATACCTTCTTCCTCCACCACAGGTTTTCGGAATCACCGTAATTATACAGTATTTCATCCCCCGCACTTATGTCAGATTTTGCAAAAAGACATAAGTAATCTTTCTTATCATAAACTTTCAGTTTCATTATTGAATTTGAATCTTTCTTGTCAGCATCGTTCACGAACTGGCAAATGTGGTTTATAGTGGCTTCAGCATCAATACTGAAATACATAAAAGTAACAAAGCAGTTCTAAGTTGCACATATGACTGAAAGCTACATATATATACAATGTAGAAACAAGAGGGCCATTATGGCCCAAAGCGCTCACCTGAGGAGTGGATGAAAAATGAAGCCTCAATCCTGAATAATTTCCATTTTTGGTATTTTATTCCCAACAAAAGGCAATAACTCTCAATGTCTGGCCCAATCGTGCTTAAATTTGACCTTACTTATAATTATCATATGGTCATAGACAAACTGCGAGAATGGTGAAGATTGGATGAAAAATGAAGACTCTATCCTGAATAATGTCAATTTTTGCATTTTTTTTCAAAAGCAAAGGGCAATAACTGCCATAATGTTGGCCCAATCTTGCTCATATTTGACCTCAGATGTAATCTTATGGTCACAGACAAACTGTGCACGTTTTGTGAAGATTGGATGAAAAATGAACTTTCTAACCTGAATAATGTCCATGTTTGTATGTTTCTTCACAAACAAAGGGCAATAACTCCACTGTGTGTACCACAATCTTTCCCATTTTAAGCCTCTGCTGAGATCTGATACTCATACACAAACTGTTAAAGTTTAGTGAAGATTCAATGAAAAATAAAGTCTTTATGCTGCAAAAAGGCATATTTGCCATTTTTTGCATGTAAAAGGGGAAATAACTCTAGTGTTACTAGTGTGATCTGGCCCAATATAAATTCCAACCGAGATGTAATGGTCGACACAAACTGTGCAAGTTTGGTTAAGATTGAATAAAAAATAAAGTCTCTAGCGTGAGAACAAACTAAATTGTTGATGGCATACGGACGACGGACTGACGGATGACGCAGGAGATGTCCTTTACCAATAGCTCACCGAGCACTTCATGCTCAGGTCAGCTAAAAGTTACACCATCTACCACACACTGGTACTTTATATAATCAAAATCATTTAAATGTAGAAATTATAGGGTCAATAAAGAACATTCCTGTTAGTCATACTCACATTGGTCCATTAGCTTTTAAGATTTTCAATACAGCCAAACAAGGAAATCCCAACATGAACTATGCTGGCAGTGAGAGTCAGTCATGTCATTTCATAACTTGAAATGAATTTCTGTCAGTTACCAAAGAACTATATCAATGTAAAGTTATTCCAAACTCCAACTAGTGTTTTCATGTGAAAACATTTTCAAACTTTTTCAAAACAGTCAGACAAGGAAAACTGCCAGATTAGATTTGAATTTTGTAAACAAATGCCATCACTTTCCGGTAACAATTGACACCAAAATATATCTTTGTAAATGTAAAAGTTGACAGAAAAATGTAAACTTAAATTATCATCAAAAAGGCTGCTATGAATTGTGCCTAATTTGGAGCAAATACCCCTTTATTGTTAAATTTAGGGAGTACTAGTACACTTTTAACTCAATATTTATCAAGAGCACTGTATGAAAACGTTATTACCATATCATACATGTATCAATCAATTATTGAACACCTCATAACATATTTTATAGATCAGAAATACATAACCATATTAACCGCTAATCTTTAACATGTTTGTCCTTTACCACATGTAACATCTAATTCAAAATGGCACAAGTCATCCATTCAAAAATGATCAAGTTTGTAACCAGAAAACTAAAACTGTATGACCATTAGTGTTCATATAGAGAATATAGAGAATACTAGGTTGGTGATGAATAAAGAGAAGTTTATCTTGCGAGGCTTAGAACGCCGGAAGCGCGAGCCTTGGCGAGCGCTTCCGCCGTTCGAGCCGAGCAAGATAAACTTCTCTTTATTCATTACCAACCTAGTATTCTATTTATCCCATCACATTTTTTAATTTCGTTCAAATTTTCCCCAAATTTTACAATAAAGTACAATTTTCACGGGAATCTCACAACTTATTAATATCCTGCTTTGTTTACTAAGTTGGCGGTAAATGGGTCCGCGCAAAAAAAATAGTGCCGATACTTTGACAATAAAACAATATGATTATCGTTGTAAATTTATTTCATAAGTAAAGATTCACGTTTCATAAGCAACAAAATCTTGAATAAATCTATAATCAACACCCAACAACTACAACAACCGCTTCCTATTTATAGCAATGTACATATGCATTTTCGAAACATGAAAAGCGTTACGAGTACTACACGTGTCACTGCATAGTGTGTAATTGCCGAAAATGATGCTTTAAGATGGATTTAATTTGTGTGTAAATGGTATTTATGGTGTTACATATTGTTTTCATCATTGTGGATCAGTTATTGTGCACATGAAAGTTCTGGATGTTAAATGTTGCCCCGAAGAATTGAGATTTGAAGGAGCTGGACAGCGACTGCTGGCAGTTGTATTGTGGGTGGGGAACTGCAAGTTGAACTGAATCATCAGATGGTAATTCGACCTCTTGCTGGCCCTGGGGTTGTTCGGACGTGCAAGACGACAGGGAAGACGCTGATGTGGAGGTACTGGACGGTTTCCTGATTTCCACAGATCCTGCATTGTGACCGCGGCTGGCAAGTAAGTTGGAACACCTTTTTTGTTGGTTTTCACTCACATTTGAGTAGTTGAGAATGGACTGAACATTCTTGTGTCCAGTAACAGACATGATTTCTGTTGCTGGAATGTTATTTTCACGCAGTTTTTGAACTAGATGCTTGCGAGTTGAGTGATTTGTGAGGCGTTTCTCTGCTGGAAGACCGGCATCAGCAGCCATCATTCTAATCATTTTGCTTAATTTATTCATTCCAATTTTTTGTCGAATAAACCACTGAGAACATTGGCGTGCTGTTGTTGTCTGCGCTTCTTGTCTAATCATCATGGTGTTTGGTGCCAAGTAAAATGGATCATTGATTTCAGAGAAATTTGAAGGCCGTTGTTGTGCATAAATTTTGTACATAGCAACTGGGTTTCTGTGGTCCTCTTCACTGGTTGCGAACATCTTAGGCGAAACTCTTCTCACATCACCTAAGTTTTCCCCCGTTCTTGTTTTGGTCTGACGTTCATTCAGTTCCAAGTACTCTGTCCCATCAGATGATATTTTTAGCTTTATGTCTCCCCATCTGTTGAAATAAATTTATGCAGTATTTTCATAATTTAATACATGTTAAAATATTATTTTAATTCTAAAACAACATTTTAATAGTATTTTGCTACAACATTATTTATGTTTCTAATAATAAAAATATATTTGCGACATCCAGATATTTTTTTTACTAATTTGCCTTATAAATATTGAAAAAATACATACTTTTATGGAATTTTTCATTCAAATAAATTATTAAAAAATCCTCATTTTCAATTTCATGTTTTTTCAGGAGCAAGACATTATACCTAAGGCAATACTGTTCCTTGGTGCCTCGCAAACCGAAGTGCAGGCAGTTGTTCAGCCACAATGTGTTTACTAGAGCTGTTGGATTGTGTGGCCCGAGAACGCCCTTTTCCCACATGATGTTGATCTCATTGTCGGTGAGTACCTCTGCCTCACATGGTCTGTTGCCTTTTCCCTAAATTATATTCTATGCATTTGTAGGCAATCCAAACTAACACATAAAATTAAATAGTTTCATCAATTTTCAATTCGTTCTTTTGCGCTGTAATACATATTTATTATTTTGATATTTAAGAGGGGAACGTACAAATGCACAAGCGCTAATCTATCAGAACTTGAAGCAAACTACTTTGATTTCTGCAGTTTAAACATAGAAAATGTGATTTTTTTTTGCATTATGAGTATCATATTGTTCAATTATGAAAATATTCCTGTTTACCTGTTTTTTTAAACTTTTCTTCTTAGCAGTGTATGTTTCTCTTGTAAGAGAAAACTGTGGACCTTTCTCATTCATAATGCTGTATGGATATTTATGCCTTTTCAGTTTCCGGTCCAGACTGCTGATTATTGCGCGGATACTCGAGGGCTCGTATTCACTGCCGTCTTGCCGTTGTAAGGACAGGATGAACGTGGCGATGTACTGATCAAGAATATCGACATCTAATTGATGCATTTCCATTGTTTCACCCTTACTTGCTAAAAACCTCTGGAATTTTTTAGTATCATTTAATGTTTTTTGGGCAGTGTTTTTGTTTTCTTCATTGATTATGTACTGTTGAACGTCAGAAATGTTGATGGTTTTGAATTCATGATTTTGAATTGGCTTGATTGAACTTTGGACATCATTTGAGACTTCTCCAACACTAGTGCTTGTTTGGTTGACAGAACTTGTTGCTATGGCAGTAGAATCATTCAATTCTTCATCAAAACAGGTTGCATTAATGCCATATTTTTGCTCAAATTCTTCTAAACTCATTTCAACAACATCTTGAATATTGTCAATTGAATACAAACCATCCCAAATAACATCAAAATTCACAGTTTCATTTTCAGACATTGTGGTCTACAATTTCAAAAATAATTTGGCCTTTTTTAGTTTGTTTTACGATTTTGTATGGTTTTTATTTCTGTTTTTGCCTTAAAAATATCTGGATTGAATGAGACTCTGTTGCATAGAACATTATTTGCTGCTGACTTCAATGTAAAATGTTTCACACAAAAGTAAATGAACACATGTTTTATGTTTAATTTTTTATTAAGATAGGATTTGTTACAAATAAAATGCGAAATATTTTATTTCTGATTAATGTTGTGGATTTTTTACCAATGGATGACAAGCAAATCAGATACAAAATGTCAACAATGGCGACCTAGTGAACCGTGTCAAATGACGTCACAGAAAAAGTAGTCCGCTGCGCGTGACAGCTTTATCCTCGGCAGTGCTGAAATAAAGCTTAGTTTACTCGTCGGGGGTTTATTTCGACAATGCTCGTCTGGTGATGGGATAAAACAGGTTACTGCTTGGTCTTGTGTTATATACCAGGTGAGGTTTAGAATAATATAATGGCGAGGCTTGCCGAGCCGTTATTTTATTCGTGCCGAACCTGAAATATTACAAGCAAGACCAGGAAGTAACCCTGTTTTTCTATTTATCATAACACTTCTTTTTTTTTTTTTTTTTTTAACACTCTAAGATTTGCTGAGCCGGATTTTACACGTTCGCGTATATGTAGTTATATGGAATTCTAAAAGTTGACTGGATAATAACTTATTATTAACAGTTTGTTATCAAAACTGAGCTGTTTTCACTTCAAAAACATAGATTATACACTCGTTCATTCATATTATATTGCAAATGCAAACTGAAATGGGAAGCAATGATCAATTTCGTCTGAAAACACATGTCGCCTAATTATTTGGAGACGCTATTTTGGAGTTGTGTATTGAAATAAAAAATTCAAGATTTTTTGGTAAAAATCTTTAAGGCACACCATAAAATGATTACGTATAGTGATTGTATTGCTTTTATTTGGAATTTATTGAATAACTGCATATGGGTGTTTTATTGTTCCAATGATGACGTCATACCACTCACTACCAAAGTGCGGTCAATATTTAATATGTCAATATTTAATATGTCAATATTTAAAAAATAACGTTTTAGTGATTTATGACGATTAAAAATGATTTATTAAACTGTATATGTTTTTGGTATCAAATTGTTTGTTTTGTTGCATCTGATTCGCTTTTACTGAAAATGTTGACTTGATAGTTGATCGCGAGTACCAGTAATATGACGTACCTCCAAACATTGACTGATATAAACGCTACTGACGTGATATAAAAAATATATCAGGCACTTTTGTATCAGGTCGATATCAGCATAGTGGTATGATAAATTAGAATATCAATATTCTGTTTACATACCACCAGTGCTTTCCTAAGTATTCGTAAAAGAAACACTTGTTCTCAGAATGTTTGCTTTTCAGTCACTCTAACCCTTCAGTTTTTATTATCTTTTCTCCCAAATACTGGAGTAAAAAATCTCCATGTTGGAAGTTCCGTGTTGCAAAAACACCAAAACATACAGGAAAAAGTACATATGACAACTTTCAAGCGCAACAAATTTTATGAATACTCTTATGAAATGACTCATGGTAAATGAGTGATGGGGTTCACCTGCATGATTTATGGTAGTCATTCAATTTTATGAATAAAGAGGGCAAATTGCTTACATACATAGGCTGCCTTACAAACATTTAAGTGTGACATTTAAGAACTAACTGAGCACACAATATTTACAAAAGAAATTTATAAGAATCTGAACACGACTTCGTTGAAGCAAAATGTAAATGCGAGAAATGTGTTATTTATTTTCTGTATATATAACACCTTTTACCTTTATAATCGGAAAGGTAGCGAACACAAAAACCGTCCCTGTCCAACCCACAATTTATATAGTATTGAGCCTCTTGGTCAGGGGAGACTCTAATTTTCTGAAACATACAATGCTGATATGGAGACATGAACATATGAACAGTATTGTTTCTTTTTAACTTGTGGCCACTTGTTAGTGAGTACAATGCATAAATGCATTAAGTAAAATTTACAATAAAATTAAAACCATTATTTTGTTGCAGAAATATTTCAATCTACGTGATCTATATTAATAATTTAAGTCACACAACATTTTGTTCTTTATACTGCTTTTACTTTCTAAAAATTAAATAATGGCTGACATAATATTTTTCATGATATCTTATGACGCAAATGTATATTTTTAAAGTTTTATTACATTGGTCTATGTAGTTAGAAATTATACTTTTGAAAGTTTGATAGAGCTGGAATTGTCGAATTGTCACAAGAGTGACGAATATACCCCCACAATATGACTTTGTCACAAAACTAGGTGCATAAATAACTCAATCAACTTTAGGTGGTCTGTAACTAAACTCGATCTTGACCTATATTGACCTATATTGTATTATGTTACACCAATGTACCTAAAATAACTTACATTTGTGAAAAAGTCCAAAATATAGTGGTTTGTAACCAAAGTCGAATTATGTCAGACATGTGTACCAAAAAATGTTTGAATATGTCAAGCCTTTCTTTAATCACACATATCATGCTGAAACCACATTTTTATGGAATTTTAGTCGAAAAAGGAGCAATAACTAACATTGAACCTGACCTGTACTTTATGATTTGACAAACGTGTACCAAATATTATTTGATTTTGTCAAGCCTTTCATGTCTTATCATCGGGAAACCATGTTTTTAGAGAATTTTAGTAGAAAAAGGGCAGTAGCTCTGTCAAAATTTAGTGTTTTGTAATTTGAATATGTCAAGCCATTCTTGAGTTATCTTCCAGGAAACCATTTTTTAAGGAATTTTAGTCAAAAGAGGCAATAACTCAGTCAAAATTTGTAACCAAATTCAAACTTGACTTGTATATTATGTTTTTACAAAATGAGTACCAATATATTTAAATATGTCAAGCTGTTCTCTAGTTATCAACCGGAAATAAAAAACACCAACCGACTGATGGACCAAGAAACTCACTCCTATATGCCCACCTAAACTGTATAATTACGCGATTTTGAAAGAGACGCTTGATAAATGTCACTTGTGTGATCACAAAAATGTTCAATTCCTATCCAACATATTTGATATACAGTATTTACACAGGTACTTGTATAGTTTAACAAGAGCAGTCTTTTCTTGTGCTTGTCAAACTTACTAGCTTTTGAAAAGTAGAGCTAAAAACTGCTTTTAAAGAGGCGTATTGAAAGCTTATAGGGTATTAAAGTTTCAAAAATAAAATTATCTTTTTAGAAGTATTTATGACGTGATAGCTTTACGCATTATAGGTTTCATTTTTATAAACCTTCAGTAAAATATATAATTTTATAATTATAATTTGAATTAAAAAGTTGTCCCTGTGACACTTTTTGTGGGAGTTGGAGAATAAGTAAAAGTAGTAAATTCGTTATGAATTAAATCCATATTAATTCCTATTATACGCATGCACACTATTGATAACGGTGCTGTAGTGAGGGGATATTTTCATTGAAGTACGGAGTCTGAAGGCGTGGATTGAAATCCTACTGGAACCGGATATCCAAAAACATCTGTTTGCACTGTATATATTTTTTTCTTAATGATTCCATTAATATATTATTGCTTGCCTTCTAGACAAATATATTCATAAATATGGGAATATGCATTGTGTTAATATGATCTACATTTGGGGGAAATACCGTTGGTACTCCCCTTTAATAAAGCACGATTTATTTTACCTTAATAGATCTGTCTTCTCCATCTCCCAGACTAGCTTTAAGCTGCAAGAAAATATACAAACAACAAGATTGATAAGAATCATCAGGTTACAGCCTGGTTTTGCTCATAATGCCTTAGTTTATGTCTTTGTAAAGTCTCAACTTGTAAATTGTAAAATCTATGTTTTGTCTTGACTTGTGCAACGCTCTTGATAAGGGGCGTATCGGCGTATACCAATACGCATTAATGTCATTTTGTGTGCGTATTGATTAGGCAGAAATAATGTGCATTACGCAAAACGTTTCGTTTTATCAGCGTACTGAAGTTCCAATAAATTAGTGGATATTAGCCCCGAGCAGGGGAGACAACTGTTACGAGTCTGGATACATACTGGTGTACGATATATTTTTTCTGATTCGGTATACTTTTCAGAGCAGCAGTCTGTATCGATTTTTTGTAAATTGAAAATGGGGTAATGGCGTCTGCTTCTCGTGTCGGTTGACCAGCCAAAACAATTTCGCCTCAAAACGGCAATATATATAGAACATACTATTATGTGAAGTTGGAATAAGACATCAGACATAGAATGGAAATGATTTGTTTTTTGATTGCACATAAAAATGAGCATTTCATGGTGTATAAGTATGTTTGTAATATAATTCTGTGGATGACTTTGTAGAATTTGCATTTTCTCGTAAGTCGTGTTAAGACTGATTGTGTCTATGATCGATTTCCTGTATATAAAAAAAGTGCTTATGCACGCATGGACACGGTTTTATTGTTGTGTAAAATTTTTGTAGATGCATAGAAGTATACAATTTTGTGGTAAAACCAGTTTAACTTATGCATTTGTATATGCAGGTGTCTATTGCACTAATTACTCTGCAAAACTTTTAAATTATTACTGGTTAACTGGATAGAAAACATTCGTGTAATAAAACAGTTTATTCTATGTTCGATTTCTTAATCTAACTTCACAAAATAGAGTGTTATAATTAACTTACATTTAGTCAAAAAGTACATATTGCATTTGTTTTACATTGCTGCTATGCGCATGAAAAATAAAAATAAAATGCAAATGTTTACCCCATAATTGTTTATGCACAAAGAGTACTAATACTCTTTTATACTTTTGCGTTACTCCTTTTTGTCAAGGTTTGCAGAGTACAGTAACTGTTACTCATTTCCTCAATCCTTATCAACAGCGCTGCTTTTGTGTGCCTTTAAATAAGTTATGAAGCAGAAACTACTAATTTACATGCTAGTATGATAAATCATCCCAGTCTTTGAATAGCATGGGTGTTGGCAATGTAATTACAGTTCCATGACTCTTCACTCATAAAATTCAAACACAATTTACCGCAGTCATCGAAATTAACTTTGACTGATTTCTGTCATTCAGAAACTCACTTTCTTGGAAATTGGTTGTACAAAGCAACCGAACAAAAGTATAAAGTGTGAACCATAAAAGTCTGTATACTACACAGCATTTAACATTTAACTTGGAAATTATGCCCCCATATTCCGTTGGTTGTCAAAAAACTCCACTGTCAGAAAAAAATGTCATTTTTTGATAAAAAATCAATGGCTTTATATATCCAATGACATCTGAAAAAAACTGTGCAAAAATACCCAGGTGCACAAATTCACATGCTAACGAATATGTATTTAAAGTTTAATTGCTGTGGCAGTTAGACTTTTCGAGTTCCCTGTGACACAAGGACAAAAATGTCATTTTTGCTGAAAAAAGCAACATAACTCTGCTGATGTCGGAAAAAAATGCACCAAAATACCCAGGTGCACAAGTTCACATGCTGATTTATATGTTTGTAATGTTTCACCATTTGGCAGCAAAACGTTTTGAGATACGCGAGACACAAGTCCAAAAATGTTATTTTGGCTAAAAAAGAGCCATAACTCCGCCAATGTCTGCAAAAACTGAACCAAAATACCCAGGTGAACAAGCCCCGATGCCGATGAATATGCTTATAAAGTTTCATCACTCTAGCAGTTATACTTTGAGTTATGCTCAACACAAAAATCCGACGGAAGGAGGATGGACGGACGGACAAGGGCAAATCTATGGTCCCCCCTCTAATGTGGAGGCTTAAAAAAAAGCCTACAGATACTGCAAAATGTGTCTGACTGTCAGACACATTTTGAAAATGTCAGACAGATCCAAAGTGTTCGCCAGACATTTTGTCTGACAGATCTGTTTCAAGTTCTACTTATTGCACAGTTTGCATCTGACTTACAATTTGGTTGTCTGACATAATGTTGTAGGCTGTCAGACAACGTGATTTTGTTTGTTTGTTTGGATTTTTCACCCCTCAAGTTTTGCGGTGTCTGGCCTATGAATGATGCAATCATTTGACCTAGTCCCAGAGGGGTATACTAATTTGTTAACGTCCAGCAATACATTCATCCAGTGTTGAGGATGATTTTACCACCGTAGTTGAAGTATATTTAGCACTTCAGATCGTAAGTAAGTATGTTAATGAAGCATTAAATAAGCAAACATATTTTTCATAGTTCCCATAATTTGTTGTCTATAAGACAATTAAAATATCACAATCATCTGGTTGTCCAAACAATTTTTTGGTTGTCCCGGACTATAATTGGTTGTCCATTGGACAACTAAAAGATCAAAACCTGATTGTCCAAACGATTTTTGGTTGTCCCAGACAAAAGCCCTCAGGACAAAAGCCCACTCAATGTTTTTGTCATCCTGGACAAAAGCCAGCTCATTAAAAACATATCCATTTTTATGTATAAAAAGTTTAGTTCTCGATTAATTTCAATTTACGCCTAATTACATCACATGTTTTAATTTGTTACGTTTCTGGTGGTCACATAACTACTACAATACCTATTATATCCCAAATACTTGCTACTTAATTTTATAATTAATGACAACAACATCATGGCTTCACAATAATCACAATTAATTAAAGACTAAGTGTAAGTGATAATTAATAATTATAATTAAAGAATTTACATATTTATGTTGAGCGGGCTTTTGTCCGTCTATCAAAATTATGAGCGGGATTATGTCTGGGTGTGTCAAACACAATGTCCGGAGGAGGGGGGAACGGGAATCTGTGAACAGGTACCTTTGAGTTTAATAACTGGCATGTTATATGGTATTGAAAACGATAGAAGAAGCACTGATCGTTATTCAGTAGTTTCAAATCATGAAAATGCATATTAAAATAAATAACAAATCTAGATATTTATCTGGTATGCTACGTTCCTATGAATTTGTGGTTCTTATCTTCAAAATATGTGCATGCGCACGGATGTTTGATACTTATAATCATATATATAAATTTTAAAACAAACTAAATCAAGTTACACATGTTTTGAACAAAATTTACGAAAAAAATCCATTGTTAAGATTGTTTACAAATAAAAAGGCCTTTGACATCATGACCTTAAACATCAAAATCGCCTAGATGCTTTCCTACTGATTTCGTGGTTTATGACTGGCTGTTCTAAAAATAGCTTCATTGGGTTTTCCCAACACAAATCCCGCTCTATGAGCCAGGGCCTTCCCCAGGTCGTTTAAGCACCCGGTGCAGGGGCACTTAAATTTTAACTTGAGCATAACCTAAAATTGCTGTTGCGCTTATAAACATCGCCCGGGGCACGTATATTTTATGAATTAATTAGGTGTGTTGCCTGCAGCAGAAAGACAAATTCCTGCTGTGAAAGCTAATCTCTAACGTCAATCGAGAAACATATACACCCACTCAATCAAGTTGTGAATGATCAAAGCGAGTGTCACTTCGTCGAAAATTTCAACAATTTACAGTTATTCCTAAGGAATTATAGTGGCTTCGGCGAAACCCTGTTTCCGCGAATTGATTATAAATAGTAAGTGTTAAACCAGTTCGGCGAAAGTGATTAACAGTAGATAAAACCTCTCACTAATTACAAAACAGGTGTGAACTAATCGCCAGCATGGGTTGTTAGCATGACAGACACATTTTTAATAAGCTTGTTTTCGCACTTATTATTATGTACACTTGGCTTGACTTTAGCTAGTAGCACAGAGTTATTTGTATTATTAGGCTGCTACTAGCACAAATAACGACGTCTTTTAGACTGTACGGGATCCATACCTTATTAACTGTGACATTGTTAACAATATTCATTGAAAATATACCTTTGTAAATCTTGCCTGTTTGTATGTTATGTAAATGCAAATATGTATATAAAATTAAGTTATTATTTTGTTAAAAATTTTATTAAATAATTTTAATAATAATAATTATAATAATAATAACAATAACAATAATAATGTCACAAAATTATGTTTGAAACTGTGCAATTCTTTTGCAATCATAAAATTAAATTGTTTATATTCTATAATATGCATGTGCTGATTATCAATAAAATCATTATTACATGTTTTAAAACGCGTTAAATGTTCTTAATTTCTTATGAAATTGTTAATTTGGGCAATTAACTACGGTCGATAATTGGTCTGTACACAATAAAGTTTTTTAACACTTGAGATATCATTTCGCCGAAACCACCGCTAAACTACTACAGAAACCTTTTCACCGAAACGGTGTTTCGCCGAAAGCTCCAGTAACCTTCCTAAGCCGCAATCAATTACCGCGAAGCACTGCCCTGTAGGCGGAGTTTCATCATGCAGTGAAATCACTGTAAGCCAATAGAAACGCTCAGTTTATGTTTGCTTAGGAATGACATTATGACTGACCAATCGGCACAATAGCCATGTATCCACACACAAATAACCTAATACGCGCATCAAAGCGTATTATCGACCGTAAAGCAATTGCTCACCCAATGTCTATTTTATAATGTCCACACTTATTTATTTGATGAATTTACAAACTGCCAAATATCAGTCAGAAATTAGCTAATACGAAATCGTAATAGGAAAAGCCTATCAGTGTTACAGTTGTAGTTTCGTAAACACAAACTGTACTGTTGATGTACATGTATGCCATGTAAAACCCGTGTTTTCTACAAAAGAGCGCAAAACGCACCTGATAACGTCAATTGACATGTTCCGCAAGAAAAATGTTCGAGGTACGGAGGGGATAGACCTCTCTAACCCACCCCTTTTGGGACCGGAGCGCCTGAAAAAAATCCTTGGGAAGGCCCTGTGTGGGGTAGTCAATTAAACAGGCATGGTGTTTTGGGTTGTATACGTCATTCAAATGTTATAAAATGCAAACCTGTAACCACACTGTAATTTTCTTTAACAATCGATAGGGACCACGAAATTGATAAGAAACTACGATATTTTCCTTCAGTTATTGGTCCTTAATCAGTAGACTAAATTACAAGACATTAATACAAGAGAAATAGTAAGTTATAGGGTATATGTAATAATATGTATAATTAAAAAGGACACTGACAATAAAACTTTAGGGTGAAATGTCCTCAAGCAAAATGTCTCAGGATGAAACATGTTTTGGAGCGAAACATCCATTTGGCATTGTGCATTTACGGTTTTTCTGAGGAAGAAGTCATGAAAACCTCTTAAACCAATATGAAACTTTTCGATATGGTTCAATAAATATATTCAATACAATAGCATTTTTTACAGTTACAAAAATAATTATTATAAAACACTGCAACATGAAAATAACCAGAGAATGAAATTCTACCTTGACAACAACAGCTCCCCACCCACTCTGACTGAAGTCATTGGAATGGCCGTGAAAACATCGCATAAAATTACTTCTTTCTAACTTTAACACACAAGTATTTAATTTGCTTTAAACACACAAATAAAATTAATTAATAAATAGTTATTCTTAATCTTAATGTTAAAACAAAAACTTACCATACGTTTGCCGTACGTTAGGCCAAGCGCCATCTTGGATTCCGTAAACACACAGCTGATGTGTTCCAAATTGGACACCAAAAAAGTGCTTTATTTAATTTTCAGATTGTTTCGTTTTTTTTTTTATTAATGCGGTGAATTAATCACCCAATATTGAAAAAATAAATAAAAAATAGTTATATATAGTGGCATTTAAACTTTGCAAGCGTATTAATTGCGGGCTACATAATGCACATAATATGCCATGTACAAATATACATGGGTTAAAATTAAAAAGCGTATTATCACTATTTAAATCAATAAAAGAAAACAGAAAACAAATTGTTTGCCTAATTATTGTTAGTGATTAACGATGGTATGCTTGAAAAATCGAAATTACAAATTGAGGCTGATTTATGAGGACGCTAAATATTAAGGGGACCAAAAAATGTCCACCTAATCCAGCGGTCTCCTTAATGCTATAAAAATAATACAACTGGTCTCCATAAAGAACATGTTCCACATATATATATATATATATATATATATATATATATATATATATATATATATATATATATATATATATATATATATATATATATATTCTTAGTGAAACACATAATCCTTACTGGAAATCCGAGTATAGGCGTTGATTTAATCATCCATTAGGGGCATGCGTGTTATCATTGCCTGCACTGATTAGGGTACTATAATGTGCCAACCGAGCGTGACTGTCACGTGATATAGCCGGCGGCGGATTAGAGAAAGGGAAATAACGGAGTAACCGCTACAAAACAGTGTCAAAATAGTATATGCAATTTATGATTTAGGACTTTATCGGCTGAAAAAGTGATGTTGCCAAGGCCGCTCCGGCCGCACCGCCCACCACGGCCTTGCGTCATAAACCGTGTATTGAATAATGCATTAATATAATATTTTACGATTAGAGCAAATCAACTAATTTTCTGACGAGACACAATTTATTGCAACGATTTAGTTGAAAATAGCTGAGATTTTTTGTATTTGTTCATAGAGCTGCAAAGATGAAGTTGAACAAGATGGTATCGTCTTCTCGAAGAAAGAACAGGAAGCGACATTTTAACGCCCCAACACACATCCGTCGCAAGTTGATGAGTGCACCTCTTTCAAAGGAACTTAGGTTAATTATGCTGTTGTTAATACTAATACACATTTTGTACAACAGTTCGATTCTGTATCTTATGTACACTAATACCGAATCGGTATAATTTATATCACTTTGGTCTACATATGCTTATATGTCATATCTGTGCATTTTTGGCTGGATGACAGTTCGGGGCATACTTGTATACACGAACTGTGTTGTACTGTTTCAGGCAAAAGTATAACGTAAGAAGCATACCCATTCGGAAAGGCGATATAGTTCAGGTTTGTTTTCTGATCATGTTGCATTTAATAATAATTTGTAATTTGTAATTATTACAATTTCCTTAGATTTTATCATTTTACAGTGTTCTGATTGGCTGAAATGCATAATGTGTAGCTTTTAGTGTTCAATGAAGCCAGTTGCCTCTATGAATATTCATGAGGGACTAGTTTTATTGTTGTTTACATGCAATGCTGGCGTCCAAAAAGAAAGAAATATAGTTTAAAAGATTTATTCACATTAATACATGGTATCGTTAAATAAAGGATACTTAAAGTATAAACATGAAAATTAAAAAATGAAAATTGTTTGTTTATTTTCGCTTGTTGCTTATTTGATGATCATTATTTAATAAATGAAAAACATACAGAGATAAATTCAACACAATCAATAAAATCTTAAAAACAAAAATAATTGGTGGATCAACATATTTATCGACATGGTTAAATATATTGAATTATAACACACACAAACAAAACAATGCACAGTTTTACAGATTGAAGCCAATAATGGTTTATTAATCACGGGATTCAGTCAAATAACAAACATCAAGTTGAACAAACGTCTCTCATTCTTTGACAAGGAAGCCACTCTCAATCAATACAGTTACGCACGTAAATTGTATTAGCATTATTTAAGATGCCGCTGAATAACCTTT
>CM051026.1:89173678-89316178 GCA_027627225.1 Congeria kusceri | reverse complement strand
CAATATCCCGTTCTTTTACACTGTCTCGCACACTGTCGTCTCTTGTTCAAAAGATTTACCTGTAACCCAGTTAAATGGTGTGTTATGTTCTTGATTTGGTGGGAACACATATACACGACCCTTAGACACGGCCCGAATTACCTTAACAAAAAATACAAGAGCAACTGACATTGCTTAGTGTATGCCAATGGCACCTGGTCATCAGGTTACTAACACTGTTCAAAATTCAGCATTATTTCTTGAAATTAGACGGCATCTGTATTATCACGGTATCGCTACTTCAGCGGTAATTACTAATTAATTAGATGTTATTGACAGAAAATATTTATTTAGTTGCATTAGCTTAACACATTTGTTAAAATGTTAAGTAGGACGAGAAAACAGTTGAACAGGCTATATTGTATTAATCTACATGTGCGTCCTGCGTCTGGGAAGAATTGATTTCCGATGAGACGCATAGTTTCGTAATGTCGCGATACAGTTCGGGACGCAAAATGATACCTCCTGACTCGTTTACATTCCCATATAAATATACATAAAATATATATAATTTACATCCACCGGTTGACAAGTATAACGCGCACCCAATTTTTGAAGCAAAACTGGAAATAATTTGGGGCTGTTTTGGTCAATGAGGTTATATTGCCTTTTGTCCGTGTTGGTTTGAGTTGTTTTCATTCTATAATATTACACTGAACTTACATTCATGCTAGAAGTCCGCGAGTCGGATGTGTCGCCTGACGGGGCATAACTCAAATACGATGAGAACAATTATGCCCAAAACTAAACTTAACCTTAATTTTATGCCCATTAACACTACCTTGAAGTTCCATAATGATTGTACAAAACTTCTCAAGCTATTGTCCGCAAAAGCCTTAATTGAAGTATTTAAAAAAAAAAGGGGAATACCTCAAGTAGGATAAGAACAATTATGTCGAAACGCCACAATATCCTTTCTTTGACTTTGCTAAAGTTTCATAATGATTGCAAAACAACTTCTCAAGTTATTTCTGAACAAGCCTTATTTGAACTATTTTTTAAAAGGAGCATAACTTTAGGCTGCACAAACTGAAGGGAACGACTCCGGCGATGCCATCGACGCCGCCGACGCCGATAACAACAACGCCGCTGACGTAGCTAAAAGTAATCCTTATATAACGCCCTTTAAGGCGACATAAAACACGTAATTAAAGTAAATTTCGAATGCGCAAACATGCCCGAAACGTGTATCTAACTATTTATCCTAATCAAATTAACTCATTTTAGAAAGTTTATCTCAAATTTATCCACTGCTACAAACGGTATTGTGATTTGTGTACACCCCTGGCATTTCCCAGTTCAGCGCTACATCATTAATGCTCTATCGACAGCGCTTGCGTTGTTCAGGTACAGTAGTATCGATCGATGTTTCATGACACAAACAACGTGCTATACGGGTTACAAGCCTTTCAGCAACAAACTGCTAGACGATATTCGCAGTCTGGCGGTTACATCAAAGCCATTTGTAGTAAAACCGACAGCGTTGTTATGGTTGTTGCTAACGGCTTGCAGATTTGGAAGCCCGGCTAATTGCTGAGGTTTTAGTATTAACAGAAGTTATTATAAACGACTCGTGTTTTAACTTATTGTAGTGTTTGTTCAAATTAGAAATATGATTGCAAGGTAATGAGAATGCAGTGTCTGGCTGATAAAAAAAACGTTACGGATTAATTATGAACAAAATATGATGAATACACAACTAACATTTATGAATTGAAGAAAATGCTTCACGGAAGCCCATAAACACTAGTGTGAGTCGGGTCAAAATGTGTGAGTCAGTCGCGTTACCGCAAATAAACTCTTTTATTAGGATGATCTTATTTACGTATGCACGGTTTTTGTTTATGGAGCGTGGCTCAATATCCTAATAGTTTTCGGTCCTTCCCTATTGCTTCTATGTACAGTAAACAATACTTTGATCTGTGGTTATGCGCAGTAGCATGGCAGAACATGTTACCGTATATACTCTTATTCCAGGTTGTCATTGTGCAACTGAAGATGGACAAGGACCGCACACGCATCCTTGATCGCAAAGCACAGGCGCGACAAGCCATCGACAAAGGAAAATACAGCGACGAATCCGCCGTCATAAACTCCTCGTAGTCCTACCACTACTCGATTCTGCACAGTATGCCTACATAATTGGAAAACAAGCAAACAGACCATTGTTCTTGATACATTTTATTTTGTTTTGTAGTCTAAATTGTGTACTTCATTTGTTAAAAAGTAACAATATATATTGAAGTGAAGTCGTGGGCCGCCACCTATGAGTCGTGCATGTTTTAGATATGCATTAACAGCGTTTAACAAAGGTTACAGTTACAGTTTGCATTATTATACTGTGTGCACACATGTTACGCATATACGCTTTAAAACTTTACCAACACCGAATTATATTTTCGATATTTTGAATTAAATAACAAGAGATATAAAACTATGTAAATATTTCTGGTTTGCTCTCTTTTTTATATTGTGTTAATTTTTTTATATTATACATTGGGTAAACATTAACATCATACACGATTTTGCTAATAACTAAGCGTTATGACTATGAACTGTAAAACTAAACAATATTATTTTGAAAACGCAATTTCGTGTGTAACAATGTTTGGCCCTATGTAGTCCCATCTATTGCAAAATCCACAGATGAGTTGCTCAATCGGTATCCGACAGGTTTAGTCCACATCGTTCATAATCACTCATGTTTAAAATAATTATATATACAAGGCAATTATTAAATAATTGGCAGACGAAAGTTTTCTTAACACTAGAAAACTAACTGTATTTAATATTTATTTATAAGTTTATATTCATATTTGCATTATAGTTCGATATTCACGGCGGCTTGGGGCACACCGAATGAATGATTTAAGTCTTATATAAAATTTCTCAATATCTGATCAGTCAGCATTCAATACAAAGCAGGTTATACTTAAAAAAATCGGACTCGGTGTGTAATTGTTCGCTTAAACTACAAATCTTTACTTGGTGATTTATTTCAACGCGTCGTGCAGATTTACTGAAGGTTATGCTGTTTCTTATTTTACATGAGTGCGTACAATAGTAAAACACGAACAAAATGGAACATTGTGTTTACGTGAAAAAACCAGAATGCATAACATCTTAATATATCGTTACAAAACTTACCAGTCCTGTAGGGTCTATATATGTATTCCCAGACTGTGCGACCAGCATGTGCCTTTAAGACTGGTAAATTTCATACACGTCGGACAAACAGCTTGCATACGGTGCCCGAAAGGGCGGCTACGTTTGTGCTCATAAAATAACACAGACCCTATGAATACTAGGTTTCACATGATTTAAATGTATATATATTAGAAGCCAAACATGCAATCATATCTCATCAGCATGACCTGGGATAATATATCAGGTTGCAAATAAACATGTAGCCTCGTTGGATTTTACAATGGTTTTAATTGTTGAGTGTTACGTGCTTTTTTGGTTTTACTTTCCATTGAGTTAAGTGACATAGTCAGCTGATCAACTGTTGAAAAGTTTGAATTGGGAAAATACGTTGTTGCTTTGCGATCGTCTTTCAAGACATTGTCTTACATTTTACCATGATTGACATTGATCCTGATAGTAAATATTATTAAGATCGCCGTTGGTTAAAAAGTAATCCTGTAGCACACAGGTTATATGTTGTGCAATTAAGGATCAAGTGAATCTGAAATTCGACACATTTCTATATAGTACATACTGGCTGCCGGTCAAAAAAAAACACACTTTTAAGATAAGCAGTTTTTGAAATATTCAGTTTGTTCTTAAACCTCTATGGAACAAAGAATTAATCTTCTTGAAAGATGGAAGCAAGAAAACTGTAGTTTAAATATTACACATTGACCGTAATGTTGAACGAATGTCTTGATGCTTTAAACAATGAACACAATAATGGTATCCACAATCATTACAAATATTATCTTCATTAAGACAAAACGTACGGCATTAATAGTAACATTTAAATGTCTCTTAAGTTTAACATTCAGTTTGTGCTTTATGATTGCAGAATCTACATACCCAACTAATGAATGTTTGCTCAAATGGTATCGGTTCCAAATTAAAATATTGCCTGCATTTAACAATGTAAAACAGTGTATCCAATGTTGACATGATGCGTATATTAACATGTTTAGTCACTAATTTTCTATTTAATTCATGCATAAATGTTAACAGTTATTTATGGAGGCCAATGGTATATTATGTGATAGTATTATGCATGTTTGTCGCTCAATATTACCTTATTTGCTTGCCTAGTCAATTGGCCGTTGTGATTTTGTGGCATACTAAGTATACGAACTTGCTTAGCATTGAATTGTACGTTAGTTGCATAGCTACATTGCGGCTGTGCATTGAAATATCCTTTTATACATTTGTTATGCAGGTAGCAAGTATATTTAAATGCGGTTCACTTCGATTCATGGTAATTTGCAAGCGATCATAATACATTATCAATTGAAGTATAAGCGAAATAATATTTACCACAAACTTCAGCGTGATCGCTCTGAGATATAATATTACGAACAAAATTTCTCTCAGTGTCACCCGCATGCACATTTGTATTTAGTATCATACCCGCATGCACATTTGTATTTAGTATCATATTGAAAGTAGGTGTTACAGTGTTTTAATTTATTGTATCATTCCATATTTATATATTTGATTATCTTACTAAATGTGGCTATATTTTAAACAATTAATTTGATGCAAATGCATTAGCGGCTGTTTTTGATCTGGAAACCCGGATTTGTTGTACGGCATGTATTGAAATCAAAACTTACAACTGAAAGTAAACACTGTGTTCACTTAATGCTTTATTAATCCAAAGACGGTTATTAATCATATCAAACTGTTACATATTACTTTGTTTTCGCATCGTTTTAATCACTCATTACTATAATCCTTTCAGTTGCGAAATTTTCTAAAAATAGCAATTTCATAACAACAATGGGAACCATCGTCAAAGTGAGCGCGTTTTGTTAAATGCTGCCAACCGTACATATTTGGTCCACAAATAGTTCTCATTGTTTGCAGCAACATGATGCATTGCCTTCGAATTATTAAATAAATAGTTGTCCTTTTTACGTCCTTAACAGGCAATTTGATTTTGGCATGTTATTGATAAAAAATACTTCGCATTTCACACACAGGATCTCAAATATCAAGCGCAAATATCAAATCAGATGAAAGTGTCGTACAAACTACTCAATTACATTGTATTTACGATTAAGAACAGATGGAAGAGCACATGCTTAGTATATTTTAATTAACCGTGATACTGGCAAGAGTTTGAATACATCAGAGTTAAATCGAATTTGCAACTGCTTTTCGCACTGGGTTCTGTTTCCGTAAATAATGAATAATCGGGTGATTCAAATAACGTCTGTTCGAGTATGTCTCTGTTTAAGCAAAGTAATCAATGAGTTTGGTATTAAACAGTTTTCACAGCAAATCAAATTCAAAGTAGGACACCATATTGATTACCCGTGAATTCGTGTAACAATAGTCATCACAACCTTATTTTGACCACGCCTTGTTTGGAATTAACCGTGTGAAAACTATTGGTTAGCAATTATACTGCTTATCCATTACATTCTGAAAAGATGCGCACTGACATTTTACATTTTGATTTATATTAACATGACGAAATGGCGAGCGTATACCGCAGCAATAGCGTCATGCGATTATTAATTGTCTTTGCGACCTATACAACTGTTTCAAAATATATTGGCATGTACGTGTGGCATGTACGTGTGGCATGTACGTGTTATGATTCGAAATGGCAAAGGGCACACTATTCAGCAGATTCAATACCAATGCTCAAATTGTGTTTTTTCGTACGGAAACTCCGCTTCACCAACACTCACAAACAACCTATTTTGAAACATTTTAAATATGTAGGGGTCAAGTGGTGATGGTAAATCCGGGTAACAAATAATGCAGCGTATGTGCGGAAGGACCTAACTTAAATGTATATATGTGAATATGATTAACCGAACGTGTGTACGAGTATATGATAGAAACCGTTATGTTTAAAACACATCTTCGTCTCATTTGTAATTGTAAAATATGCTACCGAACTAATAAATAAATACTACAGCTGTTCAGAAATTATCTTCTGTACATGTAGTATTATCCGCTAAACCTAACCAAAGACGTTTCATGCACTGATGAACTGTAGGTACGCCAGTGTGTCTTTAGTACTCTTCCTTAAAGCTTAGGATCCGTCGGTAAACATGCTGTAATGCCGACATTCTTGAGAATTTCCTTACAGAGTTCAACAGGAATTGAACATTTTTCAATTTGAATAAACTGATACCACTACTATTTTGTGTATTTCGTGCTTATGAAAAATAATACTATTCAGTTTCATATTCAAATTGACATGAACCATATAACATTCAAGTAAATTTCCAATTAAAAAACATAATACCTCAATATGCGGATGTTTTCTAAGTAGCACGGGCATGGTTAAGTATTGAAATGTACGAGAAAAATGTGTGTTTGATGTATTTCCTTGTTCTCATAATCAACTAGTTATTACTTGTATTGAGTGTTTTGTGAGTTGTAATTAAATTTTGCGTTATTTTCGAAAAAATCACGTTGGTTCTTTAAAGCAAATCTCTGAATTTAAACCATTTCAAAGGTATGAGCAAACTGACACACCGGTAACATTAATGAAATTGAAGTGTTTAAAATAGTGGCATATTTTATATTTCACCTGTGAGTGAGCGTAACTTTGAATTCATATGGTAAGTAACTGCAAATAACCTTGGAGAAAATAGGACTACATTGTTATTTTTATCGTGAATGAGAACCTGTAGACATTACAATAATACTTGAAAAAGTTAAGTAATGCAGGTAAATGCCATGACAATGCTTGTAATAATAGTTCGGTGGTTTGATGTTCGGCACAAAAGCCGCAATACCGAATAAGAGTTGTTTGTAGACTGGATGCTGTTGGACATATCATTTATTCTGCTAAAATGGCCAATTTTAGACAAATATAAGACCATAACAATGCAGTTTCTGGGGCAATTTGTCTGATTATCGAACATGGCTGAGATGTTATGTCCACAAACATGTTCCTGAATGTAAGTGAATATTGGATGAACACAGTTAAGCTTAGAGAGTGGAAACGTCTGAAATGACAATTGTAGATCATTCAAGGGCAATAACTCAATTTAGCGGATTTTTGAAATTTGCCGAGATAGTATTGCCACAAACATCCTCACAAAGTTTGGCGAAGATCAGATATAAACTATTGGATTTAGAGAGCATAAACGGCTAAAACGGCCATTTTTATGTAATTCAAGAGCCATAACTCCACAAATGCTAAGGTGATTCGGCCGATTATCGAACTTGGCCAAAATTACATTGCCATTTAGTTTGATGAAGATCGGATGAAAATTGTTGGAGAATGGAAACGAATAAAACGGTAATTTTAGATAATTCAAGGGTAATAACTACATAACGCCAGAGGCCATTAGGCTAATTTTTGAATTTAGTCGAGCTATTATGTTCACAAACATTATAATGAAGATTGGTGTGGATCTGATGACAACTGTTGCACTAACAGAGCGAACACGAACGTTGACTTCGTCAGACCGACCGACCTTAACAAACTAATATACCCGGCCATCGTCTATGGGGTTATAATAAAGCAGATCGTCAGTTTAAATACGCAAAACCATATACTCAGAATGTTTTATGTGTTATACATCCATCTTCAGGTTTAAGAGCGACATGGCCAGATGTTCAAATGTGTGCTTAACGTCACGATTTTAGTTTAGCGTAATATATAACGTACACTTCTAGTGTTCGCTAGTTTCGTTGTTGTTTATGTGTGCGCTCAGTATCTAGCTGTTTGTTAATACCTCAAAAAACATAGTTAACATAATTATTGTTTACGATGAGTTATATTTCCGGTTGCAATATTGCGCAATATATATCCTGTTTTGCTGCGACACATATAGCTCATCGTGTGATGTACATGTATACTATGTTGTTTTGTTGTGAGCTATATAACATGTTTCACTGTATTTACAAATTTGCGGCATTTATCTAAAACTATTACCTAAACTTAGGATATGGTGAAAATAAATGATCGTTAAGAGACCGCTGTGATACCGCCGTTTCTTAACACGAAAGCAGTAGTACTATCGTGAGAATAACCTAAACTTGCGATCTCTTAAGGTAATACACACTGACATGGTGATGTCATTATGCAGTATAGTTAGTTTAGTTATCTGTTGATGACCTATGCCATTTGAGCAGTGTACATTTATGCTAAAGCACGACCGTCTGAACATCTCGCCTACGTACACGTCTGCGTTAAGTCGAAAGTATGTTGCTGATGTATACGATTGTGAACTTCATGTGATTAAAGCCTGAAATATTTAATCATTTTATTATTAAAAGAAGCTTTATTACTTCGGCGCGATCACAAATACACCCCTAAATGTTGGGGAAACATAATCTATAGTTTCCGCTTTGTCCGTCCGTCCGTCGTTCCGTCCCACGTTCGCTTCATTTTAAATTTAATGAGCGGACACCGTTGTGACATGACCCCACCCACCCCAATTGCAAACACAAGCAATGTCTTTCTATAAGATATCTGCATAGCACGTTTCAATACAATACTGTAATTAGTTCTCAAGATATTTAGCGCAAATCATTTTTTTATTAATGGCGACATTTACCTTAATCCCATTCACCTCATATGCATCCCCAAGCGAGGTCTCACTAAAAGGTGTCTATGATTTATGTTTCGTTACAATAACTTAATCTCGAGTAAGAGAGCGGAAACCAAAAGTAGACGACCACTTACCTGACCGCCCAACCACAAACTAATCTACTAACCGATTTGTTTCTTCTAAAACTTCGGTTAACAAATTTCAAATTAAAAGCAATGTCATGCAGATTGTCACACGTTATTATATTTTTACACGACACTCAAGCGTAAACTTAAAATAGACAGCCTTTATTGTACATGCACAGTTTTGAAAGTGAAATATGACACTGTTATATAACATATGTGGGCAACTGGTTTGGAAATCATTTCCAGACAGTCCGAATACATTGAAGCATTGTTGAATGTTAACAAACATATCGGTTGAAAGGTGGAGGAATCACAGCACTTACGGGAAACCTGAATATATTTTTTGCATCAATGTAGTGGAAATATTTAAACTTGTTAACATTGCTTCGCGACTGTGCCGTTTTGTTAACATAAATCATTGGATTTCACATATATTTCACAACTAGATATAAACTTTACTTTAAACTGTCGCAACTGACGTGTAGCCTCCCGCGTAGGATTTCCAGTGTTAGTTTTGATTTAATTTTCGTCGAACGGCATTTATAATATCTCGTCAGACAATATGAATCGCTTTGGATCATTTTGGAGATTTTTTCTGGTAAAATAATTCAAAGAACCCAATATGTGTTATTAAAATCGTCGTCTGCAACGTCGGCAACCGATAGATCAGTGATTTTGTTTACGAAAGAATGACGTCATTTCGCAAATAGCGAATGAAAGTAAACGTAGTAAAGTTTCGGGTAAAACAATGACGTCATTTCGCAAATATAGAATCGAAAAGTAGTACGGTGATGAATAATAAAGAGATTACTTGCATACGCAGCCGGTTCATCGGGGTGTGAATGACAGGACACGTGGGCGGATTGTCCAATCAGAATGCAGCATTTACGTGAAAAAACAAAACGTTGTATTTATTTAGTTTTCAAATGCGTTAAATGTAAATGTTAAATTGTAACAGTACATAAATTTATATTGTTTTACTTTATTGTTTCAACTCTTACACTCGGTTTAGAATATACGATACATATGTATTACTACACATGCAGTATTTACTATCTGTTCGATATTTTATAGTTTTCTTTATTATCATATCACGCCATACTATCATTCTCGCAGAATATTACAGACATGCAAAATTAATATCCACACACGAATCATATAACGGTATGGGGCAACTAGACTGATGTAAGGTCTGAAACACGTACCACGAGTCACTACTTTATATGCATTGTTATATATAGGTATGCATATATTTTGTATGTATGTATACGTGTTACTTCATATTGCGTACGTATACATAATGCATTTCAATATAGACTGTCAGAAGATACATCAAACACTCGGTAGATTTCTAACAGTCAAACACACTTAAACAAGCCTTCATTTACTTGCTAACAGATAACTGTAAAAGCGAAATCAACTCTCATGTTGGTATGTACATGTTTGTGTCATCTGTGTTACTGTTCTACTTGTGTTTATTGTGTCAGACTATTTGTATTTGTGTATCTTTCAATATTGTTCTTGAAAGTTCTGTGTGCTCTTTATTTTAACTATATGTGATATATTGTTGCTAATAATAGTGTAGAAGATTTAGAACTACTTGAAAAGTCCTTAATAGTATATAAATATGATAACGTTATTGATTGGGTATCTTTGATCCATTATTTGTGTTGTGTTGATAATATATAAAGGTATACTTACACCTATTAGCCAGAATCTATAGGATATTGTATTTATTTAGCAACTGTGTGGAAATAACTGCCGCCTAGTTTTGGATTTAATATCAAAGTGATCATACATACAAATAGTGACATTATGAAAGAGAGTTAATTATGTGCACCATTTTTAACAACACCATGATCAGCGAACTAAAATATTTAGTGTATTGAATATATTTGTTGAATATATATAATTAACCAGAAGACAGAAATGTATCGCTCCGCCTTTCTGTTTGTCCAAGGTTGCTTGTCCAAGGGGTTTAAGTAAATCGATTGGATTATGCAACCATGTGCAATTTGAACTACTCACCGACCGGGAATCTATCAGAAAAGCAGGTGTCATACTTAACAAATCACAATCTCAAATTAAAATACACGAACATTTTCCACGTGAAGTGGAGGAACGTAGAAAACTTCTGTATCACGTCGTACGCAAATTATCAGATGAAAACGAAAGGGTAGTACTGGTGAAAGATCTAGTTTACGTCAACAATAAACTCTATGACCCAACACACGAATGTATACGGACAGAAATTGCATGACCCGCACACTGCCTCGTCCTGCAAACCCACCGGTTTATAGGGAGCAACACCATCGCCATATGGTGGAGTCAACTGCGGTCAACACTGACAGTACTGGCGGTGGACAGCAATACACGTGTTCCACATGTTCCCCGACATATAACGTTCCAAACATCCAACCGCTAAAGTGCTCTGGCGGCCAAGGACTTTGAGGGGTCCTCCCAGGTGAAACGTAAAGACATCTCGCCCCTGGAAGAAGTCAATTACGTAAAGCGCCCCACTCAAAACCAGGCTGATATAACTACCAACTCTGCCCAAAGCAGCGAACAATTGTCGAACAATACTACGGTGCCACAGAACATAATGTCAACCGACGACATTTTCGCTAGACGGGCCTCATACAGACGAAACAACACTGTATGACAGGCACGGAGAGCCGTATTTACCTGCAACTGCAACAACAACACAAATAAACAGTCGTAGCATTAGCGCACCAAGAGTAGATTTACGAGCGCTAGTAGTGGTGGCAGCGATTGTATTGTTTATGTTCATGGTGGCGGTGTTATTACATAGGTAATGGTTGATGGTTTTTTGTGGTGGTAGTGATAGTTGTAGAAGTTATTTTCTAGCATGATACACGTAATGTTTGTTTGGAGTAAGAACAAAACAATACATGTCTTGAAAAAGACAACCGGCGTTGAAATTAATACTGAGATGACATATTTTTGCCCTTAATCTAATACAAGAGGACCAAGATGATTGGTTACGTGACTTCTCGGACCCATATTTTTTCGGTCCCTACTAAGGAGACTTCTCGGACCCCAAATTATTCGGTCCCTACTTAGGAGACTTCTCGGACACTAGATTTTTCGGACACCATAAGAAAACTTATCGGCCCCAAAATTAATTTGAGATAAACTTTATCATTGTTTATATCTGTACCGTGAATAAACCGATAAGATACCGCCCGATGTTTCCACCAGTGATACATGAATAAGCCAAATACTGGTAATTTACGTAAACATAATTGGCACATGAATTTGTAAGGCCAAATTTAACAAATTAACATTGTCAGAAAATAATAACGGGAATGAATGAAAATTATTATATATATCAGACAAGTGTACATAGTTATGTTAAATAATGTACTATATGTGTCGTTAGTATTGCACATAGTGTATTCGTGCTACGCAAATGAAGTTAAAGTAACATGAATAACGTTTCGACGTATTACGAGGTTTCTTTCACCACATTTTATTGATAGAAATATGTTAAACATTTTTATAGATAAGAAGATAAATAAGAAGCTGATAGAAAAGTGCAATTATAAATAATTCTTAATTAAACACAACCACAATTCAAAAATAAATTAACTAGCGCAGAACTTTTAATAATTCTCCATTTTTATTGCAATTTTCTGGCTTAGGATTCTCCGATGCTAATTGATGCGTGTCTATTAACACAGATCATACTCGCGCTATTTTTAGAAAGATTCTTCTGCTGGAGTTGTACGAATTCACGGGGACGACAGTCCGTTACAGCGTACAATTGTATTTTGACACAATGATAAATAAGCACAACAAGCAAGCAACTTTGATTGTAATAATCAAAGTTGCTTGCTTGTTGTGCTTATTTATCAGAAAAATACCAGACATATACCACTTTATATGTTGTGCTTGCGAGCTCAACAGGCACGTTGTGAACGACTATCGTCCCCGTCAATTGTAGCGTTGTAATTGCTATTTATAGAGCGCGTCGATTATGTAGGCTAAACAATATAGTTATTTGGTTTTGTGAATTAATATAACATTCTGATAATGATATGCAATGAGTATAATTGTTCATAATTATGTTAGTTTCTAGAGTGTATGTCGATGATATGTTTATAACTTTATTTTAACCGCTTATGTAAAGAATTATGTAAATTTTAATCCCGAAAAGTATGCGACTGTTATTAGTATATGTTAACGTTTGTTTTAAGTTTGCATTCCCTAAAATTAAAAAATGTGCTCGATTATATTGTCATTCAGTTTTGCCGCTGCATAATTATCATAAGAAATCTAGGTCAAAAGTGATTTTAGACAGCTACGAGAACGAAATAGATCTATTTCATATACGGCCTACTTTCGAGTGGAAGACTGGAGATTTACGATTTACTGGTACCGAACCTAGATTCTAACACGACACGCGGCCTGTTTTCCATAGAAAAAGACGGAAATCAAGTATTGGTTTTTCTGCAATAATTATGGGCGGTACCTAATGTTTTGAAAATAGTTCCAGAGCATTCGCGGACATTTTACAGTAAAATGCACGTGCTGAAACGCGCACTAGCTAAATCGTATTTAACTTACCGTTGTCTGTATAATGTTTTGAAACAAAAAAGCACACATTTCATTATTACATTTACACAATCCGTATAAACGTTATCGAAAAGTAAATTTGTGTTTGTGTATGTTAGCATGTTTCTATCACAATAGTATGACGAGAATCAATAAACATGACGTCATATTGGTTCTTTGATTTTTATCAATGAATCTGACGTCATTCGCTCAATTTTAGGAATAAAGATGTCGTGATATTGTTTTGTAATGATTTATTGACGTCACTGAAAACACGCGTGTGAATGTACTTTGTTAAAAGATGGGCGGAGTACTTTTTAACATAGTTCTCATTCAATAGTTATAACAGTTTTAACGATTAACCAGTGGACCATGAACCGAGTCCACCAAATTTTGCTCGGTCCAGCAAAATTTATAAGTCGACTGGACCAAGGGTCCAACAATTTCAGGTCCTTTGGTCATAAATAAAATACTTGTTAAAAAAAGAAAACAAATCTTGATTTACCTATAGCCAGTCTAAAAGCCATGGTTGTTTATAATGATTTCTTTAACAGATTGGATACACAAAAGTGAAAGCAAATCTACAAACTACGGTCAACTTCATTTTAGTTCGGTCCAGTCTTTATAAATACTTCTGCAGATGTGTAAACAAGGTACAATAGTTTTAAGCAATTAGTATATAATATTACTTCATTTTAGTTTTCTAGGCGAGTTTCTAAGAGCGAAAGAAAAAGCTTCTTACCATATGCTTTCGGTAAAATTAATCACAAACATAACAAATAAATTCCTCAACTGACAATTGCAAATATCGTTAGCAGATGGAAATTATATTCACACACCAGAGATAAGCTTTATAATTTACAACGCTGGCAGTCAAGTTAGTATACTGTACCGTCCATGACTCATCAAGCGTACACAACATTATTTTTGTTTCAGGTTACCCGACCTTGCTTAGAACATTTTATTGAGTTTGTCAGGTATATTTTTTTGTTTTATTTACGTTATTAAAAAAATTACACGTGTTTTGGATAAATAAGTGTTTTTTATACCACGTTTTTAAAACAATGTTTCAGGACATTATCGATATGTTTTGTATATTTATTCAGTTTTAGAATCTTCCAGCTAACCAGTTACAAAAGACAACATATTCTGAAATAAACATATGTTTTTTAACACCTTAATATGCTGTTCGTTCATGACCCGCCATCAGTACAGTTAGGCGTAAATAAATACGTTTGTTTTGCATTACACGCCCAACAAAATTAGGGTAGATAGGTCAGGATTTATTTTTTATTTATTTGGTAAATGGAACTATATTTTCGAGATTTGTATTGGCAATTAGACAACGTATTTTGCTATTCTACGTCTATCCAACACTCTGCACGTGTCATGTTAAAGCCTCAGTCCATAGAATATAATTCAATACATCTTAAATTGGCATTGCTTCTAATGAACGTTAATGACGTTTTTTTCGACTGAAAACTGTTTTTTATTTACGAAAGGCATTTTATAAGTTCGAAAACGCTTGGTAGGAACGGAATGAACACTACATGTACATGCTGATTTACTACAGAGGCATCACCAGCTATCGCACACAGATATCTATACGATAAATGTTACCAAACCGATATTATTTTACCGATTTCAATGCGTTTTAGTTTGATTGATAATATGTTTATTTCTGCAAAGATTTATTTTTATTGACATATTTCTGGACTGATGCTTTAAAGTACAAACAAATGTGTGGTCGAATATATCGATATTTGCAGGGGCGGTTATCGCGTACATATTCGTGTGGACTCATAATATTGTTTCTTGTATGCAGCCACACCCTAACCCCAACTACATATAGGAATTTTGTAAAATTTGTGTTTTTTTTAGAGTTCTTAGATGCGTTATTAAATACATAATATCTACATTGTAGGATGATGCGTTATTAAGTACTCAATATCTACATTTTAGGATAAAATATAAATAAGAACAACTTTACATTTTACTCTTTGTCGTTCTGATGCGTGCAAACGCCCTCTTGGTTTTATTTCAAAGCATTCAAAACTGCAAATAGTTTTTATTGGCTGATAAACAACGGTAATCGAAAATTGTTTTTTTAATAAAGAAGAATCGAACAACAATAAAATATTCAATAAAAAATGTCAAGAAAAAAACCCACGTTTCCCGGCTTTGAACTTGGGTCCTTTAAGTCGACAGCCTAACGAATTATCCACTAGACCACCGCGAGCGATGTTAACTTACGCTGTATTTTCACACCTAAATGTGTTATGTAAATTACAGGAAGCGCACGAAAAGGTTCAAAGGATTAAAACCTGCACCCAGATATACTGAATGTGTATATGAATGTGTATATGAATGGTCCAATATTCTCAGAAACCAGCCCATTGTAGCTAGGTATGCATTGATCAATGCGGATATTTCCTACTCTGTCCGGTCCAATGTTCTCTGAAACCAGCTCATTGTAGCTAGGTATGCATTGATCAATGCGGATATTTCCTACTCTGTCCGGTCCAATATTCTCTGAAACCAGCTCATTGTGGCTAGGTATGCATTGATCAATGCGGATATTTCCTACTCTGTCCGGTCTAATATTCTCTGAAACCAGCTCATTGTGGCTAGGTATGCATTGATCAATGCGGATATTTCCTATTCTGTCCGGTGGACATGGCTGACCGGGCTCTCAGAGCCCAACATCATCGGGTACTGGTTGTGGTAGCCCGATGGCTTTATTAACTTCTACTTTTTTCTCTATGTATTCATTCACTGTCCTACAGCTCTAACCATGTCTAATTGGTATAATCTTAATCTTATCTAACTTAAATTAGCGTACTCTTGTTTATTTCTTTAAATTTCTTATCGTTCTCCCTACTTTGTTTTATTTCCTAACGTTTACCAACTACATAGTCTGCTTTCTCTAACAAACACTTTTTTCTCATTTTGACTCACTAGCTATGCATTATCACCACCTCTTCGTTTCCCTTCTTGCTCAACATTCTCCGTCACTTACTTTCCCTTGATTACCTCTCCTGAAGTTTTGCTTCATTCTGGCTCACTCTTTTTCATATTATTTTCCTCCTCTCTCTTATTTCTTCTTCTCTATCACTCTTCATTTCACTTGGCGTCTCTTTTTCCACCGTACTCTGTTTAAATTCGCGCTCACACTTCCTTCACTCCCTTTCTTCCTGTCTGTCACTCTTCTCTTTCTCTTCTCATTCTTCTTTCTCTTTTTATTCTCGTCGTTGTCGTCTTTTTTCTCCCGCTACGTAAGTTACTTTAAGAAGTGTGAAAATCTTTGTAAATGCTACGACATAACGCAAATTAACACGAAATTTAATCCCACAGTTATTACGTTACTACCATAATTTTCGAAAGACGCAATACTACGAATAAATCAGTGTCTCCCGGAACTATTCGTAGTATCGCGTTTCGTCTTTACATAATTGGCAACTGTTTTCATATACAATGCCAGTATATTTAACAATGCTTCAATAATAATTATATGTAAATAAACTTTATTTTTGGAAATACTAATGTTGATCTACCATCGATACGCCCCGTTAAATGCATTCATGATTATTTTTGACATTTTTCGTCGGATAAAGCATGCTGTTTGTAGCTACAGTATAGAATAGTGTAGCACATTAATAAGCTACAATGATGCCACTTTCAAAAGAACTAGTGGCATTTTAAGCTCGACTATTCATCGAATAGTTCGAACTAAACTACTCACCCGTTAGTTGGCGTCGACGTAATGCTCGGGGTAAGGTTTGCGAGCAACGAGTCCATATCTCTGTAACTACTACAGATATTCAATTGAAACTACACACATGTCTTTGCAGAATTAAGCACATTTTTGTAGATATTAGGTTAAAGTGTACGTGCAACAACTCCACATCTCTATATATACTAAGATGTTAAATTAAAACTTCACACACGTCTTCAGGGTCATTATATAAGGCCACTGGCTAAGACCCATAACTGTGACCAGCATTCTAGCAGAATTATGCCCCTTTTTGTACTGACAAACTCTGACCCATAACTCTTACACAGCGGTTTGAATTGTCGAGCGCGCTGTCCTGAGGCAACTCTTGTTAGTTGTTATGTGTTCCTGCATATGCATATTTACTATATATGAGCGACTCAACACAACTAAACTGTCACGTGATTAAATATAAACGGCGCTATTTTTAAATAACTCGATAGGTTATAGTGTCTGCAGACGCTGTAGATTTCAGAACGATAAAAAGAACGAAAACTATATACAATCATTGATTTTCAGGTAAATAAAAACATACATGTCTAATTTTTTAATGTGTTATATACGATTATGTTAAATAATCGTGTATTTGTGACCATTTTATGTCTTTTTTTACGATTGGACCATCTGGAGTTCAGTCCCTTTATACCAGTGCTCGTTATGTGAAATATCTATTTTAACAAAAGAAGGAACACACTGCATTAGGCCTACTTGCGAATGGACAACGGAGGATTCCCTGCTATAATTTATAAGTATCTAACCTGTATTTGCAAAGGGACGTGCCTGAATCTGCGAGTGGACCAGCAGGGGATTCCCGACTATATTTTACTAGTACCTAACCTACATATACATTGGGTATTCGTGTTTCCGTGTCAAACGATCTCCGGTATTCGTTGGTACACTGACCAGCGCTTCTAACCCGACACTTTAATACATCTCAATGAAATGGCTGTGTTTTATACAAATTTGATCAAATTTTGACGGCAATTAAATTAATGACACAGGCATTCTTATGCATTGTTACTGTATTTGTTATTGTATTCCTTGGAAAATTTGAAATAAAGTTAACACAATGAAACACTAACCCTAAAATAAAAATCGCAAAATACTATGTTTTTGGTGCAAACGCTAACACTATTAAATTATAATATTGCACAACTTAACGTTCGTAAAATAATGTTTAATATATTATGTGTCATCCCATAGCTATTAAAACATGCAGGCGCCTCAGTCTCATGACAATTGCAGAGTAAATTAACTATTTCTCCATTCCCCATTTAGAGCCTGCTCGAATTGCACGAGATTTCGAGGGGCTAAGCCCCATGTCACTTTTTATCACTTCTTAATTCGTCGCCTACAGATGCTCAATCATTTTGTCAATGACTGATATCGAATAAAACGAACAAATTGATATTTTAAATTTGATTAATTGTATCCGATAAATGATTCGTTTTATAGTAAAAATGCTGATGATTGTAGTGTATGTAAGTTCTATTGTTTGATTGTCTTGATACATTTAATGTTTATTTATTTAAATTTGTTCGTCCATTGCATTGCATTATGTAAATATTTAATTGCGATAGAATACATGTTTAACAGCAATTTCAGGTTCAGTATGAACATGCATCCGCAGAGACTTAAAGAGTTATGACCTGGCTCGGGTATGGACCTCAAATCAGACAGGCCCGGAGACAGGCATACAGAGAGTTAGGAAGCCTGCATACTGCACAGTTGCATGGGGTGGTAGTTTACTTTGCCGGTAGCAAGGCCGAAGGTCTGACATGCAGGTTAGAGAGTGATATGGACTTTATTGTTGTACTAGATGGTGTCATGTGTTTAGAGGATGTTGGTAATGCTAGCAAACTTCCACGGGAGACAGCCGTGTTAAGACTAAACATCAACAAGACTTACCCGGGACACTGTAGACTGCTACTGGAGAGATACGGTACAAAGATTAACCCCCAACTGTGCAGAGCCTTGTGCGATGATGGAAGTGGACGTGCTCTTCTTAGCAGTGATTTATTTGTTCATCAGTATAAACTTCCACCAGGTAAAGTGCGTCAAGACCGCGCAGGACCATCATTGTCGGCTGTTTCAGGAGCATTTCAAGTGGACACAGTATACGCACTACGCTGTCACTGCCCCAGCATACTGCAGAGATGGGCTGAAAGACCACGTCATTGGCCACCACCGGATATCGTTCAAAAAGTCGTATCCATGGGAGCATTCGTTACTCCTGTTGGATATAAACAGAGTGAATATAACATGTAGAATGGAGGATTTGCTTCAACACTGGGGAAACAGAGCTGGTAAGCAATTTTAATGACACTCAGGTCAAACTGTATGTTATATTAAAATGGTCAAGACAGACGTATTAAACCCACTAAGGAAGGAGGTTACATCGTACACGGTGAAAAACATAGTACTATGGTATGCGGAGAATAACCCGCAGGCAATGTTTCACGATCAGAGTTTGTTTTACTGGCTACATGAAGCCCTGAAAGAACTAAGAACTGCTATATCCTCCTTACACCTACCGTATTACATGATACCATATAGAGATCTCATGGCATCAAGTGGAATTAAGGATGAACAGCAGCGTATATGGGTAGCAACTATAACGGACATGATGAATGAAGGTCCGAGGATAGTTCTGAGATTGAAGAAGATACGACAGGCCGTTGTTGCTCACCCGGAGCCATTATTGTGGTACGGCGGTAGAAGAATGGAGGTGGAGTTGCTGGAGCTGGTACTCCAGAAGAGAGTGGACAAATGCAAAGATGAGGACGGGAAGGTTGATTGGTCTGATTTTATTGTGCAGAAATTATTCAGACGTATCGACGAAGTAGTGATGGAGGTCCGTCAGAGGATGCATATGGAGGGCAGACGTGTTAATAATCTGCAAAATATACTTGGAAGCATGCAAATGTGAAACGACTAATTTGATAAATTAACCACTTTAACTACACATTGAACAAGTTTGTATAAACAAACATGTACTCGGGTCAGTTGAAATCACAATCGGCAGTGCATGTACATATTATTTTCTCAAAGACAATCATGTACTATATTTAGAAACATATTAATTAGTTTGGTAATTGATTTTTATTGTATTTGAGAATATCAATGCTACACAAATGATAGCACCTTTTAGACTATACTCTATAACAATAGTCCTATTTTCTGAAGCTGGTATATAACCTTCGACAGGACCAACATGTTTGCTGATATTGTTTACTTTAAAACATACATCAAAAATGTTTCTTTAGAATATCGTGGCGTCGGGAATTAAATACACCGTTAACATTCGGCGAGCTGCATGGTATTCTTTGAAAAAACTTGAACTTGGCTATTGTCTTAACGTTGAGAAATTGAATGTAAACACTAATCAAAACTTCAAACGGTTCAAGTACAATTTATGTACTTATGTTTGTTGTTTTCTTTTAATTTGCTAATAAAGCATTATTTTATATGATGTATCATTTGTTAACTGTATATATTGAGTTGTAATGTGAGTACTTGTTGTGTGCATTTAAGCAATTACAATTCCCATTTAAAACGAATCATGCACATTTTGTTTTTGTTCTGATATTTTATAATAATTTCTTTCAACCAAATGTCAAATGTAGGGCAATTACGAAAGATTTAATTGTGTGACTTATTTTTGACTTAGCAGTCTTAAAAGCAGCAACACTTGATACCCCAACTTTGTAGAATCCATCGGCTATTTCGGCCCGTTCGAGATTAGTCGATTTGCAGACAAACATATTTATCAACCAATTTTTTTTTAAAAGTTGAGAATATAGTAATGTGTAGTTTGATTTGTCTGGTGTAAAAATGCCATCGCATAGATAAACATGCATTGAACAAAATTTGATCGTTTAGTAAAACATTGCTCGCACTCTACTTATTAGTCTATCTAAGGCGTTCGCATCAAAAAGAAAATAATTGGAATTATTTGTCCTGTTGCATGTTTTTTCTTTATATACAGACGAAGTAAAACAATGGAAATGCTGAACAAAATGCCAGCCATAACAAGTAAATTCATGAAACTGATTTTAAATTGTCTATCTCTACGTTTTAAAGTTCCATTCAATGGTAATCGTTAATGTAAATGTGTCATAAATCGCTATTTTCTTACATATTGTCAAACAAAACATGTTAACCATATTTAAGATACACGGACATATTTAACCTTTTTTGAAAAGTAACACATTGAAGACAAAGAGTACATGATGACAAGTTTCACCAGCTAACATGATCAAAGTCCACTATTTCCCAAACAAGCACGGTGGTCCATACTGGATATGTATGTTCCAGTTTTGGTATATATTGACACATATATTTGTTGATGTTAATTAATTGCTATCGTTATCGTTGCTGTCGCTGTGAATTTATTGAAACGTTATCGCTGTTATAACTCTGATTGTATTGATATCATTAAAGTTGCTGTCGCTGTGAATGTATTGATGACGTTATCATTGTTATAGCTCTGATGGTATTGATATCATTAAAGTTGCTGTCTCTGTGAATGTATTGATAACGTTATCGTTGTCGTTGTTATAGCACTGATTGTATTGATATCATTAAAGTTGCTGTCGCTGTGAATTTATTGATAACGTTATCATTGTTATAGCTCTGATTAGGCTGATATCGTTATTGTTGCTCTCGCTGTGAATTTATTGATTGCGTTATTGTTGCTGTATTTACGAAATTATTGATGACATTACAATGTATTGTTGTTATCCCTTAAAATCGTATCGATAACCTCATTGTTACTGTTCCTGTGAATATCTTGATAATGTTAGTGCTTGATATTGTCCCTGTAAATTTACCAGCAGTATGTTGTTTGTGCTATGAATTTATTGATATCGTAAATGCTGTATTTCATATATTTTAAATGTGAAACAGTAAAGAAGGCACCCACGTAAAACTTCGGGTTGAACTAGTTTTATATTTATATGCTCTGATTAAACTTACCTTTTAAAGTAGGCACGTACAATTCGTATATTTTAGACTTAACATGTATACCATAATTTGATCACATCTTCACAGTCACATTGCACTAGCGGTATGCATTATCACCATGAAGATTACAGTGAACACTCGTAGTATAATGTCATCATTTTCAGTCATGAGCATATTGCAATAGAGCGTATTAACTTATTTAGCATGAATGAGCTAGGCTTGTTTACGACACAGACACCTTTAAAAAAATAATCGAAAAGGAATTCCGCAAAAAAAAAATAAAAAAAATATTCTTACTGTAAAAAACAATCTGAAAAAATTTGGGAGATATATTACTATAATAAACACTTTTGTCAGACAGTCACATGTACATGTTCAAAGAGGTGTAGATTTCCAAAACAGTATTGCTTTGCAAAAACTTGTGAAAGCTGACCTTTCCGCCTTCAGTTCCACCCAATACTGAATCCACACAATTACAATTTTGCAACAATATACAATAGTTAAACGGGATACGGTATTTCGTTACTGTTTTGATAAACACTTGTAAATTAAAGGTAACCTTAAGGACAGTAACAATTCATTACTAATAGGACTAATCATTTAAATTTATAATGCGATGTAGGAAACATACAATAATGCATAGATAACATCAAGTTTATATTTAACTAAAATACATAGTATTAAACATTTTGAAATTGAGAATACTTTTTTTCATGTTAAACACGAAACATTAGCCGTTGACGCTCTTTGTGGTTTTATATAGAACACCATGTGACTTGTGAAAAGTCGGATTTAACCCGCGTCGCAAATATATAAGACATGTAATTACAGTTATAGTTCTTTCCAACAGGTTTGCTTTGTTTGTAATACATACTACCGAAACATAATGTTAATGATGTAAGATGTATCCCAAGGTATACTCAAAGTGGGAGAGACAGTAAGAAGACCGTTTTAAAAAATGTAATTATCAGTCTGAATTTGGCCACTTTCACGGCTAGCGTTTTGTTAACTGTCAACCGTCGATACGATTCTATAACTATCAACAATGTCTTTTTGCACGACTGCCATTCACGTTTCCATAATTTATCATTATTAAGGTTTGACAGACTTGTTATTTCTTAGAAGTATGTGTGACATTTCCCTTGCGTCGCCATACACATTAATGCATTTGAAAACGCGGAATTGATCATTATGCTACGTTGCTCTTTTTAATAACCACCCTCCGATTACTTTCATATAAACCCATTGGATTATAACAATTGTTCTTTAAATATTTTACAAATAGCCGATGTAATACTAGGATTTCATTGACTACTGGCGGGAAATTTGTACAACATTTGGCTCGATATTGAGAAAGGTCAAACATTGATTTAGACAAATACGCCGAAAACTACGAGTTTATAGTGAAGTGCCCGTTCGTTTCGTGTTGTTTTTTTTCACTCAAGATGTATGTTTTGGAGGACATAACACACAATCGGGTTATAACCCATTTATTGGACCTCTGCGGACGTTAGCGACTTCAATAAGTGAATAATCCCTATATTGTAATGGGGGCTTCGCCTCTCCATATACTTGCTGGGTTGGCTTTCTCTTATACTTTACGTGTGCGGGCAGGTGGTAGGCATGGGCGAGCAGAACATAGGCGTGGTCGGACAGTTTGTAGGCCGAGTCGGACATTTATCATTGAGCAAACCACACATGGGCATGTCCGGCGGGAAGTAGTAGACCCTAGTTCCATTGTCCAGCACGGTCAGGAATTCCCAACCGTTACCCGAGCGAATAGCCGTGTAGTTCTATTCCTGAAATTCATCATTAGCTCACCAAATTATTGACGAATGTTGAACAATTGGTGGTTAGGTTGGTATTGGTGGTGTGTTGGTTGTGGAGGAGGTAACACAACAATAGTCATAGTAGTAGTAATGGTAGTATAGATGTAGGAGGAAAAGGAGAAGGAGGAAAATAAATCATAATTGTAGTAAAGGTAGTATCACTAACAGTTAGTTGTTGTTTTGGTAATTGCAGTAGTAATATCATTTTATATCAATTATACGTACCATACAGTTGACACAATCAATTCTACGTATAATACAATCCAAACATTTTACGTACCGTTCAGTGTACACATTCAGTTCCACGTACCATACAGTTCATGCGTTTATATTTAATAACCGTACAGTTCGCACGTTCAGTTCTACGTACAAGGTACATCTCCCCTCCGCTGCTCCGGTAGTACAGGTTAGCGACATCATGGAAGCGTTCAGGTCGTAAACAAACAATGACGGCATTCGATCCATATTCATACTGCTTATCAGCACGGTGCCTGTTAAACCTTTAAATGTATGAACAACCGGTCTTATTACCAGCGCTGAGTCAGTCATAACCTATAAATACACGAAAAAAAGCATCACTGTTAAAAGACTCACTGGACCACCTCATTTTCAGGTGTAAAGTGTATAGACAATACAATACAATACTATCATCTTATAACATAAGCTACTGTCGTTATTTGTGTAAACTATTTAATGAAACTACTAACGAGTGTTTTTAGTTAGTTAGTTATATTTGCCGATGAAAAAAGAAGTACATTTTAAAGGAGAAAATATTACAATATTGGAAAGTCATACGTTCTTTTTGCCATAGTTTTATCCCACCGGTTTACCTTGGAGTTCTCCGTCGGAAATGTTCTTAATACCTCGAAAGGAGGTATTCCGGTGAGACGTCAAACCGTGTTACTGTTTCGTGCATTTCTATGTTTGACTGACTCAATGCTGAAACTGTTGGTCCGGTGAGTTTCATAACCGTGAGTATGATTGGTTATGTACATAGAGCCATAGAAATGCACGAACCAATCCGATTGTTTATCCACATAGAGTCATTCAAATCTAGAAATACACAAAACAGTATGATTGCATACAGTACAAAGTCAGTACAAAGTCAGTCAAACCTTTAAATGTAAGAAATAGTCTGATTGGTTATCAGTACAGAGTCAGTCACACTTATAAATACACGAACCAATCTGATTAGTTATCAGTACAGTGTCAATCAAACCTAGAAATATAGAACAAATCTGATTGTTTATCCGCATAGAGTCAGTCAAATCTAGATTTACACGAAACAGTAAAATTGCATATCAGTACAGAGTCAGTCCAACCTAGAAATACACGATACAGTGTGATTGCTTATTAGTATAGAGTAAGTCAAACATAAAAAATTCACGTACAAGTGTTATCGCTTATTAATACAGAATCAGTAAAAACTAGAAATGCACGAAATAGTATGATTGGTTATCAGTACAGAGTCAGCCAAACATAGAAATGCATAAAATAATATTTTGCATATTAGTTCAGAGTCAGTCAAATCTAAAAATGTACAAAATAGTCTGATTGGTTATCAGAACAGAATCATCCAAACATATATATGCATGAAACAGTGTAATTGCTTATTGGCACAGATTCAGTCAAACAGAAATTCACAAAACTGCTAATTGCTGTTTAGTATAGAGTCAGTCAATTTGAAACATAAAAATACACGAAACCGTCTGCTCAGTACAGAATCAGTTAAATCCAGAAATGCACCAACGATGAAAAAACACACACACTGTAAGTGGAAAAAAAGCATGTAGTATTCATTTCGATTTTGGAGTCAGATTATTACATACTCGCTTAAATCGCTAAACGCTAACATAGCAACTATTCCAAAGCACTTCTTTTAAGAAACACGTAAACTCCAACTTCTACATACGCGACTCCGAACCAATTGCAGTGCTCTTGCTGCCGACCTCTTTCACAAGGATACCATTGAATCTATCTTGTGGAGTAATTTAAGACTGCAATCGATTCTTCTTTCACTGTCCAAAGTTCAGAGAACCACGTGTTCAGCTGCTCAATGGTGTGACACAGATTTGCTGTCCAGCTCTATATGTGCTTCTGTACATTCCTCCATTTCTGTCTTCCTGTTTTTGTATATCTTTTATTCAATTTGTGTCTATTACTTATATTAACACATTTATATCTTCTATTTCGCTTCCAATATGCATGTTGTATATTCCCCAAAATTGTATCATGTCTCATTTTGTTTATAGTTCTTATGTTTCTTCTGCGACGTCATGACATAATGCGAGTAATGTTATCATATATCGGGAGAGGCTTCAATAAGGACCACTGTTCAGCCCAATCCATGTAATTATATATTATGTTATTATGTCATAATACATATGTTTAAACAAATCACTATTTTTCATGTGCATTACTAGCACATGTATTTGTAATTATATCACCTGACACTCGATGTTTATGGTTGTTAGTTAACTGTGGGTAACTTTCAAAACGCATGTTTTACATTCCAGCCATCAAAAATTCAAAATAATACGCAATAATACAGTTATATTAACTTTATACAAAACATGCAACATGTGCAATAACTAATAACATGACGCCACCCGCTGTCATTTCCGGCACAACCACCACAATTCTCGTTACGAAAACTTTCTGTTATTATCTCCAAAAATATAGGATTGGGATGATAGCTTGATGAGAAAATCAGGTACATAATGAAACTACTGAACTGCTTTCTTATGCCTTTCATGCCTTTTAATAACACACTCCTCGCTGTGATTTCCTTCCATGGTCACATATGTTGCCATATCATTCTCATTGAGTATCAATAAATGCAACGGACGTTGTTAAGGACCCTTATAGTAATAAAGCAGTAAAACCGGGCGTTTAACATACACGTTTAAATATTGTGAACTAGAAACCTTTCAGTTGTTTATGTTTGGTATAGACATTTTCGGAATCCTATTTCTACATGCCCCATTTCACTTTTATTACATCGTGAATACTCTGGCTAGTTTACAAATATCAATAACTTATGATATTCACCAACTATATGTCAACACGAGTGTTTTAAACAGTATGAAGCACACTGTACGAATGTACCCTTTAATATGTGCAATTTAAATGACAACCTTTACAATTGCGATGTTTTTACTTCAGGTAGTTCTTTGTTTCATCAGAACATAATCTTAAATTAAAAGTCGTTTAGTTAAAACATTCGTGTTGCTAAATTGAGCCATTTGGTATAATATAATTTATATAACAAATATATTAGTTGGCAACGTCGAAGATTGAACCTGCATCCGATGTTTCGAGAGTATGTCATGCAACCCAAGGATTACCTAATTCCATAACAGTATCGTCAATACATTGAGTTTAAAAGAGAAAACTGAAATTAATTTGACGTGATATTGTTATTTGAAAATATCTATTCAGTTTATTTCATGCTACATTCTGGATATCATAAGAACCTAACCATGTACATACGTCAGACTGGGCGAGAGGTTCAGGATCGTAATATCCTTACCTCTTCACTACCACAAACTGAGTGAGAGTACCAGGATAATGAGGCCATGATCAGGTCGATGGATCATGATATCTCAACCTCTTCCACATACGACAGACTGGGTTTTAGTCTCAGAATCATGAAATTAAAACCTATTCTGTATGACAGACTGGGTTCAAATCTCAGAATCCTGAGATCACAACCTATTCCGTATGACATACTGGGTTTGAGTCTAGGAATCATGAGATCAAATCCTATTGTGTATGACAGACAGAGAGCGAACAAGCTTTAATGTCAACCACTTCCGTACGAAAAACAATATTCGAGTCTTAATATAATTAGCTACCGGTATGTTCCATACGATAGAAATGTGCGTCTGTCAGGAGCACACAACCTTTTGTATGCGAGAATCTCAAGAACTATGCTATGCAGGTCTTGTTGTTATGTAGTCACCAAGAGGCTAATCTGCTACAGGCCGAAGTTGCTTTAAGAACTACTGTGTCTCTTGAGTTCATGTTCTTTAAAACAATAGCTGGTTTAGTACTGTGTTAATCAGCTGATAAATAATGCAGCTTAAATGCATTTTGCATTACTAATATGTCTCAAAATATCTTGAATTTTCAGTTTTGCCTAATGTAAACAATTATTATACGAAATATAAAACGTACATTTGTTAAGTTTGAATATCCACTTCAGATGCATATAAATCAGGTGTTTAATTAAAGGCATTAGCAGGTGCTGACGTGCTTTGTCGCGTCCATAAAGAGTAAAAAAGACATCTCGACGTTCATGGTAAATAACATTTTTCTATATGCTTTTACAAGATCAGTTATTGCCATTCATGTTCTGTATAGAGTGTGTTTAGTAGGATATACTTTGAAGTATATTAACTTGTATAAAAGGGACGTGGAAATAAGTCTAGATCATTATATATAAGTATAAAAACAATCTCGTGATATTTAATCTGATTAAAACAATATCATGTATATACCGATTCAATAAGTGGGTTAAATTAACGCATAGGTTTAATTAACCTTAATGTCAGCCATGACGTTCAGAAGGTAATATCATACTGTTTATGTAAAGTATTACTATTCACTGATTTCATAGTCAGTCAATTTCAACGTTTCAAATAAGTCTCCTGCTAGCATTCCTTTACAAAAATAGATACCTCTTATAAAACACAATAAGCCAAACCTTAAGTAATAAAATCAATTAAATTGGTATGTACACTGGTTGCAACATGAGTTTCAGTTCACAATATGTTGAAAGTACAAAAGAAAGAGAGCATAGTATATAATATATTGTGTATAACTAATACCTAAGAACACGATTTATTGGTAACAAATACAATGCAAACCCAAATAATTGAACAATTTACCGCTTTAATGTCCAGTGATAAACAACTTAGCAATAGAAAATGACATTACATTCTAAGCAATGGCTTATTTTATAAAAAACAATCCCTTACATGGTCATAATTTTAATTTGAGTTAAATCGACCATTTGAATTGTGAAAATCATGATCAGGTATTGAACCATGATTACACCAGCTTATATACGCTAGTGGATAAGCACTGACATTCATCAGTGTAGGTCGATGTTCGATCCCAGGCATCGTTCAAATTCGATTCAAATATTTGTTTATTTATCACCATTTATCATTACCTACAATTAAATTATTAATAAATATAAAAGTTGATGTTTTAATATATGTCTTTGTAAAAGCCTAATCAGAAATCTTGGTGGAGGCCTTATGTTGCAGCACGTTGTGTGTGCCTTTAAACATATCTTCTCTTCCAACTAATGTATGTAATAGTAGCACCGGTTTATAGCTAGCGAGCATTGATTTACGCAAATTCGGCGCCATGATAAACGATTGAAACACATGCGTTGACCGATATGCGCCGTTACAGAACGTGATTACAAGATTGTCATTATTCCTAAGGTCCGGTCTGACGTCTGTGACGGAAATAAATACCATTCAACAATTATATATATATTTCATTATTTTGCCATATTGATTTGCCATATTATTTCCAATAAGTCCCCAGTGTACATTTCTTTCTATAAAGCAATAAATGAGAGTGCGCCGTGGCATAACTCAGTCAAACAATGAAGAAATCATGAACGTGAAATATATCTTGGCCCCGTTAAACAGAACATGTGCATGTTGTTTATTCCTTTCTATAAAGCAATAAATGAGAGTGCGCCGTATCATAACTCAGTCAAACAATGAAGCAATCATGAACGTGAAATATATCTTGGCCCCGTTAAACAGAACATTGTTTTAAGTAAAAAAAAAATACTTTGCAATGACAGCATTTTATTGAGCAATAATTTTGCATATCACAAAGCATGGATAGATCAGGATTGTATTATTAATAACAATTATATAATTCAAGGCAAAGATAGTGTAAAGGAAATACAATAAGTTTATTTCGGGCATACGTATGTGGGATACCAGGGTCCGTTATGTTTATAATTTAACTAGATTTGCGTTATGCGCCTCATCCATTATGTGCTTCATGCGTTATGATCGATATAACTCATAAACTCCATGCGTTATAAACTGTGTGCGGTATAAGCTCTCTATAATTTGTATGCGTTATCAACTGATCGTTATAATCTCCATACCATGTGATTAGTATATGTTATGACATCTACACGTTTAGAGTTCTGATGGGTTAAGCGCTGTGTGGTACATGTTATAAGCTAACAGCGTAATGATATCAATTCTTAATCTGTTTCAAACGCTATATTCGTCACGAATATACGAATGTTAATGCGTTATGTCTGTATTATTATTATGAACATATAGTTCATAAACACCGAACAGTTAATGTGTTATAAACAATGCGCGTTAAGATCATTTCTCGTGCTGATAATTCTCGTTTTGAAATGTATGCGTCATTAATTTTGGTACCTATCATCATGATAAAAAGGCGCCTATTTAACAATGTAACATTGTACGAGGGCTGTTTAATAAATTCGCGGAATCATTATGTTTCTTCTACCTTAGGTGATTTATCGAAAAACGAAGTACATCTTGGAATACATTTACAAATGACTGACTTTTATACCAAAAACTATAGTGATACACAGAACAGTGAATTATAGTACTTAAAGCAAGACAACGTCAAATTCAACATCAACTAAACGTGAAATTGAACATAGCGGTTCACTTTCTCGACGTAGTCAACACCTGTAGCCAAACACTTTCTATGTCTATGTACCCAGTGGTAACATTAAACCGTGAACCAATCCTTATTGAATGATGAAATAATTTATATCGATTCGTTATGTAACTCTAACGATGTTTCAAAGCGTTGTCCTCTCAGTTCATTCTTAAGGTCGGGAAATCAACGGAAGTCCATAGAGGCTAAGTTCAGACCGTACGTAGGGTTTTTACTGTCCCAAAATCGCGCATTTCATTTGTACTCACATGTCTTTCCACACTTTGATCATGTATCCGAATTTTTCATTTATATGTTTGAGTCCAATACAAAATTTGTTAACGGAGCGTAACTGAACGTTGTCCGTTAGCGTCAATCGATTATGCGAAGTCATGGCAATACAACGCTGCTGGGAGGTAACCGTTCAATACAGTGTTTTCAAACTAACAAGAAATTACGTTAAAACGTGCGCTAACATCAGGCGCTTTCGCGCCAGAAATGCATAACGTTTGTATATTCAACAGCACTTTCAGTGTGTTTAAAACGTATGCAAACTTGCGTGTTTCAAGTCGCCAAATTGTGGCTGCAATAGATACCACTAAATCTTCCATAAATTAAAGTAAAATAAAAATCCGTTCAAAACTATGATAGGATATGTGTCGAACAACGTGTGCATGTATTTTTATTTAAGTTGATGGAAAAATAAACTTTTGAGAAGAGAAATCCTTGAATTTATCATCAATATTACATTTGTGGTTTGAAACATTGTTTGCACTATTTATGATTTCTATATGTAAAAAAAACAAGAGGACAAAAACCAACCAATAACACAAATACTATAAATTAGTTACAACTGCTTATTAAAAGAACATGTGCTAACAGTGAAGTTTCTCAGTCATGTGATTTTGTTATAGATATATAAGTAATCATACTGAACAATCTCGCCTCTTTTCTTAGCCAGATAGTCAAGCTCATAAAATCAATAGCACTACCCGATAGAAAGCTGTTCGGAACTAATTGGAAATCTTCTGAAGATTTTCGGCTGCTATCGATACTATCTGATGATCGATACTGCCTTATCTAAGATTCAATCGGTAATAAAATTGACGCTTTCATACCCTAAACAATTAAATCCGGCTGCCCTGTTAGCGCAATGTTTTTGCAATAGTATTTCAGTATGCAAGAGATAAAGCGACGCACTTCTGTTTGTATTAACCAAATCATTATTATTATTATTATTATTATTATTATTACTGTTGTTGTTAAGTACATTTTCTGGTACCACAAGCTCTGTTTGGCAATAAATGAGAACTGACAATTACGACAATTTTGAAATATTGGGGATCGCACAAGTAAAGTATTAAGTGTCCCCATTTTTCACCGTCGCCTATCCAGATATAGAGCCCCTTTTCAGACAAGTTTGCGCACCCTTGCCAATATATCCACGCTTTAGGACTCAACAATATGATTTTAAAAACAATTAGGACATCACCCGTGTCTAAATTTCCTTCTGAATGTCATTATCTAAAATAAGCTAAACTGCAGATTGTAAGGTCTATGATATAGAGTTTCTTATCTGTTTATTACCCTGAATAAACGCCGAGGGGAACACATACTGCTAGATCGGTACCATCTCGATATCGATCAAAAACGCTCGTTTATTTCCGTATTGAGTCACGGAAATGAATTATAAACTATAGGTACCTGATTTAAGTATAAATTCCCCCGCCTAAAATTTTGAATAATTAAACAAAATTAACACCACTCGAACAATCAAAGAATGAATTTTCCATCTCTTTTTGTACTTTTCTGACAGTCAAACAAGGGAAAGTTTGTATTTTAATGCAATACAGTTGAAAATGCACAATATTTCCGACCGAGTTTCTATAGATTTCAATAGGAAAAAGGGTGATGTTAAAAACAATAAAATTCCCCCACCTAAATTTTAAAATAAAATACAGTAATTGTACCATGTTAAAGAGCAGGTACGGCAAATAATATTTAATGCTCCCTATCAAATCAATGATACGTGATAATTATCGATTTATGCGCCGCGCTGAGAAGCAAGATTGTTGCACATGATAAACCAACATTTTAATGTAATCTGAAGGACACGTGCCATACTATAACCTAGCGATTCAGATAAATAAGGATGACAACCTCATCACATTCACTTCAAATTTGACAACCCATTCATCACAGAGATCTCCCTTGCCGGCCTATAGAGCGAAGGGAAGTTTATGGTGATGTCTCGGATTTAAGAGTATCCATGTTTCCATGTATATCGCTCTATTGTTACATACGGTCAATTATAGAGTATGCCCCTCGCTACATTACTGTCATTCTTGGTAAAACAATCTGTCGTGCTGCTTAATTTGTTTTGCATTTAACACGTTTCATGACGTTGTTTTTATATGGGAATGTTAACACCTAAATTTGGTGAAATTCTCTTATGTTTTATGACTTGGGTAGTAGGGTCGTAGTGATAGCGTATGGTATGCTACGTTATTATAGTAACACTCATATTACTTATTTTTAATACTAGAATGTCATACTTAATTGCAAACTTCTTTTTCAGTTAAGCAAAGTATTACGTTTTTTTTAAATAGCAAAATCTGTTGCATGATAAATTTTATTTTACGAATTGGGTCGTAGTAATCGCGGTTGATATTCTACTTATTTGCCGTAACATACACTTTATCCGATAACTTATTGTTACATGGGATGTTCATGGTATACTGTACACTTGTAATTATATGTTATATACAACAATCAACGATCGCGGGAACGTTAGAGGCATTTATATAGTTAAGTATTCTTAAAAAAACTGTTATCATTAGCATATTTCACATACCGTTTACTATAATAAGTATTTATGTACATGTACATAAGATGAAATATCTCAAATGAACAAAAATAAATATACAAATATGTGCATAAAAATTCATTGTATTTGTATTCGTATGGCATTATTGATTAAGTAAGGCTAATTATTTGTTGTGTCTTAATGTTGTTTCAGTTGTGATACTCTGCGGTGATGCAATAAAGTTCATGTAAAAGTTATGAAAATGGTTCATATTTTAATAGCCTCCGATTCCAGTTTGAAAAAAATAAAATAAGCAAATAGCGGTTATTGCATCTGAAAACAAAATGTTGTGTTTGATAAACACGCATGTCCCCGGTCGGCGCTGGAAAGGACCAATTCAACGGGTACCCGAAAATGCTCGCATGCTTGGTTCCATTCAAATTAACTCGCGTTTGGTTCCTCGTTGGAAAATTCGGGTCGGTCAAGTATTAAAATAGTAGTATTTTATACCGGTATATAGGTTATATTATTAAACCTCACGTGACCACTCTGCGTATGTTGTCCATAGACAAAAAGTAAGTCACATTGTTTCATATCAACCACGTGTGGATCTAAAAATAGAACAGCTATTTTATTCCAAAAAAAAAAAAAGAACGAATATGCACATTTTACCTCCAAAGTGCTGACGTCGATCCACGGCATTTTACAACTACAAGCAGTTCCTTTTTGTAACTTCAAAGCTGAACATTTTATAGTTCAAATTTTCACGTAAACATTGCTAACCAGAAACGCGATGTGTTTTCGAAATCGCCATGACTGGTCAGAAAGTATCTTAAAATTCGTATTTTGTTTCCAAACCTGTATCCTATTATTATTATTGGTGTCCAACCGCCTCGGTGGATATAACATTTATCGGATTGATATTATTTGATGTAACCCTGTCAGCCATGTATTATTTATATAATAATAAAAAAACAACGTTTAAAACCAAGAATTAGCTTCAAACCGTCCAGTTGAGGAAAAGGGCCTAAGTATGGCAGAGTACATTGGCTTCAAACGGAACTGAAAATAAACTCAGACCACCGTTATTTATGACGGAACCAAAGAAATGATAAAATATTATAGGAAACGAATCTGTTTACGGGTGGAAGGGCGGGTATTCACCCGTTCTTGTTCCTGTGTCATGCGATTTCCCCGTCAAATGCACATCTGGAATGACGAATAAACACTTGTACACATCTTTAATACTCATATATATGCGTTCACGATAAGCCCGTGTATGTTCACCCGCTGAATTGTTAACGTACACCCTCTGCAAAGGAACCTATGTAAATCAATAACCGAACATATTCGTACATATTGAAACGAGAATAATTTCATTGATCGTTAAATCTTCAGGGCAGACACAATGTTTACTGATCTAAACAGCCCACTGCAGGTGCGATGCTGATGCGCTCTTTTACTTATGTCAAAAAGGTTTATAATTAAGGTATTGGATTTATGACTGGTGGTTTCTTTGCTGCTTCATCGGATGCACGTTTAGGTCAGTTAGTCATAGTCTTGTATTGTTTGATAAATCTATTGCTCCTATTCTGAGCTATGGTAATGGAGTATGGGGTTTAAATAATAGTATTCAGAATGAAAAAAAAAATCACCTACGCTATTGCACAAAATTGTTAGATGTACTTTTACAAACTCGAAATAATGTTATATTTGGTTAACTCGGACGTAAACCCCTATTAAATAATCGAATTGTTAGTATTTTAATATAGTGGTTAAAAGTATTACAGTCTGAAATTGTCAAATAAATTAAATAAGTGTATAATATGTTATTGCATGATTTTGGTGTATATCAAGAAAAATCGTCTTGGGTAAAATCAGTTTAAAATAATCTAGACACTCTAGGTTTCGGTGAAGTATGTTTTTCAGGGAGTAGATGTTGATATTTTTATACCTACCGTTAAACAAAGAATCTCTGATATTTGTGCACAAAATTGATCAGCTGATGTACAACGATTTTCAACGGATAGAAACTACATTTTGTATTGGAGTTTTAAATTGAAGCCTTATTTAGATGTGGTAAATATATATACATTTAGAATTGCATTAACCCGTTTTAGCGTATATGCTCGCAGACTGGAAGTAGAAGCGGGCAGATGGCACAAGCCTGCATGAACATCGTATGAAAATAGAAATTGTATACATAGTAACGCTCGTCAATGAATTCGACTTATACAATACGTAAATAAATACTTCCGGAAGCATACGAATATTATACAATTTATTGATCTTTTACAGTCTGACAATGAAAAAACTATAAACAATCTTGCCACATATACTTTTTTAGATATGAAATTAAGAACTAATTTATACTATTAATAGCTGTATCTCCAAATACGCACGTTTTGCTTTAAATGCGGTCAATTTATTTTATTTTCACATAATATTAATCATAAAAAGTGCCGATGTGACTGTAAGTCCTGTGTATAAAAAGTATATGTTTGAAGTGTACTATGTTCTGTTAACATGTTATATAAATAATATTTTCATTTTGTTATCTAATAACAAACATTATTATACCACATCTTGCAAATACTTATCTTATATGTAACGATCTGTACACCGTCTAGCATCTTCATTACATTGTGCGTGTCGTTGAAATTGATGTGTACTCGTGGGCGTTAATTCTAATGTATGCAAAATGAAACTCTATCAATATCCGACCCGACCCCAACATACCCGACCCGAAGAGTAATACCCGACCCGACCCGACCAAGATGTGCCACCCGTTGCATCCCTACTGGAAAGCCCATTTGATTTAATCTAATACAAAGGTCAAGTTTTGAACAATGTCAATGTCAACATGAGGTTGGGTGATATGGGTGGATTGGGAAAAGTGATAAGCAACACCAGTGTAAGTATCCAAGTGGTGTACGAATCGTTGTTGGTACTAGACTAAACGGTACAATCTAGTTAACCTCGTACGGACGGAATTACGAACGGACGGACATTCACTATATTCCTACCGCACTAAGATGCATTAAGAGAAAGGTCAGCAATGTACAATGTTTATCAACATTAGGATTTACATGCACAAAAATTCTGAATATCAAAAACTGCTGCACTATTTGAACAAAATATAACATTTTCATAAAACGTAACTATCTATTAAAATGGTATACATCGACAACCTACGTGTTTGTAAATTTACTTTATATCTGAATAAAATTATTATTGTATAACCGTCAAAATAGTTTAAATCAAACCGGTAGCTTACAAGGAAACTTAGGTCTGATTATTTAATTTATATATCTACTTTTTAAAATACCCTTTAAAATCAACTAATAACCTAAAAGTGTTGAAGCTAATTTACCAAGGATTATTTTCTTTATTTAAGATGTGTATCTTAATGGTTCGTTCACAATAAAACAGTTAAATAATACTGCATAAACAGCCTTCCGAACTTTCAATCAGTTTGCAAAATGTACCGGTATGACCGGTGAGTGTGTACAAAGCGGTTATATTTAGATGTGTCATGCACACTATAAGCTTCGGCGATTGCCGTCAGGATTGGTCCCGTTCACATCCTTGTCGCTACTGCAATTAAATGATAACACGTTAAATATAGACCGCTTTTATATCATGGTGAAACTTTATGATCGCGATATTTGAATAAACACTTATTTATCATATCATGTCAAATGCAGTCAGAGCATTTGAATGTTTATCTATTGTGTTCTTATAACGCTTAAACACTGTCTAAATTTGATAAAGTTCAAAGCAAAGCAAAACTATGAAAAATACATGCATTAGCTATGTTTTTTGCCAGTGGTATAACCTTTGAGTATTTCACTTTAAATTTGCTAATGAATCCTGCAAGCTGAATAATGTCAAGGCATTATAATGAAAACAAAACTAAATTCTCAGAAGGTGATTTTTCCTTTTAATTCATGTTTATTTCATTTAGTTTCGAATTCAACATGATTGGTTTATAACTCAATTAACAGACTATTCACAGCTAAACAGTAAATATACATTAATAATGGAGCTTGAAACCCAGTTAAACTGTATTCAACAAACACGTCATTTGTGTGTTTCATTAAACATGTTGCTTATTTATATTCACTAAAACATGATGTGTAGTTAGTAGAATATATATATATATATATATATATATATATATATATATATATATATATATATATATATATAACCAGACAAATACTACTAGTATGTATCTGCTGTTGTAGACATATCCCGTCAGTGTCCAGATTCGTTCTGTATACATGAATGATGAAACGGGGCGTACTGGGGGACTTTGTCCGCATATCACATGAACGTTATCTCTTAACCTTAGTGGGCTGTTGTCGACATACACCGTACGAAGATAACGCTACTCAAAGATAATACTAAGTTGGTGTTGAAAACAGGTGAGTTTATTTAACGGGGCTTAGAAAACCCTAAACCCCGAGCCTTGGGGTGTTATTTCGTGATAGCAGTCGTGATGATAAGACACTATTCAATATGATAATTACACTTTACTTTAATATATATGGAAAATAACGCTTGTCATTTGTTCCATTAGTATGTAGCAGTCTAGTGGTTTGTGTGATGACGTTTCACACGACAGGGGGAACCTCGAGTGTGATACGAAATAACGCATGCCACCAGACTAATAAATACTCTTGGAACAATCGACTAGCGTTATATTCCTTTTATGATATACCATGATAAACTTTAAATGTGCATTTACGTCATTTTATGTATTTAAAAACTACAATAATGACAAATCATTGTAGATATAGATTATATTTGTTAACATAGCTCTATGATGAACTATTTGTACTATTTGACAGTATGGTAAAACCTATATTGTGCTATGGATCACAGATTTGGGGTTATGAATATATAAACATTATTGAATCAGTCCAAAACAAATTCTGCAAACGAAATTTATATGTTAAAAAAAATACTAATACATGTATCATCCTTGGCGAATGTGGGTGGCTTCCTTTATGTGTCACATATTTTGTTAACTGTATTAAGTATTGGTGTAAGCTTGTGACAATGCCTAACAATTGATATCCTAAACAATGTTATAACATGTTAAAGACGATAGATGACGCTGGGCGTATTTGCTGGGCCACAAAAGTAAAATCTTTATTGTTTACGTATGGCTACGGATACATATGGATCTCACAAGATGTTGGTAACATTGATTTATTTTTATTTATAGTTTTCGCCAACGCATAACTGATTGCTTTACCCAAAATTGGTATAATGATATAAATAATTCATCTAGATGTAATCATTATAAATATTATAAGACTTTGCTTAATACTGAGCGATATTTAGACTTAGAAATCCCTTTCAAATATAAAATTGCTTTCGCTAGATTTAGATGTGCGAACCACAAATTAAACAGTGAACTTGGAAGGCAGTTAAATATTGCTCAAGATTTGAGAATATGTACCTTTTGTTTCAATGAAAATAACATATCAGTTATTGATTGTGAATTTCACGCTTTTTTTCATTGTCCTATATATGATGTTATCCGTCGAGAATTTTTTTACAACTGGTATTTTGGTGGAAATACTGTCAATGATTTTTATACTATGATGAGTACAAATAATAATGAAACGATACATAAATTATGCATATTTTTATATCATCTTATGAATACTATTAATACTTAAACATGTATTACTATTAGTGTTGGATGTTGGAATGCAACTACATTTATCTATTATGATTTGTGTACTATATTGTGTATTATGGGCCAGTGGCCTTTATTTACTTAATAAAGTGAGTTGAGTTGAGTTGAGTTGAGTTGATGACGTCATTAAACAAGTAGTCCAGCTAGTATGGTAATACGGGATCGGAAAAAAAGAGAGTAGTATACTACGGGATTTTGTGACTGTTTACATGTGTAACTAATTGATAAAGCATGCATTTTGTAAACAGGTATATCATAAGTCACAATATAACTGATTGGCGATATGAAAGTGAAAGCTAAGTTATCAAATCGTTGTTGTTAACTGTCAAACTTCTGATAATCGATATTTTCTTTGCCTTTTAACTAAAACAATGTTTCAAATTTTCTACATGTCAGCTAAAAATATATCACATTTAGGTCATGTTGTGCCGTTAGTTAGCATCATTGCTAGTATATTTCAACTGGTTGACGGATGACGCGTACATTGAAAAATATTTTAACAAGTTCAGCGTATAAACATTAAACACAAGTAATGTATGTAACCGTACCGTTCAATAGATGTACGTGTTTATTCATAAAACGATACATTTGCTCATTTAGTCTGTATTAAGCCACTGTTTACGGCATTGATAACCTGATTATGATTCCGTATCTAATAAAGGCATGCGGGTTTCACCGACGGAATTACCATACTTTTTCGACATGGTAGATAACCATAGATAACGCATTAAAATCTTAACTCTCATAGGTCTTCTGAATAGCAGAGTGGTGATCCTTGAATGCAACACTCATTCTTATCACGGCATCTGTTGTGCACGCATTGATAACTATTTTTAAGAAGCCTAAGCATCTGGTTACGCATGTTGTTAAAGTAGCATGTTATGTTAGAATTCATTTATAACTTCAAGTGCAGACCAAGCATTCGTGTTCGATATTGCTATGACGCAGATTTACACTTAGATACAGACACAACATTGAATCACCCATCACCTATCAACGCGCGCTAAACATACGAACGTCGATTATTACATAAAACACGTAGTATTTTCTACTTGTTTAGTGTTTAAAGAGAGCTAATTTGAATTCAAACGCTTCCACGGTAATTCAGTTCCCCATGCATGCATCTTATCACTCTTACACAACATAAGGTGTGCTTGTTTAAAATACATGTCGGCAAACCAAGTTTAAGAAATATTGCACGTTTGTTCGATTTGAAACATGAAATATATTATGCAATCGATGAGTTTTAATATTTAATGGGTATAATAGTTTTTCTTAATTTTTTCCAAAAAGTACACGGTAAATTTGTTTCTAACGTTTTAATTTAGTCAAATATATTACATAGATAAAAAAATAAATATAAAGATTTAGATGAAAAACAAAACATACCAGTCCAGGAAACCAAAATCTTTAAGACAACAGACGGTTTTATCTGTTCTGTCAGCTTTAGGTTTATGTAGAGCTTCCATAGAAAATTGATGAATATCAATACTTGTATCTTCTTTAACGCCTTATGTAGCCTTACTTTATAATCTTCAATCATTATTTGTATAAAAGACACCAACATATATATTTGCAACAACGATTGAATTATGATATTTTTTTCATCCATGAATTTTGATGGAAGAATAGACATAGGAGCTGTTCTGAACATTTAAAAAATGGCCACCTTCAAAATTTGTAAAATGATCAGTTATGTAATACAGATATTATAAATACTATTTAAAAATAGGTTTGGAATACAGTTACCTTACAGTTGAACTACCTTAAGCCAGTTAAGGAGTAGGGATATTGATATTTATACCAGGTGCAATTTGCGTATAAATTAAACAATGGAACTTACTGGGTGTAAGCTTATGCCTTAAGTAATCATAGCGACACATGCTATATCCTTCGTTTACACTTTCACCCCTAATATGTATTAACAACATACAATCTGTAGTTTGGCGATCGTTGTTTTTGTGCAGTGTCAGCCATGTTTGTTCCATTATCGTCTCGTACATTACCGCGCACGCGTATTGATATCTTCCGTGTCTATATTTAGAACGGTAAAAACCGAAAAATAATGCAAATGACATCGCGTTCCATTTAAGGATAAAAATAAAAATAAGACGAATTATAAATTAAGATTTGCTTAATTTTTTTTTGGGAATATAACTTAATAAATATTTTAACCTTTGCCTTTGTTAAGGTAAACAATAAGTTTAAATTAATGTTTGACCTTAAGCTACTGGAATACCCTCCGTGAACATACATGTGATATCCTTTAATATCAAATTTCCAAACGACAGTGTCGTACTTAAACGATTTAGTATAGGAACCTTATAATTATGTATTATACATTTCTAATTAAAATATATTAAAAATAGTCATTAAATGTAAAATAGTCATATCCGTCTACCATTCAAACTGAATTTGTTCATACAGGTTTGTGCAAAGTTGTAAACTAACAGACATACAATCACAACAATTTCGGTAAAAATATAACAACTTGAGCTGAGTGTATTGCGTATTTTACATTTTCAATTTATGCAGTTTAGACTATATAAAATTATAGTGTATTACTTTGATTTTATAAATAACCAGCTTAACGTTTAACCCACTTGATGAATAATTATATTTTAGGTGAATTATGAATTGGAAGGGCAAATTATGTTGTTGTGGTTTTTTTTTACTAAAGAAAATAATAACGAAAATAACTGTACAATATAAATATAATGACATGCTATGACACTGTTTCTCCATAATCATGTTTCTCAAACATGTTTCTACCAACATTTTAATGCTCTAAACCAGGGGTAGTGTGTGCTACATAATGAAATATTTACTTCAAATATGAACTTGGGTTACAATATATACCCTTGGATGTTAGTCGACAACAGCCCACTACGGTTAAGTGATAACGTTCACGTGATGTACGGACAAAGTCCTCTAGTACGCCCCCTTGCATCGTCCATATCCGTAGAACGATTTTGAACAAGACGGAATATGTCGTACAACAATTAACTGGTATTATTTTATATTTTTCAGACTAATGTGGACTACTAATGCATATTATGTTCATGATAACTTACAGTAACGCTTATTTATTAATTAAAACGTTTATAAGCAACGCTTAAATGGCTTTCACATTTACATCATATTTCAACATCGTACTACTATTTCGACACGCCTTGTACCCGGATAATTCTAACGCAGCGAAATGACCCTAACTCAGTGCCAATATGGTGGACGAAGAGACAAAGTATTTAATTGTTTTTTACCGGTTTTGTACCATGTTTGCGCAATTGTGTTGAGTATCAGCGTAACGCTTTTAATATCTATAGTGGCCTGTGTTGTATGTACTCATATTTTGCTTGACAATTACTCTTTGATGCTGGAAGTCATTAAAGTTTACACGAAAAATTATTCATAACGAAAATTATTTATTTGTTCGGCCGTGTTTAACCATATAAACGTGTAAAAATGATGTTTATTGATAATACATGCATTTATATTTATTCTGAAGTGGTTATGGGCTTGCGGATAATTCCTGACTGATTTAGGAATCGTTGATGAATAAGTACAAACCTTAACATAATATTAATCTAATAAAGTAAGACAATAAAATACCGATGCTGAATTAATTACTTTTGGTGTTTTTTTTTCTGTGCTTTATTCTGTATTGAAATGCATGTATAGTTGCATTTACAGTACCATGGCTACTGATAGATACCCATACGAAAGAGAAATGAGACAAACTACAAACGATATACCAACAATGCACTCATTCTATAATGTCTAGTGCACTATTGAAGTATAGAGTTAGTATAAAAATGAAACGTATACCATTTGAGCAGTAATCGCGTACTGCATTGGAATATGTTCATAGTTTAGCATTAACACGAGTAATTGACACGAGTCCATCTATAGTATAGCATAAAACTTTATGTTCAACTGCAGTTCGTAATTAGTATATCATTGAACTTCGAAACTGTCCATCCATGCGTTGTTAGTATAGAATTGTACTTTGTCCGCTTTGAGTAATATGCACCAGTTTGTTCTTAGTATAGGATATAACTTAACCTATTTAACCGATTTGTAAGAGTATTTATAAGTGTGTCATTAGTATAGCATTAAACTCTGTGTATGAGTGTTAAACATTATTCGTCAAAAATATGTTTGTTTCCGGTTACATGGCCAAATAAATAGGGTGGGTAGATCTGTATACTTGCTTTTGTGTAAAAAAATCAACGTGAAGAGTATATCTTCAATACGGGGTTAATACGGCTGAAACAAATAACCACATGAAAATGCTTATAACCAAAACGAATTTAATTTTAAAGAAAATATGACCAAACGAAAAACAATATTCCTACGAGCTCAACAACATGTTCTAGGGTCGGGGCAACTTTCTGGTCGGTCGAGTTACGTGAAACAAACATATTTTAACGCCTTAGCATAGCATTGCAAATATAAATAAGTTGTTTGCTATTTATCAAAGATTCTGCAAATACCATGCAATATGTTCTGCAGACCAATGAGTCTAACATATATTTATACGTTCAATAAGATTCATTTTTGCGACCGGATGCTACTTGTCTTCCTGTACACTAACCTGTGTTGATAATTGTTATCACTTCATTATCTTTTGATTCTCAATTTACACCAATCATATCAATCATGCAACCTTTATCTTACTGACAAAAACTCATATATAAATAGTGTTAAATACCTTTAAAGAAATGCATATGTTATGGAATGAAATCAACAACAACAGTTCAAAGTGGTTGGTCAAATTTTATTTTTACAAAGAGCTTTATTGTGTTAATTCAACACATTTTAAACTGAATATGCATTTTGGTCCTTTTGAACTTATTAAATGTGGTTAAAATAAGTTTACAAAATGAATATTCTTCTGAGACTGCTCCAAATACAAGCCTCAAACTTTTAGGCCGTGTTGATAGCCATAAGATACATGATTGTTTTAGTATCCTGCAGTAGATCTAAGTAATATTTCTTGTAATCCTCTTTTTTACAACACTTCAATGATACGGTCCGAAAACAGTATCGCGAGAAACAAAATTTCATGAATCGCAAAAAAATTGACCCTATGTCATCGGTGCAAAAAATCATGACGTCATTTAATATTTCTCATCATACAAGTTTATATGAAAAACTGTGTTTCTTCGCAAGCGGTTTAACTCAATTGGAATGAAATTTTAAACAGATTAACAGATTAACCGAAACCTCAATGCGCATATAACTATGTTATTTGTTTTTTGTTCATTTTATGAGATACACCAAATATTGCGATTTAATCGCAAATCTACATGCTGTTTGAGCGACAATTCTCAGTTTTATTACCAACTTAACAGATATACCATTCAAACTTATATCAGCTTGTATGGATTTTTTACTGTATATTTTAATATATAGTGTATGATATTTCGTTTAGGAAATCGAGACTTCAATCGCAAAACCGAGCAGAAAGAAACACAACTGGTAAGTCGCTTTAGTAAAAAAACTCATCGCTCTTGGTGTAGATTCGTTACGTCATGCTAGATGTGACGTTAGTGACTTCTCGACTTTTCGAAAAGCTTGAATTGTTTAGCAGAGAAAATAGTGGCCGTATTAGAAAAAATGCTAATTTTACATATCCAAAATAGCGTTTCGATAAAGATTGAAAAAAAACGGCCAGGAATTTAATGATAATCATCGACATATATTAATACAATTTTGGTCTCGACAAAACTAGCCAAACGTGTTTGTCAGCAACAAAAGTTTCCGGTTTATATTTTTGTCAGTGAGCGGACAGGGAAGGTAACCTTTCCTTTGCAAAGATGCTAAGGCGCTCTAGTACTTGAAACATATTGGTTGATACTGATACACGTTCAAATAGTTTTGAAACCGAAAGTGACTTGTTGCATGCTAGATCTATACATTAAAGTGTTTTGTTTTAATAGGCATGTATGTGCGTTGTATCCCTTGATCGATTTATTATCTAATTGAATGTTCAATACACGTTCTCCAGAGTATCTAATAAAGACATATTTCATTGCAGTGTGTCATATTGGACAATACAATTATAAAAATAACTAGGACCTAACAACAACGGGGTTTGGTTTTCTGAAATATGAAATCACATTGTATTTGTATGCAGTGGGAATTGTTGCTTTTAATATTATAAACATTTAGCGCATTGTCAACAAACTATATTCGGAATGCCTGTTAATTTTCAGAACAATTAGTGGATTGTAGCCTGGTTAAAGTTTGGATGAAAGAGGTCTAAATGTTTTTGAAATCAAACGTATGAAATAAGATAAGGGTCTCTAATATCTGACTGGGCATCAGGCTCCTACTTCTACTATTACAACAACAACAACAACTACTACTACTTTTACGTGCTCGTTTTTTAGCATTATGCCGAGTTAGACATTAAAGACTGTAATAGTATTCCTTTCAAATGTGACTTGCTTGAGGTAAAACCTACACATTAAAGTGTTTTGGTTACTACAAATTTATTTGTTTTGGTTACATAGGCGGGTGTGTACGATGTATCTCTTATCGAAAAATTAATCAAGTCATGTGTTACAACGGCGTCATATGTTACATCCGGCAATATATCTTAGAAATCGGCATTATATGTTACAACATTTGCAAAAACAGAGTTGCATCATTGGTAACAAATCGACATCATCATTATCATCATCATCATAATCATCAGCATCATCACCATCCTCATATGTATCATCAGCATCGTCATAAGTATAATCATCTTCAGCATCACTATTATCATCAGTCACAGCATACTGATTATCATCATCCCATCATCATGATCATGATAATTATCCTGACCATTATCACCACAACCATGATTATTACCTCCACTATCATAATCACTAACACCACCACCACCACCACCACCATCATCATCATCATCATCTTCTTCATTATAATCATCATCATCATCAACATCATCATCATCATCAATATATGAAACAACAGCAACATATCACCTTTGTGTCATGATTGTGTTACCATGTTACACTATCATTAGACGTAATCATAAACCCCAATTCCGATCATTTGAATGAAAGATATCGCAGAACATGTTTAAGAACATTTTTATCATAATTACTCTTCGCATAGTTAATCGAAGTAATATAACAAAGAGCTAGCGTAATTTTATTTTTACCATTCCGATTATAATAATAATATAATTGCATTCCCCTTCTCAGTGTTTGTGTTTTCTATGAACATGTATCTTTGTTGCATGGAACAAGAAAGGAAATCTAAGAACACCGGTTTATATGATAGATGACATCTTTCCACAGGGACCCTTGTTGAAGATTGACAAAATTGTATTTATAAAACTATAATGTTTTGATACAAACAGACAATGTAAAAGCAACAACAGAAATCAAACAAAGATATAACAACTATGTATTCCTTCTGCAGTTTTGTCATTTTCACTTGATTTTAATTGAACATGAATATAAAACAAAGTATATCATGTAAAACTATGTAAAAACTAAACAGTTAGCGTCATTACCATTACTTCGTGGGTTACGATTATTTCATGGCCGTGCGAAACTAATAGATTTTTTGCTCGTGCATCGGAAAACATTGCCCGAATTACTATAAGTGTTAAGTGAATTGTATGATTAAGTAGTATCTGAAAAGGGAATCCTATTATATGTCAGTGGTTTGGTAATTGAAATCACCAATTAATGACATAAAATACACAAATTATTCACTCTCATACAACTATTTTGGAATTAAATTCACGAAATTGCCTTCTACAAATCGTATATTTAGAACAATTTTAAAGGGATAATTGCACATGTGTGATTATCTCCTTTTTGTTTATTTCTCACTTGAATTTTGATTTTCGTTATTAAAATATACAACGCCCCTTCCCTAAATTTGACTGACATTTTTAAACTGTTATCGTTAAGTTAGCATTCCCACCGACGAATCGCTGCGAGCAACTTTATCATTCATTTCATATTTATAAAGAATAACTAACATAATAGAAATATCAATAGATCCATGTAGCCTTAAGGTAAAAATGCACAAGGTAAATTGAACAAGCGTGTACATGTCGTCATGCTTAAAGTGTTACCTTTTCAAAAGCATTATAAGAACAGTGTATATATAATGACACAATTTTAAAAAATACTAGTTTTCGTCAAGATTTTCGTTCTTTGGTAGGCACTGACTCCAGCACAAACACAGTGAAAGTTAATTCCTTCTGTAAACACTATTTCCCAACCAAAGTAGGCCATCCAATCAGAACCCACTAAATTATAATAAGCTTTCAGACGATACATATCAGTATGGTCCGGTACAATAACATACATTTTATTGAAATAGCAACACAAGTCGGTATTTTAATTACTTTCTTTGCTAAGAGCACATTGCAAAATGTGTTTTACCCAACTCAGTGGTGAGATAAAGGACAGTAATAAAGCGCATGCGCTAAAATCAAAGACCTTCGAAATGAGGGTGACAGTGCATACTTTATAATGATATATACATTATGTATGCTACTGAGAATAATAGTGACGAAGATGATGATAATACTGAGGATGATGATGATTATGACGATAATGATGATGATGATGATGATGTTGATGATTATGATGATGATGATGATGATGATGATGATGATAAACGTACAGATCCAATTTGTGTTAAAAAACATAATGTTCTGTTGTATGCCGACTGATCTACGCAGCAAAACACAGCCCGTTTTTCCATTGCGCGTTGTATCACGTGTTCTCTTTCTACTAATATGCGTTATATAGCATGCTTCCCAATTACATGCCTTATACTTTTATTATATTATAACGTATATAGTAGGCGTTTACAATGGAATTGTATCTTTTATATATAGTCATCACATAACAGCTATGGGAATGCCATATTTCTTTATTTTTGACATGTCGGTCATTTTCATTTAATGTTGTGTTCGACCTAATAATCATTTATTATACGTCATGAATAATTAGTATTTAAATAGAAAGCTTTTAATGTGCTACCTATACAAATGGTTTGTTTATTATAGTGACACCCCTCGCGATTAAGGGCCAACTATTTTTGACTTCTGAGACACTGTTCCTGATGAACATATTTACTCCCGATATCTTTTATGCCGGGTGTTTGGAAATTCATTATTTGGTTCCCTTCGATTTAAAAAGCTGCTGGGTACAAATGTAGGAATCCGGCCACATCAGAACAAGCCCATGCGAGACTAAAACCTTCAACTTCCCGGTCCGTAGGTGAACACTCTAACCATTAGGCCACGACGACGGTATACATTTGTTAGTATGGTAATCAGGCATGTTTTGGTGGGTTATCATTTTCATTTTTACATTCAAAGTGCATCCGTCTTTATCGATCTGCATACCGGACTAACTCCCGTGTGGTCAAAGAAACGACTGTTCAGCCCGCTAATATATGTCATTTAACCAATTTGTATTCGTTAGTTTTCTAATGAGTATTGTCCTAGTTGTAACATCCTTTAACCGAATTATGTTAATTATTTAACGAGCCCGCAGGATTAGCATTTTTAAATATACCGCGCTTTGTATTTGTACGATAGGTTGCATATAAGACTCCATCCCCAGATAATGCGATGATAATACAATTATAGAATACGGGAAAAGAAAGAAAACTCCCCTAAATATGGTATTAGTATTTGAAAGTTTTGTGTGTGTTTCTTGGATTTTTTGCCGTTTTTAACAGTATTTCAGCCATATTACGGCAGTCAGTTAACCTACTCATACTTTTCCTTGGCAAGCTTATCCAATCTAAGCGGTTTACACACTAAGTGCTCATACTTGTGCCAGTAACTGACAACTGCCCTTCTTGAGGTAGGTGGCGAATGACAGTAGAAATTATTGCATGACAAATCCCTACACAAGTTATGTGACGGGCTGGGGTTCGAACTCACAAACCACAGATTGACAGTCCAGCGCTCTACCAACTGAGCTGGCCATGTCCGGTTCCACGCTTAATGATATGGCATATGGTTTATGTTATTCGAATAAATGAGACACTGCTTACTGATGTCTAACTTAAGCCTTCTACCGATGGCCGATTGAGGCAATGGCTATGATGAATCATAGCCTGGAAGTGTTCCAAGGCAGTTCAGTTCGACCGGTCGTCACTCTTCAGTAATTAGCGATACTTTGTGGTTCCACGGAGATCGATTAATATTAAAGGAACTATGTCATCAAAAAGGGACTCAAGGGGGCAATTTCTTTAAAACAATCTGACATTAAGATATTAATACTGGCATATAATTAGCATTAGAACAGTATATTTATAATGGTTAAAGAGTGTACGCATTGTGATATACAAATCAATTCATAATAAGATTCCTTTGGCCCTTTCATGCTTACATTTTGACGTCAGAATAGTGAATATATTGTATGATCAAAGTTGACACGATTCAATACCAAGCAGAATAGCGCAGTTCATATATGCGCTTTCTTCTGTCATTTCTTCTTATGGCATCTTAGTCGTGAGTTCGATACCCATTTGGGATTTAATGTTTTTAAACTTTTTTGCTAATTTATTTTTCATCAAACATCTCATTGTGATTTATATTGTTTATTATGTATATAATGCAAATGTCTTATAATAGCTCATTTCTGTAATCAAATATTATTCACCATGTAATTAGAAGTAATTTTTTCGTTGACATAGTCCATTTAACGTTCTTCTAAAGATGACTTGTTTAACTTCAGTTATTTTCAACACTGTAATAAAGCTGAAGCGCGCAATCATATATCAACACTGGTTCATATTATTTCAAAAGTTCATTATTATTTGCTTTCATTTTTTTGGAATGTTCTCGGAATTAAATGTCATTAACTTTACAGCTATTTCTTGAAATAGCATTTCTTGATGTATGCTGACACCCAATTACTTTCAAGTTGAATTTTTAGCAGTTTATCTATAGACAACATGCGCTTTTGGCAAAATTGCGATATTTGGATTAACATTTAATTAGAGGTTGCTCGCAAGTTTGACCAAACTGATGTTGTTCATGAGATGGACATTATCGTTGCTTAACATTAGACAATTTCGCAACGTTTCGTGTCCGATTCCAAAAATAAAAAACGATGTATACAAGGGAGCAAAATAAATCTACGAACGTCGAAATAAACTGATAAAATAGGTTCGTTCATGAGTAATCATCAGTTGAACTTGATACAATTATAAAGCGTTTGTAACTTTAAACGATGCAATAATTTCGAATGTTTCTGTAGTTTCTGTAGTTTTTGATGAAATGGTTAACAACACGCGTAATACTTACACAAAGTAAATAATGCAGTATGAAATACAGAAGTGGGAATGGCCGAGTGTTCAAAGCAATAGTATTTTATTCCGGAGGTCCCGGGTTCAAACCCTGGCAGAACCTTTTTTTCATTGTTACAATACTTGAGCTTTTTTGTTCCGAAGCTTAAAAATCATTAAATCCGAATTTGTAAACGCCACAGACATTTGGATTATCTGCAGAGTTTTGGAAGTCAGAAGCTACTGTCATCATAGCGTTCCAAAATAGGAATTAATTGCAAAAGCACAGAGAAATTAATACTTTTCCTTCTAATTGAAAGACACTATATGTGTTCCAAACAGTATCAAAATTGCAATTGCATTTCTGACTTTTAATACACACGTCCATTTTTAATAACGCTTTTCTAAGAAATTTGAACACTGCTGGTAAAATTACGAAGTCCTGAAGAGACGATATGGAATGCAGCATTTCCGTGCTGCGGAAACTTTATTAACTAGCTTTATTGCTTCATTATTTACCCTATAACACTAAAACAACATATTTGAAAAACATGAAGATCTATAGGTAACGTACTAGATTGCATATAATTTACATTTGTGAAAACGTCCAAGTATGAACTATACCTTTTATGAATGATTGTGAACTGTTTAATGTTGGTTATTGAAGCAAAAACTTCGCCTAATTTTAACAAAGGGCTCGGGGTCTCTACTTTTAAACTATCTGAATAATTTATCTGATTGAAATTATGTAATAAGAAAACTACTGCTACATCAAGAAGAGAGAAGCCCTTGTTTACATCATACAGTGCATTCTTTATGGCATATGCCCAGTAGCCAACGCAACGCAAAAACATTGGAAAACAAACAAACTATTTCGACACATAAATATGATTAAAACCAAGGTCATGACCTTTGAGTGGTAAATGAAAATTTTGAAGTGGAATAAACAAAATGCTAACTAAGCCATTATTCGCCTGACGTGGTTTTACTGGATGTATCTTATCCAAACTAAATGTTCAAATGTTTAACCTACCAAAGGTACAAATTATAAAATTTGCATATAAGCTTTCCAGAAGTCGGACTGTCCAAATCGAAATTTATACAGCCGTGTTAATATTGAACTCTCCAACTTTCAGAAAATGTACGTTGGTCAACATTATTGACAAATCGTTAACCGGTTCTTAGATGTTGTATCCTACGCGCGACAATAAGGACCTGGAAATTTATGTTAGATTGCACGTAAATAATAGCTTATTAGACAAAGAGAATACTAGGTATGTGTTATATATATATATATATATATATATATATATATATATATATATATATATATATATATATATATATAAACGTTGACAAGCGTGACTTATACATGTTCACTGGCTTCAAGTATAAGAAAGGAAAAATTTACATTCTAATAATAAAACACGGTAAAAGCAGAATACCAGAATCACTATCCTTTATATTTTATCGACACAAATTTGAATAAAACTATGTTAAAAGTCCGCGTTTTGAACCTTATACGACTGTTTATGCTAACTACTGAAAATATAAACTGCACATTCAGGTAGATACGCCTGTTATCTTTGTCCATTTACAGTCACGTATGTACGCATACATCGGAAAATTGTGTGCGTACATATATTCGCGAATATTCAATATTCAATTTTTGTGTGCGAACTGTATTCGCGTACAAGTCTTATACAGTGTTTGTGCGCTGCTAATCCATTTAAATAATGATGTTGACTTCGCTGAAAAGTGCTGCAAATCCATATTTATTTACAAAAGAGAAAGAACATTCTTCTTAGTATAAGACTCGAGTTATATTTGTTGTTGTTTTTGTAAAAATACAAAATTGATATAAATCGTTATATGTAAATATACAAAACAACATAAAAACAACAACAACTACTTCTACTACTACTACTACTGCTACTACTACTACTACAACAACTACGACTACTACTACTACTACAACTACTAATACTACTACTACTACTACTACCACTACTACTACTACTACTACTACTGCTACTACCACTACTACTGCTAATACTACTGCTTATAATAACAATACTAATAATTTATACAAATAATACTTCTACTATTAATACTACTACATCTACGACAACAAGCAAAACCAACAGCAACAATAATAAAACCTATTGCTACTACTAATACTATTACTACTATTATTACTACTACTACTACTACTACTACTGCTACCACTACTCATACTACTACTACTACTACTACTTCTACTGTTGCTACTACAACAACAACAACACCACCACCAACAACAACTCTTACAACTAATATTTCTACAACTACTACTACTAATACTACTACTACTACTACTACTACTACTACTACTACTACTATTTATACTACTACTTCTACTACTACTACTTCTGCTACTACTGCTACTACTGCTACTGCTACTGCCTCTACAACTAACAATACTTCATTTATTAGTACTACTGCTAATACTACTGATTATAATAACAATACTAATAATTTATACAAATACTACTTCTACTATTATTACTACTACATCTATGACAACAAACAGAACCAACAGCAACTATAATAAAAACTACTTTGACTACCACTACTATTACTACTTCTAATACTACTACTACTACTACTGCTACCACTACTACTACTACTACTACTACTACTACTACTAATGTTGCTACTTCTACAACAACAACTCCACCACCAACAACAACTCTTACAACTGATACTTTTACTACTACTACTACTAATACTACTTCTACTACTACTACTACTACTACTACTACTACTACTATTTATACTGCTACTTTGCTACTTCTACTGCTACTACTTCTGCTACTACTGCTACTACTACTACCTCTACTCCTACTATTACTTCATTTATAAGTACTACTACTAATACTACTATTTATGCTACTACTCATAGTAATACTACTACTATTACTACTACTACAACTACTACTACTGATACTTCTACTACTACTAATAATAATAATAATATTATTATTATTATTTAACAAATGAAAAAAATAATGATAGAATAATAATAATAATAATAATAATAACAATAATAATAATAATAATAATAATAATAATAATAATAATAATAATAATAATAATAATAATTATTATTATTATTATTATTATTATTATTATTATTATTATTATTATTATTATTATAATACTAATAATAAATCGTTTGAACTGATACATTAAATATAGGAAGTATGCAACTCCAGAGAAACCATTTTTACATCCGCATGTTGAAAACCACATTGCCATTTAACTTCGAATTATTTTTGTAAAGCGCATTTAACATGTAATAATTTGCAAGCAGAAAATAGATAATTTGTGCGTAAATGTACACACTGATTTTTATTTTCTATGCGTATCTGGTGATTTTCCGGGCGTAAATTACACATGTACGCGCCTTATCTGGCCAGGTGGTCATCGGGTAGACATTGTACACAACGTACATAATCACCGAATTCGAAGGCAAATGACGGAATTATCATTTGAACAAAGGCCATTCTGAATTGCCGATCTCAGGAGCTTTAACTCTTAAATGTTAACAGCGTGTAACGGACGTAAATATTAGCATCATTGATGTATCCAGTTTCCCAGAAATTTGACAGTGAAATTGCACGGATTGGGTAGCTGTGATACGCCAACAATTTGACATTTTGCAAACACGCCTTTCGCTAAGAAATGTCATCGGTTGTACAGCACACATTATGCCTAGCACAGTGAGTCTCTGCAGAGTTTCTTACACCGAATATAGCTTAACAAGGCTCGTACATGTGCTTAGTAAACACCGACTCATACACCGAATGCAACTCAATACAGCTCGTAAATGTGCTCAGTAATCATTGACTATTACACCGAATACAGTTCAAGACAGCTTGCAGCTCGTACATGTGCTCAGTAATCACTGAATTGTAATCATTAAACATAGCTCAAGACAGCTCTTACATGAGCTCAGTAACTACTGACTCGTACATCAATTAAAGGTAAAAACAGCTCTTATATGTATTTAGTGAACACTGACTCAATCACCGAATAAAGCTCAATAAAGCTCGTACATGTGCTCGGTAAATATTACAGAGGCTCAGTAATTACTGACTCGTACACCGAATATTGCTCAAGACAGCTTCTATTTGTGCTAAGTAACCACTGACTATACACCGAATATAGCTCAAGACAGCTCGTACATGTGCTCAGTAACAATTGACTCATACACCAAATATGGCTGAAGAAAGCTCGTTAAGTCGCTCAGTAATCACTGACTAGTACAACGAATATAACTCAAGACAGCTCGTACATGTGCTCAGCAATCACTGACTCTTACACCGAATATAGCTCAAGGCGGCTCAGTAATCACAGCGATCACGAGTAAAGTCATTCTTGAGTTGTTAGGATTTATTATTATTATTATTATTATTATTATTATTATTATTATTATTATTTTATAAAACTCCCTTCGTTGTGGCTAGGCTTGGAACCAGTCAAATCTGTGTGCGGAAGTTTTAGTTGCACACATAGATAACACTAGGTTAGTGTTGAATAAAGATAAGTTAATTTAAAGAGGCTTAGAAAACCTGAGCCCAGAGCATTGGCGAGTACGCTAGATGGGGAGGAGTTTAAAATAATGAAGACTAAGGGAAGTAGCTGCTGCAAGTTGTATTCATTCACCACAATGATATTTTACAATGTACTGGTTCCGAGCTCTGCTCGTATTCCATCCCTTATATCCCTGCCGGCACATGGGCACCGTAAAATCATTGCTTTGTTATGTTAACCATGTTGTTTTTTTTTAACTTTTAATATATATACCTTCAACAATGTTATATGTATGTAGAAGTATTACACAATAATAACAAATCAAAATTTTCTAATTATTTCAAATCGGGAGGGAATTGACTCGTTGTGGCGTTGTATAATGTTGATCGCTGGTTAATGTAGATCGCTGGTTAATGTAGATTGCTAGTTTTGTAGACCGCTGGTTAATGTAGATCGCTGGTTAATGTTTATCGTTGGTTAATGTAGATCGCTGGTTAATGTTTATCGTTGGCTAATGTAGATCGCTGGTTAATGTAGATCGCTAGTTAATGTAGATCGCTCAGGGGGGAAGTAACCGCTGTGGGGAGTATACAGTTTCCGTTGAAGAAATGATTAAAACTAAATTTCGTTTTTTCATGCTTTCTATTTAATATACCTAAATATTAAGTTTTTCGTTTAATAAATATATAGGCAATTAATTAAACATCTTATGAAGATTTAGCATGCAATATGTGTACACAGATCTAAAGTTGGAAGTTAATTTAAATAAACATTTAAGAACGTACTTAAACAATCTTTAATTGTCTTTAATGCCATGTTTATGAAAACAAACGTCTCTAGATAATTTAGACCATTAAAAAACACGTAACAAATAAAGCCTTGCATAGCCGTCTAAGTACAAATAAAGTCTAGCGCAGCCATCTAAATACTAATAAAGCCTGGCATAATAGTCTAAATACAATTAAAGCCTGGCATATCCACCTGAATACAAATCAAGTCTGGCATAGCCATTTACATACAAATAAAGACTGGAAGAGCCATCTTAATACAAATAAAGCCTGGCATAGCCATCTAAAAATTGATGTTAACTTCGCTGAATAGTACGTCGGCTTTATCAACGGTTTACTCTTATAACATACCCTAACATATAGCTGATAAATACTGATAAATGATTGAATCCAAGGCCTCTTTACGAATGTCCATGCATTTCGAATTCATAAGGTCGCATCAGAACAATGTGAGGACCCGAGTTGTGTCCCAGCACCCCTATCTGATTTACTTAGTTAAACAATATAATATAATAATATTGTGTGGTTTAAATACACGATATTTAGATAATATAATACAGCATTCCACTATGAATGAATAGATTCGGGTAATGCAGAAGAGCTACAGACTTTTGCAGCGTGTTTATTATAAGAAAATCAACATTTTCTGTAAATGGTGTATTGGTGCATTATCAACCAAATTTTAACCGACTTAACATGGCAGGTCTGAAAACATTGACCTGACGTCATCCCATTGTAATTACTGTAACACTTTTATAACACAAGACGAGACGGGTAGCCGTCCAATATCTGGCAGGTTTGGGTGAGATATTGGAGTGTATTCATTTAATATTGTACAGCACGTTCTAGTTAACGTCGTCGGAAACGACAGCGTTGTTAGCAGACGACTTAATTTTTGACGGTCATTTTAATACCGATATACAAAACTAGATTTAGTATTATTATAAATACCACTTTTTTTTAGTTTGACCAACACTTGTATTTTTCTATATTTTCTATACTCAAATTGAACGAGTTCAATTAACCCGACAGTATTGACAAATAACGTGTTACTTAGCTGTTGCCCATATGGTTCATTTTCCACACATAGACACGTAAATAAAGTACAATGCATATGTATTAGGCATGCAGAAAAAAACTACATTTAATGAGCATTTATATTATTGTTTGTACTGTACATAATATCCATTAATAACTGACTAAGACAACATGTTAACAAAGCACATAAGGTATTGAAACTATTGGCAGTGCAAACCATCTGTTATTTGATATAAGACTGCGAAAACAAATATTACAAATGGTTATAAGTTACACTTTTTGCAACTGCTCCCCTTTAGAATCATTGTGCGGCATAAGATAGTTAATCTAGTGAAAACCTGCATTTATCAAGTGCTTTGCCATTACTTCGGTCAAATTATTTTGTTTTACACCCATTTCATTATTATATTTTTATACGATAACACAATTTCAAAATAATAAATTAAATGGGTGAATATAAAATATTTATTGACTAATTGTGGTGACCTTATATCGATAGAAAGTATTTGCTGTTTGAAAATAGCATTCATCAGAAATAGGTTACATATATATGCTTTTGACAAATGCCATATAGTAAGACATTATGGTGGACTCTTTATATTAAATATTAAAACTCATTGCTATTTCACAGATCAAGAAGTTATAAAACCCTGCTCTTGCGTGAATCCATGTGTACCATAGAAACGTATCCAAACTATAGCATTGTAGTTGCGCATGTAAATACTGCTTTAACCAGAAATAATACTGCATTTCAAATTATTATTGTTATGGTATTTAGAAGTTCAGTGCATTGCGACAAACATTCACGCATATATTATTATAATGTATATGCTGTCTTCGAAATTAAGCATCCTCACTGTACTTTACTTGAATCAACAAGCACAGTTTTCAAAGGTTTGATACCTTGTGCAGCGAGCGAAAGAACGTTAACGCGGGATATCACATGTACATAAAACTGTACATTACAGTGTGATCAGTATTATCAATTCAAACGTTCAATAATTGGCGTTACAAACAACAGTACGATGATACTCTAATTAAAGCCTTCAACATAGTCTAAATAATCCACATATAGATACTCTAACAGGCGATAACATAGTCTAAATAGATACTCTAATTGGCGATTTTGAAACAGTATTGTATTATTTTCCTCCCGGATTGCAAAGATGGACTTTGATAAATTAATATAGAAAGTATTCCAGAGTATTTTACGGAGTTCAGCCTTTGGATTTCTTAGGTGTTATTAATGTGACTGTTTATCTAAGTCTAAATACAAATAGTTGCTGTGTGCATTTAATATATGTGGCGCGTCGTGAAAAACCCGGCCTTAATGAATGTGCGTAAAGTGTCCTCCCGGATTAGCCAGTGCACTTTCCGCTTTAAGGGTATTTTCTGTTTCAAGGAAGTATCTTCTGAACATAAATCCACTGTTAGCGGAAAGTGCGGTCCTGTATTAGCCAGTGCGGACTGCAGATGTATTTAATGCAAACAATCTTATCACATATAAGGAGTTAAACATTCCCCTCGCTGTATTGACATATGTGCGTATCATCGCTCAATAAACATGTGCTAAGAAATCTGCCCCATAGTACATCATGTGATTTTTCTAAGATAACCCGTGTGGTATTTCATCTAAGAGGTAACCGTATATTCGGTGTTGATGTTGTTGTAATACCATTGTATCTAGTATACTTTAACTAGCCATTATTTGTGACATGTGTAAAATATATTCATAACTACATCTTGTTATGATATAACATTAAAGTCGCGTACAACAATTTACGTTACATAAAAAATGTGATGTCAATGTATGTCTGTATTTTCGAAGTTTATTAGTTCCTTCCGCACCGAAGCTGCATTTTGTGAGGACCCGTTGTGTGTCTCAGCACCCCTGCCTAATTTTACTTTGAAATTCATCGAACGTTGTGACGAATATCTATTCATAGCTGCAATTTCCACTGAAATATTTTAAAATTTTGCTTTGGTTTTGTGATGTGGGGGAAGTCGGAGTACCCGTAGGAAACCCCATCTTCCGGAAGGGTGACCACCAACCAAACTCACTTGCGCCGAGTGGGGAGCGAGTATACGTACAAATTCGCTAGCCGGACAGTCATGTTGTAAATGTTGCTAGACACATGCGGTTTATAAGCGACCTAGGATGATAGATTGCCACAGTATAGGACACATAATCGTTGGATACCGGTGATACCCAAGATAAAAACAGCAAATAGATCATCGTCATCGGTTTGTTTTATCCATATGCTTGTTTACCAAAGCATGTACATGATGGAGCAAATCACTGAATATGATTGGTGAAAATAATAATGCGATACATGTAAAATTGTTATAAGACACAATTGTATAGAGAGTTTAAATATCACTATCAGCGTTCAGTTAAGCTGTAAAAGCAAAGTATCCTTTACGGAAATATGCGATTATAAGGAAATCAAGACAATGTAAGTTCATTACGTGTACGGATAATTATGTGTTAATTTATTTTTAGTCAACTGCCATCCACAATAAAAACATGTTGTAACTGTCTTTCGATTTCTGGCGGAAACCAGATGCATAGCTATACATTAGGTTTTAAACAACATGCAATACATTAAGTTTTGAACATTTGAAAAACACCTGAGGTATGGATATACTTTCTGATTTGAAGATCTGGAAAATACTTGGTTTGAGGCTGCACTTTATGTTTTGAAAATCTGGCAAAGACCTGGTGTGAGACTGTAGTTTCTGTTTTGAACATCTGGCAAAGACCTGGTGTGAGGCTGTACTTTCTGTTTTGTTATTCAGGCCGCCCTCATGTACACATCTGCACTTTTGCATTTGAAAATCTGGCGAACATCTAGCATCTAACAGCCAATTTTACATACCTAGTATACGGATATTATTTTGGTATGTTAACATATCGCTCGAATAGTGCCGTACAATAGGTTTAAATTCAATTGAATATGAGGAAATAAACCTTTTAATGAAAATAAAGGGAATCGCGAGTTTCTGTTATTAAACACGCTGCAATCGTTTGTATTTAAATAGTCTGATTTATTAATATTAATATTTGTATTGGTTCGTCGTCTCTATTTAAATAGTCCGATTTATTAAAGGGACATGTTCACAGATTGGCAAATTGACAATTTTTTTATTTTGGTCATACATGCCACAAAAGAAAAATGCTTTTTATATAAAGACGCGAAATAAAACTACTGATGGAAATATAGTGTCGTTTATGAAAAAAAATTTTATTTGAAATACAGAAAATTATAAAGCGTTTGCAACGCTTTTCATCGGTAATTTGGAAACCACGCGTAGCATATACATAGCGTTATAGCTTGATTGTGAATCAGTATGGTCGAGTGGTTGGCGAGTCAGATTTCTGATCCAGGCCGTCGTAGGTTGGAGCCCCGACGAAGACAAATCTTTACATTAAGTATTTGTTCTTCATATAATATATGTTTTTGGTTACTTCAACTGCTTTAGATTTTGAGGTTAAGACATTGCATGACATTTTTGAAAATACAAAAATATGTGAGCAAGTCCATTTAATATTAATACTTTATCGATTTATATCTGCGGCTTTTAAGAATTTTAAATGTATTTTTCGCAATAAGCACATCATGCATTCCATTTTACCATTTCGGCATGCGCCCAAATTTTCTCAAATAACAATCCTAAAGTTACACAAATAACTTACATAATTGTTAGATTGTTTCACCATATATTACGGCGCGTAGAAACATTGTTTAATGTTTAATGGAAAGAGCATTTAGCAATTTTCTTCAAAAAAACCAACAACATCAATACACAAGCTAAGGCCTTCCTTTGAAAAAAAACACGGAGACAGCCGACTTTTTACTGGTATCTGACCTATTTATCAAAGGCAATCAATGTAAGTAACCGCTGATAGAGGTACGACCGTTATCAAGTCACAGTGGTCTCCTCTGCTACGATACATAATCTACATTTTTATGAAGTTAAACAATTATATTTCTTCAACAATAATATTCAAATTCCTCAAGGTTTAGAATAGAAACGTTCGTTTGCATAAGAGGAAACAAGAAAAACGTAACACATTGTAACAATGATGCACTTAAAAGTTAATGCAAATAAAAGGCAGTTTTAAGGGCGTATCGACGGTAGGACTGAAATTTAGCATTTGTAAAAAAGCTCTACTTTGAATTTATATGGAAGAATTATACCATAACACAGATTTGTTTCTACAAACAATTGACGAACTGGTTTCATCATTTTCATCAATAAACAGTGATAATCAATGACAATTTTGACCGGCGCGGGTAAAATAATAGCAGTAGTAAATTCGATTTGATTGTAACGTACACGAGGGATCGTTTGGTCACCACTGAAATTCGTCCACAGAAGTTGAGTACCAACATATTTTGATGCTATCCGTTTTTTTGTACATACATGTTATTTCGCTATATTTCAAAACCAATTATTCTTTCAACAAATATAATATAAAACAGAGAAACGAAGAAACGCGATAAGTGAAGAAGTGTAATTTGCTTTTCAAATAACTTGGCACTGCGCGTTCAGGGACATTACTGCGTTATTGTTCATAGGAATACAGTGCGTTTACAGACGTTCTCTCGTCTCCGGTTTACAGGCTTAAAATAGTTTGCACATAAAAGACTTAATAAACACCAAGAGCAACGAAACATTATGGATTTAATAATTATTTGAAAAGTTTGTAAGGTCATCTAAAATATGAATAGATTAAACGTTACATTGATTTGAGAATACAGTTATTATTTATTCATTTCAAGCTTATTTCATTGGCAATGAACATATAATATGCGGACAATAATGCTGATACTAAGTGAGCGTGTCACAACTACAAGGAAGACTCCAATGACCATCAACACCATCATAATCATTATAGTCATCAACGTCATCATCGTCGTCGTCATAATTATCATCATCATCATCATCATCACCTCCACCACAACCACCATTATCATCAGTATTATTATCAGTATCAACCTAATTATTATTATAATAATCATAACAATTATAAAAAAAATCACAATAATACGCAGCTATACAAGTTTAAAAAGTGTGGTTTCTCGAATATGACCGAATGCCAGTTTTCATGCAACCACAATCATTTACAGTTTTTTTTGGATGAATGTCAAAAAGTCCGAGAACATTTCTAGTTTTAAATAAACGTACCACAGGAATTCATATTAATGCGCGCGCAGTGCGACATTCGCGTTGTTGATAGGTACAGTATGCGGTATCAAGAAGAGTTGCACAACAGCGCGGATATTTGAAAAAAAGGAAACACAAAATAAAAAAGGTAGCTACAGCACAATCGTGTTAGTTATGAATACATGTAATTACATTAATACATTGCCGGGCCCGACATAACTTGTGTGGGGATTTGTCATGCAATTATTTCTGCGGCCATTCTCCCATCCTCTGATTCAAGTAGGGCAGTTGTCAGTTACTGGCATAAGTATGTGCGCTTAGTACTGGTAAATCGCTTTGATCGGGTAATCTTGCCTAGGAAAAGTGTGATTATGTTAAATGACCGCCGTAATATGAAATAATGTTAAAAAAGTAAAAAAGTCAAAATAAACAAACAAACAAACTTGTATATATTGTACAATTTCACATTTTCTAGAAATGTAACAATTGCTGTGTGATTGTATTCATGTGACATGTTGTTCGCCCTATTTTCATTTCCTAAGCGTCACCGGATAAACTTTCTCCATCACAGCACCAACGATGTATTCTCTATATATAACCAAGCAACGCAGTTTAAAACTAAGTACGTGAATGATTAAAACATTCGAGGCTACATTATATAAGAACATTTTGTCAAGAGAGCCTACTTTTGCTTCAATGCGTTGCATATTTATTCCAGTTGCGTCCCTTTGGTTAAAAAAAAAAGCAATATACCGACTACACCTATATTTGAGTTTACAAAATCAAACGGAAAAAAACCTTCAAGTGCCTTTAACAATTGAGCGCGTGCGTGATGGCGTCATCCCCGCTGCGTGCGTTAAGAATTTAAGAGCTAACCAGCTCCGAACCAAAGATATCTCGTTTACCTGGAGAGCTAACCAGGCCGAACCCGGGACCTCTCGTTTACATTTAAGGTACTCTCCCGAAAGAGCTAACCGGGCCGAATCCATGCCCTCGTTCAAATGGAGAGTACTCTCCCGACATAGCTAACAAGGCCGAACCCATGACATTCAGTTAATATATACATGACAAACCGCGATCATACTAAGTGCACATATTCAGTTATTATATTCTTGATAAACGGCGGGAATGCTAAGTGCACATAGTCAATTACTATATACTTGACTAACCGCGGTCATACTAAGTGCAATATTCAATTAATATATACTGGACAAACCGCGGTCATACTAAGTGCAAATATTCAGTTATTATATTCTTGATAAACGTCGGTCATACTAATTGCACATATTAAATTAATACATACTTAAAAAACCGCGGTCGTACTAAGTGCACTATTCAATTAATATGTATTTGACACACCGCGGTCATACGAAGTGCACATATTCAGTTAAAATATACTTGACAAACCGCGATCTAACTAAATGCACATATTCATTGAATAGATACTTGACAAACGGAGGTCTATTGGTGATTGCATGCGTTCGGACACTGATGTGTACTTGATTGATAGTTTTAAAGCCAGTTTGTGCATGTATTATGGAAATTAGGATATAAACAACACTGCACGTCGTCGCAAAGTCTCATAAGAGTATCATTCTAGTGTTGTCAATACTGTAAAAGACACTAATGGTTATTTAATTATAATGTTCTGTTAACTGCCATCGCATAATCGTGTACTAGTATTAGAATATATAAGCCCTAGAAGGCAGGGATAAATACTTAAAACCGATATTATTCGTACGCTGACAATACCATCATTTATTATATACCTGTTTAAAATCTTACCAAAATACTTGATGTAACAATCGGTGAAATACATGTCGTCAGAAACAAAATCCCGTATTATGCTACTCGCTATTTTTCCGATCCCGTATTACCATACTAGCCGGATTACTTTTTAATGACGTCATCATTAGCTGTGTAACAAATATAATCTATACCTACAATTATTAGTCATTATTGTAGTTTATAATCAAATAAAATACGGTAAATGCACATTTGAAGTTTATCGTGGTATATAATAAAAGGAATATTACGCTAGTTAATTGTTCCAAGAGAATGTATTAGTCTCGTGACTTGCGTTATTTCGTATCACACTCGAGGCTGCGCCTCTTGTGTGATACGTCATCACACAAGCCACTCGACTAATACATAATCTTTGAACAATTGACTAGCAAACTATTCCGTATGTAGTTTTAAGATTGGCGATAGCTATCTAGAGAGCCAGACACTATACACGCTGTACACACAACACGATACGCCTATGAACTGTATTTGGAACATAAATGTCAGCGTTGTTCACTTTGGTTCAGAATTATGCATGAGTATACACAGCGTTATTTTAATGCTGTTTTTTGTTTTAGTAGCAGTAGTTTTATTACGACTTATAAACAAGGTGTAAATAATGTACATATTTACAGATGTAACAAAGAACAGCAAATTACTTAAACATTACAAATGATCAAACTTAAATGCACATATAAAATGAAAATTTGGGAATAAAATCTGATATCATGAACAATTTGGATTTCGTAGTTTAAACAGACCAATAAAAAGAAAAATAATACTGACATTTGTAACTATAGACTTTAAATTAAACACAATACACGCTCATTTATATAATGTATTTTAATAATGAATAATACGCTAATAATAACATAAACTATCAATGCGATACGATCTTCAATACGTTCTTTATGGGAAATGCCAGAAACTTATGATTAGGCGTAAAAAAAAAATATGTTTGTTTCAGGTAACACGACCTACCCTAAAAAATGCCCCGACCCTAGAACATTGTATTGGGTTTGTTAGATTGATTATTGTTTTATTACCTTTTTCAATAATTAAATGTATTTTGGATAAAAAAAGTGTTTGTTTTGATACTATCCACTTATAATCAATGTCTATGTATATAACTAATATGTTTTGAATATTTATTCCGTTTTAGAATCTTCAAATTGACTATTTACCAACAAAAAAAAATCCCGACCTACCTACCCTTATTTTTGTGGGCATGTTACCTGAAACAAACATATTTTTTGTTACGCCTTAAGCGCTTAGGTGGATATACGTATTTTAGGTTTAATCGTGCTTCCGTGTGTAATTCCAACCATTGATTGGACACGTCATATTACATTTTGTTCAGTAACAGTTACTGTAATGCAAAGACTTATTTTTGTACATTAACAGTTCAGTCGTTTGTGTTCATATAAAATTGTGTTTGAAGTTAGTATTGCCGATCTCTCTTTCTTAATTACGGAATACAATCTCCTAGTAATCATGGTATTTTTACAAATATTCAGCAGTAAACCTTAATATTTTTCAGTCACTGAGATATTGTTATACTGAGCTCTTCAATACGTCTCACGTCAACGTTGACAACAATTAATTCAATATGTGTCAATCCGTACACACGTGTCAATAAAAATCTCACGCAAATAATGCAACCAACATTCCGCAGTGTATTCACCAAACGTAATATACAGACTATATCAAATAGTGTATTTCAACTGTGTGCTTAGCGGTGTAGTATTTCCGGTGATAACTCATTCAACTGAAGGTCTAATGACCCCAAAACGGAAGTCACATCCTCAGGGTTACATGCTGTCAGTTATATAATAAGCACATGTGGTTGAGTGCAGGATGCATATTATTTGTAAAATACAGTTTAAATGATATGTTTTGGTATCCTTTGAAGGTATATGTGTATGCAATAAGAAAAAAGGCTGTTTTGTGCACTACTTTTTGTTTAGTGGTTCCCATCTTCCTAACTTTAGGCCCATGTAGTCATGCGCAAAATGGCAGCATCCATGCCTGTCAAAACCGGTGTGTTTTTTCTAAGGTAAATATTTTAAATTACAACACATAGAATTTTTTGACATGCTGTTTTTACAAAAGGTTATGTCCTCATCTTTCTAACAATGCATGGTGATAAATTGGAAAGTAGCTTGGTCATGGTGAAAAATGAGATCACATTTTGAATATTTTATTTGTAACAAAGATGGAATTTATTTGCGAATACGTAACCTTTTCCAGCCTGGCATTTTTCTTATCAACACCAGTAGGAAAAGCAATAGTTTAACCCTTGTTGGGACTCTCAAACCCGTTTTAGAACTGAACTGTTCGCACATGAGCTCGATAATTTAAAGCCGGCATAGCGACTAGCCTTATCGCAGTAAGTACAACTTAGTTAACTATTGTATATGTACACTTATTGTATCTAAGTTACACTAGTAATCACAATATTGAGTAAACATGCACAGAAAAACTTTTTATTTTCACAGATTGCTCAGAAGAGAGTACCTGGAATAGATTGAAGATTGCAGGCGGCTGATCTCACCCACAGGTTCAGGTCGAGGGCTTAGAGTGAAACTATTGTATCTGTATTTTACATTTTTTTTAAGAGAAGGAAAAAACTGATTATCTGTTTAAATTTTCTTACAACATTGAACATTTTTTAGGATGTTTGTAGAAAATATATAACCTTTATATGTTTTATCTCTGGATATTTATATCTGTTCTTGTTCTCTAGAAATCAGCATGCATGTCAGTTACAATAGTTTCACGCTGATATTTGGTGATTAATTACAATTTTATTCAGTGTGAAACTATTGTATCTGTAAACAATTTAAAGCCAGTGCAGTAGAATTATCTCTTAATTTGTCAGAAACAATGTTTTTGTTTCAAGATCATATCATATTTCAAGTGTTCAATACATTTGAACAACTTTTACTGATTTTTAATGTTAGCGTTAAACTATAGTATCAGCATTTTCTAAAGAAAACGTTTTCTGCCATGTTTTTTTTTTGGCAAAGATTATGTTCGCATTTCAAGCAAATTTATTTATGAGTAATGAGATTGTTTCAGCCAAAGTTATAATGTAGTTACTGTAATACTAATTCTCATCAGACGTAAGAAAAATATGTTTGTTTCAGGTTACATGCCCAAAAAATTAGGGCTAAGGTAGGTAGGTATTCATTTAATTATTTTTTTCTATTTGGTAAATGGTTAATTGGAAGATTTTACAACTAATACAATATTCGAAACATATTGGAAATATCCTTAAACATTGTTTATAGGTGGATGCTATCAAAACAAAACATTGAATTATAAAATATCTGAACAACTCAATACAACTAGGTTTAGGGGCATTTTTGTAGGGTAGGTCAGGTATCCTGAAAGAAACATCTTTTTAACGCTTTACTGAGGTGCTAATATTAGTTAAAGTGGACATCAAAAATAAAAATAAACATTATTGATTTTTCTTTTATTGCTGCTGAAATACCTGTTAACACAGTGAACATTGTAGCTAATAAAATATTAATATTTAGAATAATATAACATCTGACACAACACTATTTAACTTTATTTCAAAATTTAAAATAAAGTTGAATGTGGGATCTCTAACTTTGGCAATGGATGAATAGTCTTAATCACTTCTCCATTTATAATCAAAGTTCCTACACATATTATGGCTTACTCTCTAACAACTAATAAAACAATTGTGTGGCAATACATAGTTACTGGATTATTACTATTCATTTGAAATAAATTAGGATATTTGTTATGTACCTATGCAATTTATCACAGATAAAGCTCCTTACGGAAGTCTTAACTTTAATTGTACTTAAGTGAAAATTTCAGAACAAATTGGTTTTAAAATCCTATCATTTCCAGTATCAAAATGGTACAATACTTATCTTAATATAGACAATATTCCCCAGAAAAAAAACAAATATTGTAAAATTACCTATTCATGAAACAGCCAAGGTAGAGAGCTTTATGAATATGGGCCCTGGCCTAATGGGACTTTCCTTTTTAAAATCTTAATCAAATATCTCAATAATAATAATAATAAAACTGTAGTAAGTTTGATTCTAAGAAATTTGCTGTAACAGAAGTAAAAAAAAAGTTATAAATACAAGTACTGATAAACATTGCATCGGCATCAATATTTCACTTTCGTAGAAAGTTGTACATTGTGACTACTGCTATATGAAACTATGAAGAATACAGTGTGCATGGTATGTTTAATAAATATATAAATTACACTGGATAGTAATAAACATAATTACTCCAAATTATTTACTGGCACTAGGTGCATTTAAAGATGATCTGTATGCTTTTTATACCTTTATTTTGAGTCTCTTTTATTACACCTTTATATGGAATAAAATATTGAAATTGACAAAAAACTATTTATTAAAAAATAAAACAAATATATTCTGTCGATACCGATCTGTTTAAATGACAGCAACGGCTAACAGTATTTGGTTTGCAATTAAAATAATAAGAACAGCGCATGCGCACACAATAGGTCTGACTCGTCAAGACACTGTAACAATAAATACATGCGTATTTTTAACTGCGAAGTAAAATATTATTTTTAATTTCTCTCCTAATATGCATTTCAGAACGTAAGTTTTTCTCAACATTTATTGTATTTTAAATTACATTTTATTAAAATTATAATTAAAATGTTTACTGACTTCCTTAGAATCAATGGTGGTTTTACACTATATTTTCAAAAAAAATCATGCAGTCTCACTTTAAATGTGCAATAGTAAAAAACTGTATTGTGTAACCTATAGTAATAAACTTTGAATTTAAAACAAACAAAAAACAGTATGGCCAATGTTTATCTCCATGGCATGTTTTATAAACAATAATTATCCATATTCCAACAAATTATATAAAAGTATGTAATAAACACAGCCTAGCTAGTAAGTCATACTAGATGCACTAAATGCTTGTATTATAATGAAAAATACAGTCACCTAGATTTCAGACGACAACAACTCAGTGTCTTTTTCAAACATTCTTTTACACTTACCATGCAGAATCAAACAATTTCTTAAAACAACAACAATAAAGTTATGTTCTATAATATAGTTACAGCAAAAGTGTCAACAATATAACTATAACTGTGATTAAACATTCTCTTGCTAGCTGCTTGCCACAGTTGTAATAATATTGTGTCAGGAAATTTTAAATGCATTGACTGTGAAGTACCCCTCAGCAACTTCAAATGCTATTGAATTTTACTGTTTTAAATTCATTCATTGGTGTTTGATTCAAATTAATTAACAATGATTTGTTTTAGCCTTTATTTCCAAGCCTTACACTCAGTATGCCAATATAAATTAATGTGATCTTTGCACAGCACTATTTACAATAGTGGTTCATGGGGCAGCAGAGCATAAAATATGGGATGGGGCTTTGGTATTATATCATTCAGGCATAATTTTACAAGGTCATTGTATTCTTCAAATGAAAGGGGAATAAGATATTTTCTTAAACACGGCCGCACATGTGTTTTGGGATTTAGGGTTCTTGCTTTGTTATGTGCCCACCTAGTACTTCTGGACTGTAAGTTTACAAAATGTGTCTGCCCATTGTAATTGTATGAGAAACTGAAACAGTGGGGCATGTCTGCAGAAACTTTAAGCTTTTTAATGGAATTCCAGGACACCTTTTCATGCATGTCATCAATTTCAAAGTTTGATAAGTTTTCAGAAACTTCTTTGAAATTATAAAAATCTGAGAGACTCAGTTCTTTAACAATGTAAGGTTCTGACTTTCTTGCAGTTTGTATAATAGTTGCCCACAGTGAAGTGGTGTACACACTGATTTTTCTGCTGGCCCTTTCAATGGCCGCATGCATTGAGTCGTTTTCGTTTCTTGTATGCCCTTTTTCAAAATATTGATGCTGAATAGACTCTAGATTGAACTTGTTGACACAAAACCAGATCATTCTCAGATAATATTTGTTTTTACTTTGTGGGATGCAGTTATCTGAGTAAAATATAAAATTCTTTTTACACTCAGCGGTTTTTGACTTTATAAAGTCATATACACAGGACGCAATTTCACAAGCACCCCGACTGCCCAATGTCTCATTCCACAAATAGCTATACCCAGCAGATGTTGAAAAGTCATACATTGTAAAATTATAATTATTTAATTGTCTTTTGTAATAGATACTAGACTCGAATGCTTTTGGTGTCAAAAGCACCTGCTCAAGGTCAAAGCAAGCCACTGTCAGGTCAGGAATTGTCTTGGCCCTCGCTTTGTCATCACTTTTGCTTTCAAGGGAAAGAGTTTTCTTCTGCATATGTCTTTCATATTCTTCCTTAAGCAATTGAGGAATTTCTGTATGTACTGCAGAGGTCACATTGGTCTTTTCTGGGGGTATGGAAGGACAAATTGAACTCTGTGTTAAAAATGTCTCTATATACATACTATGACACATAAGTTATATTTTGCTTCACACATTCAGATTGAAATAAACGATACATTTCTTTGACATTCAGTTCTGGACTCAAATATTTGCTGGCGGTTTCTTTCCGGCTGTAATGTGAATACATCACTGGAAACCGTTTAATGTGTTCCCTTACATCATTCAGTTTATCATCTGTGGTCTTGTTATGCCTTGATGCTGAAGCTTTCCCTCTTTTTTCATCGTCAACTATACCCAGGTTACTTTTGTTATGGGCTGTACTAACAAACTGATCCGATATAGAAATTGTGTTCAGGAAAAAAAGTTTACCCACCCTAACTGTCTTGTTTTCATGGATATTTGGAAGTTTCCATAAAAACGAGTTCTTTCTTCTGTTTATTGACCTTTTATTTCTATTTTTCTCCTTTCGTACTGCATGCTTCAAAATAAAATGTCTTTGTTTATGCACACTTCCCATTTTCCAAAAAGTATGAAAAATGTTCTCTCTATCACTTTCTGTAAATGTTGTGGTACATTTAAACGTGCATGTATGACCACATGGTGGTTTCATCATCTTGTCTGGTTTAATATGGCCATGTCTATTAACGTCGCTTTTGCCTTCATTCCTCCTCCTCTTAGCCTTGTTGGCTTTCCATTCACTTTCCTGCCTTTGTCTTCTCCTTCCTCTATTGTCAGTTTCATTTCCCTGTTGGCTATTATTTGTTGATTTTGATTTGTTCTGTCAGATATTTCATCAATAGTTTCCTTTGTAATGTGAATGTGTTTTCATCATCATCAGAAACATCATCAAAGACATCAGTGTTGCTATGGCTAATGAAGGTGCTATCGTTCAAGATGCTAACAGCATAGTCTATTTCACTGCTGAAGCTGTCTGAGGAACAATTACTACTGACTACTGACATCATCAATACTCTCATCTGAGGTATGTTCCATCAACACGTTTTCAATATTTTCATTAGCAAGATAAAGACGGCAGTTAATATCACCTTCCGACAGAGAATTAAATCCATAAAAATCACTTTCTGAATCACTTTTTGGAATATTTTCTGAGGAATATGACTTAGCCAATTGTGTTTTTGCAAATTCAAATGGAACTGGACCTTTCAAATTCAATGATTCAGCAAGATGCTTGATAAACATACATAGGCTAAAAGAACTGTTGTGAATTGTTAAAGTGGCGAAACCATTTGCAGACGACATTCCTGTTTCTGACCTGCTGTGGGGGTCAAAAAAATAAAACAGCCTTATTAGTAAGGCCTTCCAAAAAACAACTATTGTGAAGACTGTTCCCAAACCTTTATTTGGATCCATTTGAATTGAAGACAAGAAACTCAAAAAATGTTTTTTGATGGACAAGAGAACATTGAAAATAAGTTATAAATGAGTGAGAGTGGCATTATCCACTCACTCACCTCATAGCATTAAATAATAAAACAACATTATTCTTCAACCTGTTTATATCTGAGAGTGCAGCTTTAATATAAAATATTTAGTCATTTAAATACTATAAAATATATCAATTATGAGGCTTGTCGTGGAAAAAAAGGGACTTCATATACTGTGCAGTCTACACAGGCTAATACAGGACGACACTTTCCACCTACAGTAGATTCATGTTTGTAAGAGACTTACTTGAGCAGATATTACCATAAAAGCGGAAAGTATCGTCCTGGATTAGCCTGTGTGGACTGCACCTGCTTATCTGGGACGACACTTTCTGCACGAGCATTAAGCCCGGTTTTCAAGACACGACTCATAAATTATGATATGTGGTTTACTGCAAATTCCTTTTCATATGTATGTAAATGTAAATCTTGTATGGAAACACTTTGTATAAAAGAGATATAAAAAAAAACATTTGTAAACTGCGAAAATACTTTTTTTTAAACAATCATAATTATGATTAACACCTAAAATGTATTTTTTTCCTAAAAGAAAGGGCCATTACTCTGCTTATGTCGGAAAAAATTGCACCAACATCCCAGGTGCACAAGTTCACATGCTGATTAATATGTTTATAAAGTTTCATCACGCGCGACACAAAAATCTAAGGTACGGACAGACGGACAAGGGCAAATCAATATGCCGCCACCCCACCCCCTTACAAGTGGGGGCATAAAAAGGAATAGAAAATATAAGCAGTATTTTTGCAAAAGTGTAAAACAAAAACAATTATTTCCTGTAAGGCTCAATATTATTTTATTATTTGTTTTTAATATTTTATTTTCCTTCTTAATACTTTATTACATAATAAATCTTATACTTATATCTTAAGACAATACAAATGTACATGTAATTTATTAAACTTGTTATACTCACAAGCTGATCCTGCTTTCTTCATGCGAAATCAGTTACATAAATAACTATGACCTTCGTTCTGTTAGTGTCATATTTATATGAACACTTTCAATTTCACCACAAACAGATAATGTATGTTTTGTTTAAAATACATTTTTTTCACTGTTTATGATGGTATTGTTGTAGAGATCTAGTAGAAATTTTATGTCACAGAATACTATACTGATGTCATCAGTGATGTCATCAGAGATGTAGGTCAATAAGTGCCTTTAATCTACAGCTTGAAGATTTAATGACCTTGCAAACATTTTCGATTCATTTTGCAAGATTGTATATAATAATAGAATGCAAGTATGCAGACATTCATTTCAAATGTGATAACCTTTTATGTAGATACAATACATTTTTATACAGAGTCATGTATAATGTTAAGTGTGAAACTATTGTATCTGCATTATTGTAATTGTTTAATATGTTAAAAATAGATAATTTATTTATCAAATGTTTAATTGCTAAACCACGTACACATTACTACATTGATATTGTACAAAATAAACAAAAATACAAATACAATATTTTTTATAATAATATTATCAATCACTGTTGAGTGCGAAACTATGGTAACTGCAGCCTATCAGATACAATAGTTTCACGCTAACTTTTTGTTTGATTACAGAAACAATATTTTCACACTATTAACATTTAGGCAAGTTGCAATCATTTTTGTTCTTACTTATTTATTCACAAGATGTATCATTTGAAAGAGGTACATATATGCAAAAAAAAAAGTGATTTTCTGTAAAAAATGTCAGATACAATAGTTTCACGCTAAACCCTCGAGGTGTGACAGAAGACTGTTAATTAATATCTGGCATTAACATTTTGGGGTCAAATTCTTTTTTTGTTGTGTGACAGGATGTCAAATCTGTTATGTAAACAAACCCTTGTCTGGGGTCAAATGGCATCTGAAATGCTACATTTATATGGATGTTGCCCCCCAAAATGTTCAAAACGGACTAAAAACCTATTCTGTAACATTTAGAATGCAGATGAAGTTTGTTTTCACTTCTGACTTTATATATTGTGTCTACTATGCCTATTAAAACTCAAACTTATGCTAAATTCTGAGTTAAAATAATGTTTTCGAGATGTACCAAAGTAAATTTTTTTCCGTCTAAATTTTTGCCTCAAAACACAATTATATGTGACATTTTCAATTATTTTTTTTTCCAATAAATCTTTAAACCAGTGTAATAGAACCTCATGTTCTTTCTCGAAATAGATCAGATTGATGGAAATTATGGTTTTTATTCAAATTTGAAAGGGTTGGGTTCTCTTAAAGGGAAGCACTTAACTGCAGGCTATATGGGTCGCTATAATGACGGCCAAACTGGAGGAATTGAATCTTCGCGCAGTTCTGCATTACTTATATTAAACAAAATAATACATACAAGTCGATTGCATTTAATATATAATAGCAAACATAAGATATGGATATTGTATGTCTGTAGAAGATAAAAAATATATTAAACATAATGGTATTAGCTATGATGGAGATGACACAACTAAAATCTTGTTTAATCGTATGCGAAACACATGGTTACATCACAAAACGTATTAATGCATTTTATTTAAACACTTTTCATGCCACACTAACCAACAAACACAAAACTGGAAATTTACAAAAACTCGGAGTACAGATAAATTAGGTTCAGCCCGTTTAGCCTGCTTTCGTAATGGACAAACTGGCCCCCATTTCAATATTTCCGGGAACTGAACACACAAACCTGTCGTAAGAGATCGAATCGAAGAAAGGTATGTAATTTCATTTTTAGTTGTTCGCAGAACAACTAAAGATACCGCAATTCCAAAATTTAACAGTCTAAAAACAATGATCCTAACAGCTTTAGGCCAGTCGACTACGCGCAAGCAAGAAGTGCCGTTTTGAATATCGCTTAATTTGTCAAATGACAATCAGTACGATAATGAATTTAATTAGAACATGACATGTTGCGTAAACTTAAGTCAACAACTTTCAATGTAGGATCAAATATGACTGTACTCAGGGATGAACAATAAAATAGTACGTTATATAACGTCCTGATACATAAATGAATGAAAGTCTTAGGTTACGAGACGAGCCGAATAGCAAAAATATAACCCTAACCTATTCATCTCGTTATCGCCGACTCATGTAAAGATTATTTGTTCAGTAGTGAATGTGTTTAGTATATTTTCCTTACTAGTATGTATTCCTATTTTGATGTATAAGTACTACATATTGTGACAAAATCATACAAACACTACGAATTATGGCTTATAATCGATATTATTCATTTGAGTAATTGCTATATTTAAGGTTTTAAGGGAAACCTTGAGTGTTTTACCGTGATCTATTTTTAGAAAACGGAAAACTAACTGTTACTCTTGTTGTGCCGATATGCTGGGATAGCGGAGTTAAACGTAAAGAAGAAAAATAAAACAATTGTTTTTGATAATGTTGCATTTTAATGCTCATTAAAATAAACTATTTATTGTTGGGATATGTACTGTTTATATTTCACTAAATGCTTTTATTATGATGAGCACAATATATACAGGTACAGACTGGTTAAAAGCAAACTATGCAAAATAAACTAGTTGCTGCAACACTATGATATAAACAACTTTCCTGTATTTGTTTTATATCGGGAGACTTGGTGTATTGATATTGTATGTTTTGCTGAACAGTACATTGAACTTACATGAAGAAAATAAGACATTAAAGATATGTACTTATTATTGATTGAAGCGTATGTCATTGTCAAATGCCCAATAAAAATACAGTCGAGCCAGCTCGATTATAATCACTATTATTATCTAATTTGAAAGTGTTATGATACTTTTTTATTCATAAATGAGTAAATGTAGTTTTCGTCAATTGTCATTGTCATTGCTTTTAAGAATAAACTAGTTTTTGTTTATTTGTATCCTTGGTGAATGTAACTCATATGCCAAGTGCTCCTGTAGCAAAAAGAAGAATATAAACAATACCACGGCGCAAAACTGATGCTTCCGCGCGCACAGACACCCGACCTATGTATATGTAAATAACTTACTAAAGAAGTGCTATGATTTGGATTCATGTTGTATTCATTTTAACATGGCCGCCTTAGGCCGGGGCAATTATCCATTTATTATGTCTACATTACAACATTCTACATGTTTATAGTCTGAAATTTAATCATCATATTCGAAACGTTAACAATTTTGCGACCGGTAGTGATTCCTGACAATAAATATATAATGTGCCACTGCGACACTGTGTGCAGTCTATTAAGCGTCACGTCACCACTAAGGCCTCTTGTTTAACTCAATAATTTTAATAAGTCGAATGCCAATATTCACATTTTATTTTTTATATTTATAGTTGCCAAGATGATCCTCGGGGCCTGAGGTAAAACTTCTATAATGCGATGTTTGTGGCATAAACATAATGGCGAGTCTAGCTGATGTTTTCACGGTGAAGGAAAGGACGAACTGGCTGAAGGCGTAGCTGGCAGTAGACATAGCAAAGTCTGGCTTCGAACCGTTTGTGGAGCACGAAGCTAAGAACCTGCACACCAATATTTATAACACTGTCCTGGCCAGTCTTCCGGCGCCAGCCGTGTGTATTGGCTGTAACATCGCTAACTTGCTTAAATGCCCCACGCCTGGAATATGCAACAAGAAAGGAAAACATACCACTTGCACATCTATGCATGATACCGTGCCAAAACAACCTCGACCATGCCCTTTTAGCATATGTGACAAAGTTCTGAAAGAAATTTCAAAGGCACATAGATTTTCCAATCCTTCTTTTAAAAATACCTCGGCGAATCGCTGGGCCTCGAATCCTTGGCAAATAGCCAAGGCGTATTTACCTCCAGACGGATATGCTGGAAAGAGTTCTGTTCATGATACAGATTTCAACGGCGTCGTCAGTTTTTTAATGAACTGCAAACACTTCGACATCAAGTTTTCTTTCACCATAGCTCCTAGCAGGCCGAGCCCTCCCTGTCTTTTGACGAAGGTAATAAGCGTTAGTCACTATTGTTATGCCTTATTTTGCGAATATTCTTGCAATATAAAATTAACTCAATATGTTAGATAAATACTATATTATAGGATATACATTCGATTGGTATAAACATACCGAATATTTGAACGATTTAAGACTATCTAAACTTATAATTGCAATAAAATTCCATACAAGTAATTGTAGTATTTCGAATTGGTTGTGAACAGCGTGAATTCTACCCAATACTACTAGCATATTATAGTTGTATTTATAATAGGCTGAAACCGTTGATGTTATGATTTTGTCTTGAATGAGGCATGTTGTGTTAACTTTATTTGGGATATACATGTCAATGGATTATTGACTGAAATGCGAAACGAGGAGACGTGCCTTATTAACTCTTTTCAGATGCATTCTTAAAATTAAAAACAGATTTATACTTGCGTGGTTTTAAGCTTATGCCAAATATATACGAACACATAAATCCTTCTGTATGGAAGAAAGTTTTAATCCATCTATATCACAGGCAGTAGGTACACTACTTTTTTGAGCTCAGATATGGTAATGTTATTGTTCAATAGTTTTGAATATATATTTACCTAAGTGAATGCTTACGTAATAAAAACATGTTAACATGGTATTTTTCATTAGCATTAACTGCAAATACATAATCATTAGGTTAAAAACGATAAACTAAAAATAATCAAACACAACGAAACCTAATATAAAGCTTAAACCATCAATGTCTGTACATATTCACTGATTATTACGAATTGATGTCAATATATAATTGTTGGAGATAATATGTTCACTGCTGTGTTCAAATGCAATTTTCTAATCATTGTTTCGACAAAGAAAACCGAAAAAAAAAAGGTTTTTTTGTCATGTAGACAGTAAAACATCTTGCAAGTAATCTTTACACTATACTTATTGTACAACTTACAATTCAAACAATTTATTCGGGAACACTGCATGTTAAAGGTGTCGCTTTTTTTCTGCAATATACAAATACTTGTAACTCAAGCTTTATCTGAATAAGCAAATTGTGCTTCCCTGAATATTGAATTATTCAATAGGTTAATTCAACGGCATTTGCACAATTAGTTGGTAAACTGCATACTTACTAAGTATACAATTTTGTCGTTTTATTTCAGGCTCGTGAAGTTGGGAAAGCTGTCCGTCACTCTTCTCACATGAAAGTCTCAGACACTGATCTCCAGGACTATTTCACAACACTGAATGGTCTGCTGAGTGATGGAACGCGTCTAGCACATGATAATGATGCCAAGGCTGCTGTGTCAAAATTAGCACTGGTAATTTGTTAGTGATCCATCATATCTACGAATGAACCATATTGAATGATGTACCATTTTCTTGATTATAGATGCATGTTGGTTCGTACAACAATGACTTGTGGAATGATTTTAATAGTTTGCATGTTACTGCGCATATGCAACTGCTTCAAACAATTCATTGCGATATAGAAAATATTCCGTTATCTTTGTTGATGTGTACGTTGATAGCTTATTGGAGGCTGGAATTAATTAAGAACGCATATGTATATATTAAATTGTAAACAATCCAAATGACGTATTTTACGTTCATGTAAGCGCAATGCAGGTCATTTATTTTAAGTGCAGTTGTTCCTTGAACGCATTAAAAAAACGTCCCTTTTTCTTTTACAGCTGGAAAAGGACGCGTTAAAGATAACAACAGAAGAAATGATGCATTTACTTTTGGCTGTCGATGAAACTTTAAAGAAGCACTTGAAAGATGCTGCCGACAAATCATTGTCTGAGATCATGGAAAACATAAAAGCATGTAAGACAAAAATCGAAGAATACCTGGACAAATGTAAGCAAGACATCGATGAACATGCAGACAAACGCAAACAGGACATCGATAAACACGCAGACGAACACAAACAGGACATCGACAAACACGCAGGCAAACTCAAACAGGACATTAAAGAACACAAAGGCAAACATAAACAGGACATAGAGGAACACGCAGACAAATGTAAACAAGACTTTGATGAGCACGCATTCAAATGTGAACAAGACATAGATGACCACGCAGACAAACGCAAACAGGACCTTGATGAGAACGCAAACAAACACAAACATGACATCAAAAAACACGCAGGCCAACAGAAACATGACATTGAAAAACACGCTGGCAAACATATACAGGACATAGAGGAACACGCAGACAAACGCAAACAGGACTTTGATGAGCACGCAAACAAACATATAGCACGCATAATGAACAACGATGAAAGGATTGGAAATTCTATCTGCGCTGACTCAGACTATAAACAATCCTGTGAAGGTATGTATGGCTGACATTTACTAACACGTTATTTTAAGTTATCAGACACCTATCTAGACAGCAAGCTTTTGTGATTTAATTATCAGTATATACTAGGGCTGGGACCGAATACTGAAATCAGTATTCGAATATTGGTTTTAGGTATTCGAATATATTGGAATAGTAATTTTGTAAATACTACTATATACGGCACTCTGTCCGAATATTTACCTATCCGAAGTATGCACACTACGTGTAAGTAATTGGTTTACCCTGTTTCAGTGGTAAATGAGAAATACAACTTAGTGAGTGTTAGGCAAATATAAAGAAATTGTCAATTAATTTGTTAATCATTTAGTACACACATTTATCATTACATATATTGCATGTTGTCTAGGTTTTGTCCAATGACCGCGTAAAGTACTTCCTAGCACATGATAGTGGCATTGTTTATAAATCAAGACAATAATGGAGAATAATTTACAAATTACGTATATAAAGATTGACCAGCTCATTGTAATTTTGTTAAAGAAATTGATTGGCCGATGATGGATTCATTTTGATTGGTTTGCTTAGAGCTTAATCGAAATTTACTGTTAACAAGTTAACCGTATAGATGTCATTTAAGGACAATATACAACAATGCACGCCTTGTGCAAACTGTGAAACCTTTATCACAACATGGCCCAGTTTTGATATTTGTGGATACAATGTGTGATATTCGCGCCTCTTTCAAACCGTTAATTGGCGGCCCTTGTAAAGACGTGGCCTTTCTGTCAATTATCAAGTGTCGTTAGTTGGACGTCTTTGGCATGCGTTGTAAAAACGTTCCGTTTCCCCCGCCCATCTGCTAGGCAGCAAATACGACTGGAATTCATGTTAACTTCGCAAGCAAACTGGAAAAAAACATGATTTTTTAATATAAATTTTGTTCTTTAAAAAATTTGAAAATCGAATATACATATTCGTTTTTTAATATTCGAATATAATCCGATATTCGGTCCCATGCCTAGTATATTCGCAACACTTTCCATCCATCTTGGAATGTAAGGAGTAACTCAATATTTATATAGACGCATCGACGTTCTTAACAAAATATTGTTTTGCTTATCTTGCAATCGACAACAGAACAGAACTGGGAAAAAGTACATATTTAGAACGAGTATGGTGATATTTTTAATATAATTTCTTTTCTAATTATGTAGAGACATGTTCAATGATAAATCATACGAAAACCACTCTGACAACGGGATTTGAACTTAAAAATGTCTGATTTTTTAAATTTAACTTTAGAAAACATGCCAATAACGGTGTTTTAGATTAAATGCGCCAACGGGCAACGGTTACTAAAATTCATATAAAAGAGCAATGGTTACATTATTCGTATACATCGTTACCCTTAGTATTGGGTCACCCTAATTAATGGGACGCTTCATGTTTGAGAACATAAATAATTATCGTGTTCCTCGAATCAGGACACAGCTATAAAGTATATACTTGTTCTATTATAGGTCTTATAAAATAAACGACAGCTGATGTAATATAAATATTAACCAAAAAAAACAAACACAAAACAGCAACACACATTTATTTAAGTTCTTATTAGTCATATGCCTTACAGTAAAAATTGTATATATCTATAGTTAATCTAACATTAATACATACTGAATTGAACAATACAACACGGGTAAGAATATTCTCTATTTACGTTTTCTTTCCGTATTATACTTGTAGCCCGACTTTTTTTAAGAAACACTATACGCGGTCGAATTCTGCAATTATTGGAATGCATATAACAACTTCAATCATGTACGTTTTAACCTAGCAATCTGGTTTTGCATATACTTGCAAAAAATAAATGAATCATACATGTTAAATATTTACATATTATTGGTTAACTTAACTCACGTTAACGTTTCTTCCTTCAAGGCAAGGTTAGAACATTTCTTTAACATATCAAGCAACAAATCACAAACGTTTATCACAATCAGCTTTTATAATTAAAATTCACCCTCGCTAAACAAAAGGCAAAACAGAATAACAGACAGCAATAACGATTTATTGTGGATTTAATTCAACACAACTAAAATGACGCAATAATATCTATTGAGCATAGCGGCACAAATCCATTGGAAGCTAATGTTTTGACATAGTCGTAAATGACGTCACTGTGAAATATCATCTGATATTTGCACGGTTTAGGTAAACACTGTGCATCGTCATGAATGATTTTCTCTCGAGGTTGTGTCGCTGAGCCAATCAAATTAAGTGTATTTCCAAGTCATATTATAAATACAGTTGCTGTCTAGTGGTAAGGGATCATCATCGTACCTTTCGGCCGCAATCTTGACAGAGAGAAATAACGTTAACTAAGAAAATATAAGAGCTATACAAGATATGACACCGAGCAACATCACCAGAGGTTCATTGCCACCAGCACATACAACGTCACGCGTATAGTCCTTCCCTCGCCCGTCCCTCCTTTTGTTATTTTTTAGTAATATTTTAAAATTGCACCCTTTCGGACGTCATTTGGTATCCGATCTTTTTATTTGGCAATCTTTTGTATTGTAATTTTAACATTACCAAATGACTTTGTCTGCTTTATTATAGCATATGTGAAACGGATTGGGTTATTTAGAAGTGCGGTGCTATTGTTTAATAAGTTAAATCTAGTTAAGTTGCTTAGTGAAAATAAATTATATTATTATAACAATAGTAATCGTGAGCCTTACATTACTTATAGTTATGGCCTGTCAATTAGTAATATCAAATCTAGAGTATTTACACTACCCATACATTTCTTCTTCCTTTAGTCTTGTCCCGGGCAATTACACGTATTGTAAGCATTTACGCTACTCTATACGAATCGTTTTCTCACGTTATACATTTATAAAACGCATTTACGTATACACGTCTTCTATACGCTGGCACGTCATACATTATTCCCACCATACCCGGGAACAACAATAACCGTTAAGGGGCGGGGCACTAACCTGTTTCTTTTACTAGGGAAGGCGCTTACCAACTGTCCTTTAACACCCTGCCATTCAAATGCTTTTTCCAGTCAGTCAGAAGTGTAGGAACATGACCTCCCTCTTTACTATTTTTCAGCTGGCTTTGTGTCTGACCAAGGAACTCCCCGGACTTATTGAGCGGACTGTGCCTCTGGCCTCTGTCTATGTTCTTTTACAGCTAAGTCCGCTCAGGCGCTCACCAGTATCCTTTCCAAAGGAGTCTTTAAACTTGGTGCAGTCGCGGTCCGGGCCTTATTACCGTCAAACATGACGACGGCTTCAGGTCTTATTGCAGGGATCCCGAAAAACCAGGACTTACTAGAACTTCAAGGATGCCTATATTTTCTCCCTGCATCTTTTGGCAATTGTTCAATTACCAAATTAGAGTGGGTCAAGCCCTTTAGGCCACCCCCTCCTGGTTTTCCGTGGCTGGTTAAAATAACTGTTCTTACCGCTGGTCCGGTCCTTCACAAGGTCTACGTTTCGGGGACTTTAAATGGCTTTTTTACAAACTGAAGGACCATTAAGGGACCCTATGATGTAATATTCACAGGGGACTTTAATGCACATCACCCCGCAGCGGTCGCGGGATCATATAATGGTTGGATGAGCAAGACCTTGTCTTGCTCAATAATGGTTCGCCAACCATACTTAACCCATCCTGGTCAACAATGTATCGACCTTACTGCAGCTATTGCCGGGATAGCCAGTGCTTCTGTTTGGGACACTGTTTCAGATTACTTTGGATCTTATCATTTCCCGCAATTAGTTTAAATTATACAACTATCTTGTACAAGGAATTCATACCCCCAGCTCTGGGGAGAAGAAATGTGTTCTTTAAAACAAATTAGGATCAGTTCAGGGATCTCTGTTCAGATCTTTCCCTAGGAGATGTTCACTCCCAGGACCCCAGTATCTTTTGTTCTAATTTAACTAATGCGGTCCTGTCCATAGCAGAGTGCAGCATTCCCGTCTCCTCCAGTAAGGAAAAAGCCAGAAATAATGTGCCCTGGTGGAATGAGGCGTGCTCTAAAGCGGTACAGGAAAGCAAAAAAGCATTAAAATTACTTAAAAAGAACCCCGCTGATCACAATCTCAAAAATATAGGTCCCTAGAAAATTCAGCAAAGCGGGTTATTGTGGTAGCAAAAACTCAAAATTGGAAATAATTCTGTGAATCAGCAGTTGTTAATAAAAGTAATTATATGGATATTTGCAAAAGATTCACAGACTTAATGGAAATGGCATAAATCCTGTACTGCTACTAAAATATAAAGGCGAAATTTCCACGACCCCATATGAAAAGGCTCAATATTTGGACACGTATTTCAAATCTGTCTCCAGTGATTCAAATGCCCCTCAAGAATCTTTCGACTATCAAAAGGGATTTGAATCGGATAATAAAAACATTTTAAACGAGCCTGTGGACAATAACACGCCTATTAATTTACCCTTTACAATGATTGCATTAATTAATGCAATAAATAGTAGGAGTAACTCTGGCACGGGCCCAGCAAGAATATCATATATGATGTTAAAGAATATGCCGGCCATAACTCTTAAAATCTGGTTTGACTTATTCAATAAAGTATACAAATCAGGGACGGCCCCCCCCCCCCACCTCGAATGGAAGCAGGCCACAGTGATTCCTATTTCAAAACCTGGTCCAGACCAAAGTGATACAAAATCATATCGTCCAATAAGTCTCACCTCTTATTCAGGCAAATTATTGGAAATAATGGTAAAAAACAGATTAAAGCAATTATTGGAAACTAAAAATATTCTGAACCCCTTCCAGTCTGGCTTTCGGACGGGATGTTCAACTCTTGATCAGCTAGCAATACTACAACATAATATCCCTTTTGCTAAAAATCAAGGCCAATCAGTAGTAGCTATAGTTTTGGACCTTCAGACGGTCTTCGATTTAACCTGGAATATTGGCATCTTAAAAAAGCTAGCTGATTATGGAATCACTGAATACTGCTTCCATTACCTCAGATCTTTTCTAGAGGGCAGGACAATTCAGGTCAAGGTCGATGGGTAGTTATCAGAGGAAGCCATAACTTACCGCAATACTCAGGGGTTCGTAATATCCCCAACTCAGTTCTCACTCATCGTCAATGATCTTCCTGAAACCGTGAAAGACCTTGGAACGGTTATCTCCCAGTTTGCCGATGATTCTGACGCTTGGTTAAATGGTCCTAATAGGTCACGCCTGCAAAAGAGGGCTCAATCAGGTCTAGACTCTATATGGAAATAGTCAATAGAATGGGGATTTAAAATTTTACCAACCAAAACAGTAGGTATGTTATTTGGCGACCAAATTCAGCCCTCTTTGGACTTCTATTTAGGCGGCGCCAAAATTGTTTTTGAAAAAGTGGTGAAATCTCTAGGTTTGTACCTAGATAAACAGTTAAACTTGATTCACCACTTCACATATTTGGCTTAACGGTGGGAAAGTGACTTAAATTTAATGAGAATGTTAAGAGGCACAGGTTTCGGTTCTGATACAAAATAGAATCTTACTTCTCTACCAGTGCCTTATACGTCCAACGATTGATTATAAAGCCCAAATATATGCATGTGCAACGCATACACCCTTAAAATGATAGATGCCATTCAGAACAAGTCACTAAGGATAGCTCTGAGGGCTCGGAAATGTACCCCTAGTGACATGCTTGAGGAGGATGCGGGCTTGCTGCCTCTTAGTCTGCGCCGCAAACAGCAGTCTATTAATTTCTGGGCCAGAGCCATGTCCTGGCGTGGTTCAAACCCCGTAAACCAGCTATTCGAGACCGGCACCTTCATCAAGGGTAAAATACTTCAGCGAAAACACATAGCGTTTCCTTTCTGGCGAGTATTAAGACCCTGTTGGAGGATGCTTGTCTCGACAAGGCCCCTGTAGCAACCTGAGACCGTCCAAAACACCCCCTGGACCATGGGACCTGTTGACGTAGACATAACGTTATCAAAGACCCTCACGAAATCTGACGTACCGCAGCTCGTTAAGTCAGAAACTCTCATTCGTATTGATAAAAGGTATGCTGAGCACATAAAAATCTATTCAGATGGCTCCAATTGCCCTAACTCTGGATTGGTAGCCAAATCATTTGTTATTCATTCTAAAAACATTATAAACACCCACCGAATCGGCAACCATCTCTCTATTGAATCGGCTGAACTTTTGTAATCTCTTGAGTATATCAAAGACACAAATAGCAGAGCTATGCCTGATATTGTTTCTAACATTTTGAAACTTCATCAACAGTGCCTAGATAAATCTTTAAAGGTCACTTTAGTATGGTTTCCAGCACACGTCAACATCAGTGGGAATGAACAGGCGGACAGGGGGGCTAAGGAAGGTCTCAGGAGGGGGGGCTGTTGTTGTACTTGGGGAATGCCTGGCGCCGACCATGATCTACTCACTGGCAAAGAACTTTGTCCTCGGTGAGTGGAATCTCAAGACCACCAATTTGTCTGCCTACCGACATACTCTTCTCAGACCCGCAAATGCTCATCAAGCATTGTGGTTGACAGAGCCATCACGAGACTGAGGATGGAAACCACTACTATACCTGGTGGCGAGGGAAAGTATGTCCTTGGGCTAGACCCTGCATATCCGCGGTGCCGGGAGCCCTTCCCGCAGCCCACCTACTGATACAATGCAACACCTTTACAGGGCAGAAGGACCAGCTCCTGACCGCGTTGCACTCCCATGGACTAAGTTTAAACCTTACCAACGTGCTAGACTCCAAGGGACAAGATTTAGGTCATGGGGAGGGGAGCAGTCAACCCCCAACCAACTTCTATACAGTTCCTCTAATTGTTTTTATTATTGTTGTGATACATTGCAGTTTCTTTATATACATTTTATTGCATTGTCTCTCTATGAGTTTTCAATGCTTACTACTGTTTTAGCTTTTATTGGCAAACTATGGAATTCCCTGCCCTTTTTAAACCAAGTCAATGGTATTGACCTGGTATTCCTTATTTTAAAAACATTTTTCAGACGAGAGTATTACGATAGTACGATAATACGATAGATAGATAAGACCCCTATTTATTGCAGTTTTTAATAATCAGAAAGGGCGGTTTTTACCATCTTCCTGGGTACAGTTGACTGCATTGCACCCCCTCCCTTCCCCTCTGACACCCCTCTTCCTCTCTCATCCTTAAACAACCACACTGGACTGGAATGCACGGCGCAATGATCTGTGAACCTTGCAATTATATTTAAATTGGGTCTTGTCAAGACCCGTTGTACTGACACGGGCACCCAACTACCATATCTGACACATCCGTTTTACTGACGCAGGAACCCTACAACCATGTGCGATACACCCGTTATACTGACACAGGACCCATACTAACATGTATGACACACCCGTTTTACAGACACAGGCACCCTTCTACCAATTAGAACACGCCCGATGTACTGTCACGGAAACCCTACTATCATGTATGATAACTAGCACATGTACGGAATAAACATTTTCTTTTGCATTGATCCGCATTCGCATTTTTGCAGTACGTGGTTAGGAATCAAAGTTGTTCTGAATTAATAAAAACGTGCATATGCGTGATACTAAATTTGCACAAAATGTATTTTCTGTGAATCGTAACTATCTAGTCATGTTATAGAAAACGAACTAGTGCATTATGTAATAATTGCACGCACGTTGATTAATAATATTGATTAATACTATTGATATTTTTATTAGGTGGTTGTTTAAACATTTATTTGCACTTGTACAAAACAGTTCTACAAAAATGTATGCATCCGAGTATTATATGACAAACATGTATGCTAAATGTATTTATTAAATTTTCAATGAAGCAATAATACTGCAAGCAAACACATTTAATTGTCTCGGATCTGTCTTAGAGTAGAACGTTTCTGTTGTCATCAAAGTAGTCGCTTTATGTTCAGTTTTGCGTTACAAATTTAATCGCTTTGTGCAGCCTTATAATATTGAACATTAAAAAACACAATTATTTATTAGTTTTGTCTTGCAAGCCGACTTTGTATGTCACTCAATTTTTTCTACCGATTTTCAATTCACGAATTCAACGTTTTATATCGGCATTATCACTGAATCACGGGCGTACAGTTAGTTTTGATTTAGCTACGTTTCTGAACACACTGCATATAGTTTTATCAGACACGGGAAGTAACCCCTGCTAGTCGGTTGAAACGTCTTTTAATATATTAGTCATATTACTGGCTGCCTGCTTTGTATCTGCGGTTATTAAAAATCAAATGTAAACCTAAACTGGATGTGCACGCTGAAAAACGCAAGGATGCACTAGATGAACATGCGCAAACTGTTGGAGAATGTACATTTACTACTGTTTTCGATAGTAGTAGTAGTAGTAGTAGTAGTAGTAGTAGTAGTAGTAGTAGTAGTAGTAGTAGTAGTATATTGCAAAAAGCAACATGCTTATTTGACATAATAATAATAAAAAAATAAAAAATAACAATGCTACAACTACAACAACAACAACAACTAGTACTACTACTAGTACTAGTACTACTACTATTTCTAATAATACTACTACTAATAATACTACTATAATTAAATTAATATGCAACTTACTTATTCATCATAACAATCATCACAATCATAATAATAATCATAATAATAAAACCAATACAACAACAGCAACAGCAGCAGCTACTGCTGCAACAACAACAACAACAACAACAACTACTACTACTACTACTACTACTATTAATAGTAATACTAACAATTATACACGCGTTAATGCAATAGACATAAATATGCTAAAACGTCGTCTTTTTATGGGTTAAACATGATTTGGTGTGCTGTGAGATGCCCAAAACGAGCTTCCGTACCTTAATAGCTCACATGAGCACAACGTGCTCATGGTGTGCTTTTAGGATTGCCTTTTATCCGTCGTTGTGTGTCAACATTTTCATTCAAAGAATATCTCCTCCTAAACCACTGGGCAGATTTGCACCAAACCCTCTTTACAAAATGTTCAAATCGTTCGGGTCCGCGCATATGTAGGTCACCAGAGCTAAATCAGTTTTAAAAACATGTATAGTAGTCCTTTACACAGATTGTTCAAATGATGTCTCTGTGGGTCAAAACTGACCACACCCCGGGGTCAAATATTGTATAGCGACTTGAATAGCAAAATTACTTTAATATTTCTCCTCTGAAAACGCAAGGCTCAAAGGTTTCATATTTGGTGTGTAACATTGTATAGTGGTCCTCTACAAAGATTGTTCAAATGATGCGCCTGGGGTCAAAACTGGCCATATCCTGGGGCTCACATATTTTATGTAGAATTAAATAGCAGAATGACTTAAAAAACCTTCTCCTCTGAAACCTCAAAGCCCAGAGGTTTCATATTTGGTATGTAACATTGCATAGTACTCCACTACTAAGATTGTTCAAATGATGCCCCGGTGGCCAAAACTGACCACACCCCGGGCTCACATGCTTTGTGTAGACTTAAATAGAAAAGTGACTTGTAAAATCTTCCCCTCTGAAACTAAGAGTCCTAGAGGTTTCATATTTGCTATGTTTCATTGTGTGGTAGTCCTCTACAAAGATAGGTCAAATGGTGCCTATGGGGTCAAAACTGGGCACTTCCCGAGGGTCACATGGTTTATATAGACCTAAATAACAAAATGACTTTAAACAATTTCTACTCTGAAACCGCAAGGTCCAGAGGTTTCATATTTGGTATGTAACTCTATATAGTGGTTGTCTACATAGATTGTTGAAATGAAGCCTCCTGGGATCAAAACTGGCCTTACCCAGAGTAGCAATGTTTAATTCTTCTGCTCTGAAACCACAAGGCCCAGAAGTTTCATATTTGGCATGTATCATTATATAGTGGTTGTCTACATAGATTGCTCAAATGATGCCTCCTGGGATCAAAACTGGCCTTACCCAGAGGAACAATGTTTAATTCTTCTCCTCTGAAACCGCAAGGCCCAGAGGTTTCATATTTGGTTGGAAACATGATGTAAAGACCTTGATTAGAATTGCATATAGGGCGGGTGTGGTCAAGTTCAAGGTCACTGTTACTAAATATAGAAGAATGATTTCCACTCAATAACTTGAAAACACATTGACCAATTTCAATGCAACTTAATACATAGATATCTTATATCAACACCTCGCTTGGGATTGCATATGGGGTGGGTGGGGTCAAGGTCAATTTTACTACAAATATATAAAACGGTTTCAGCTCAATATCTTGAGAGCGCATTGAGATATTTTAATGAACTTAATGCATACACACATAAAATTGAGACCTCGCTTGGGATTGCATATGGGGTGGGTGGGACTTAGGTCAAGATCAGCGTTATTAGATGGTTTCTGCTAAATGTCTTGAGAACGCATTGAGCTATTTTAATGAAACTTACTTCATAAATACCTTATATTGAGACATTGCTTGGAATTGCATATGGGACGGGTGGGGTCAAGGTCTAGGTCACCATAACTAAAAATAAAAACATGGTTTCCACTGAATATCTTGAGAACGCATTGAGCTATTTTAATGAAACTTAATACATAAATACCTTATATTGAGACCTGGCTTGGGATTGCATATGGGGTGGTCGGGTCAAGGTCACTATTACTGGAAATAGAAAAACGGTTTCCGCTAAATAACGTCTGAACGCATTGCGATATTTAAATAAAACTTAAGACACATATTTTATATCGAGACTTCACTTGGGTTTACTTGTGGGGTGGGTGGGGTCAAGGTCAAGGTCATTGCTATTAAAAAAAAGAAAAACGGTTTAAGCTCAATAACCTGAGAACGCATTGAGATATTTAAATGAAACTTCATACGTAGATATTTTATATCGAGACCTCGCTTTGGATTACGTATAGGGTGTGTGGGGTCAAGGTCAAGAGCACTGTTACTAAAAATAGAAAACAGTTTCCGTTCAATTATTTGAGAAGGTATTGAGATATTTTAATGAAACTTCATTTAAGGATATCTTATATCAAGACCTCGCTTCGGATTGTATATCGGGTGGGTGAGGTCAAGGTCACCATTACTAAAAATAGACTCAAAAATGTTGTGCTGACTTTGATGCATTTATTTGGAAAAATTTGGATTTCGTGGAATTACCACGTTTCTTGTGATTGTTATGTAAAATTGTATAGTGGTCCTCTACAAAAATTGTTCAAATTATTCCCTTGGGATAGAAAGTGGCGTGCCCTGTGGGTAAAATGGTTAATGTAGATTATACAAATCTTCTCCTGAAACTGCAAGACCCATATCTTTACACTCCAGTAAGTTCTTTAGTGCCATTTGGCCCTCTTGTTATAAGCCATTATGATGCCTTCAACTCAGGTGAGCGACCTAGGGCCATCGAGGCCCTCTTGGTTTCGCTGTAAAAATCGTAACAAATATTTAAATTATGATATTTATCACATTTACGTGAAACGTAATTAATCCAATGACACCATACAGTTACATGGGGATTTTATGTAAACAGTGCCTCATTAGTGCCTGTCCCTGTTGTTAGCTCACCTGAGCACAAAGTGCTCATGGTGGCTTTTGTGATCGCCCGTTGTCCGTCGTGCTTGCGTTAGTGCGTGCGTGCGCGCGGGCGTTTTCATTCCAACAACATCTCCTCCTAAACCGCGTTGCAGATTTTCACCAAACTTCACAGGAATGATCCTTGGGTGAACCTTTTTCAAAGTTGTCCAAATCTTTCCGGTCCGCTGCATATGTAGGTCACCAGAGCGAAACATAGATTTTAAAAGTGTAAACTTTAAAAATCTTCTTCTCTCAAACCGCAGGTCCCATAGGTTTCATATTTGGTATGTAACATCCTGTAGTGCTCCTCTACAAAGATTGTTCAAATTATGCCCCTGGACTCAAAACAGGCCACGCACTTGAGGTCACATGGTTTATACAGAAAATATAGCAAAATGACTTTAAAAATCTTCTTTTCTGAAACCACAAGGTCCAGAGATTTCATATTTGGTATGTAACATCCTATAGTGCTCCTTTACAAAGATTGTTCAAATTATGCCCATGGGGTCAGCAATGGCCACGCCCTAGGGGTCACTTGTTTTCTATAGAGCATATAGCAAAATTACTTTAAAAATCTCATGAAACTGCAACGCCCAGAGTATTCATATTTTTTATACAACATCCTTAAGTTGTACTTTACAAAGATTGTTCAAATTATGCCCCTGGGGTCAAAACGGGCCATGCCCTGGGGATCACATGGTTTATATAGAATATACAGAAAAATGAATTTTAAAAACTTCTCCTCTGAAACCACAAAGCCCAGAGGTTTCAGGTTTGGTGTGTAACATCCTATAATAGTCCTCTACTACGATTGTTCAAATTATGACCCTGGGGTCAAAACTGGCCACGCCCCTGGGTCACATTGTTTATATAAAATGAAATAGCAAAACGTCTTTAAAAATCTTCTCAGAAACCGAATGATCTAGAGGTTTATTATTTGGTATGTAACATTGTATAGTGGTCCTCGACAAAGATTGTTCAAATTATGCCCCTGGGCTCAAAACTGGCCACGCCCCAGGGGTCACATGGTTTATATAAACTTAAATTGCAAAATGTATAACAAAAATGGTCACTTCTGAAATCGCAAGGGCCATTGGTTTCGTATTTGGTATTTAACATCCTATTTTAGTGGTCCCCTACAAAGATTGTTCAAATTATGCCTCATGGGTCAAAACAGACCACACCCCAGGGGTCACTGGTTAATATATACTTAAATAGCAAACTGACTTTATCATTATTCTCCATTGAAACCGCAAGGCCTAGAGGTTTCATATTGTGTATTTAACTTTTTATAGTGGTCCTTTACAACGATTATTCAAATTATGCCCCTGGGTCAAAACTGATCAGGCCCGGGGGGGGGGGTCACATGGTTTATATAGACTTAAATAGCAAAATGACTTTAAAAATTTCCTCTGAAACGGCAAGGCGCACAGCTTTCCTATATTTGTTAAGTAACATTGCATAGTGGTCCTCTCCAAGAATTGTTCAAAGTATGCCCCTGTGGTCAAATATGGCCACCTCCCGAGGGGTCACATGGTTTATATAGACTTTAATAGCATCATGATTTAAAAAATCTTTACCTGAAACCGCAAGGCCTACAGCTTTCGTATATTTCGTACGTAACATTGCATAGTGGTCCTCTCCAAAGATTGTTCAAATTATGTCACATGGTTTATATAGATAAATAGCTTAAACAATCTTTACCTGAAACCGCAAAGCCCAGAAGTTGTTCAAGGTAGTTCAACTTATGCCCCTGGGATAAAAATAGGCCACACCACTGGGATGCAAATTCCAATTGGTTTACAAGGTCTCAGGTCAGCGTCGTAGGGCCCTCTTGTTGAGTTAGCTTTGCTCATGAAAACGTTTCATTTAGATTTGATATGCCTTCGGAAGGAATATCTGCTAATCATTTGAGTCGGCTACACGTACTGTTCTTTTGTCATTTTTAGCTCACATGAGCAGGAAGTGCACGGTGAGCTATTGGCATAAGAGACCTCTCCCGGCGTCGACTTTCGGCCGTCATCAATGTGCCGTCAACAATTTGGACCGTTATTGCAATTAAGACTACCTTTTATTCAATCTTGACCTAAGTTGCACAGTTTGTATAAGACCATAAACTCTCATATGGGATTGTTATTGGATCAGATCACCCCAGTAACATCAGAGTTATTGCCCCTTTTCTTTTTCATGCAGACAAAAGTGCAAATGTACCCTTTTCCAGCGTATAGACCTTATTTTTCATCCAATCTTAACCGACCTTTCACAATTTGTGTATGACCATCAGATCTCAGCAGACGTCAAACATGGGCTAGGTTGTGTTTCAAACACCAGTGTTATTGCCCTTTGTTTATCAAAAATAGAACACATTAACATTATTCAGGATAAAGAAAGACATTGTGCATCCAATCTTCACCAATTGTGCACAGTTTGTCTATTACCATGAGATTACAGTTGAAGTCGAATATGAGCAAGATCGGACCAGAAGCACTAGAGTTATTGCCCTTTGTAAAAAAATATGCAATAATGGACATTATTCAGGATAGAGACTTCATTTTTCATATAATCTTTACCAATCTGGCAAAGTTTGTCTATAACCATTAGATTAAAGGTAAAGTCGAATCTAAGCAAGATTGGACAAGAAGCACCAGAGTTATTGCCCTGTGTTAAAACAATGCAAAAATGGACATTATTCAGGATAGAGACTTCATTTTTCATCCAATCTTCACCAATCGTGTACAGTTTGTCTATGAACGTAATACTATATGTGAAATAGTAAGCATTATCGGGTCAGAAACACCACAGTTTATCCCCTTGTGTTTAGAAAAAAAAAACATTAACAAGTTATCAATCATAGGCTTGCACACACGCTTTTTTTATCCAATTTTGACCAAACTTACACAGTTTGCGCATGACCATAAACATTTATTGATAAAATTTGATTTCCCACAGTTGCAAGACTAGCGTGCAGTTATTTGTACATGCAACTTTGATGTCTTCAGAGCCTGCATTTACATCATTTATCATCATTGGAAAGAAAATTATCAATGAAAAAGCAAAACTTTACATTATCGCATTGCAACTAGTTTGCCAAAACTGTTTTGGAAATAAGGCATCAAAATCTACTGCGTGTGCATATTCCAAAAACTGTCAATCACTTAATGAAAAAGGGTCGGGTAAGAATAACGAGACAAATGATTGGAGAACCATTAGCAAAACAACGTACATCCACTACCCAACTCATAACTTAGTTGGCCCATAACCAATGTTTTAAATCAAAAATGATCCTACAGTGTATTGTTCGGATTCCTTAATTGTTAAACCTGTCACAACAGTATGGTCTTCATTTGCACCAGTTCTCAGGTGAGCACTTTGGACCATCATGGCCCTCTTGTCTTGTATATGGTTTGCGAAAATGCGTTGCTGTTATAATTTTTTTTATTGGACTTTGTCATTAAAACATGGATTTCCTATTGCTCTTTAAATGATCTAATATTAAATTATGAATAAATTGTACAATACATAGTGATATACATGTATTAAATGAAAACAAATTAGCTTAATTGTTTGAAAAAATTGGGGATCGAAATCCTGACCTTGGAGCCTTACTAAGAAATGGTAGTAAACAGAGCTTTAACCAACTGCGCTGTCGTGCTTTGTAAAAGAAATCGTGTGTATACTATGGTAATACAAAATACACACAATTCTAACGTCATACTGCCTAAATGAAAAGGGCCAAACTAACACGACTCATAGTATAAATTGATGTTTATCTCAGAATACAGCATTTGTTGATAATTTACATACCCGTAAATTGTTTGTTTAATATCCACATATTACACCAGATGACATGACTATTTGCTAAAATACTACTGTTACTACTACTGCTACTACTACTACTACTACTACTACTACTACTACTACTGCTACTATCTCTTCTACTACTACTACTACTACTACTACTACTACTACTACTACTACTACTACTACTACTACTACTACTACTACTACTACTACTACTACGACGACGTCTACTACTACGTCTACTACTACTACTACTATTAATAATAATAATAATAATAATAATAATAGCAATAATACTAATTATTTGTATTTGTTGCTGAAAAAGACTTTGATACGATTTCAGAACTGATCCAAGGTATGAAGCAGCTTTACAACGAAATGTTCGGTCACGTGACAATATCTCCTCTAAATGACGCCATCGATGAAAGATTACGAGATGTTTACATGCCGCCTAAAATTACACTTATGTATAAGGAAAAAGGGGCGTTTAAGAAAACAACATCACGGGTTACACAGTACAATGAGGTGTTTTTAACAGATGGCAAAGTGAACCGGAGAATTTTCCTTCAAGGAGAGGCCGGGACAGGAAAATCAACTTTCGTGGCAAAGTTGGCTCTGGACTGGTGTGGAAACGCAGCAAGCAAACTGGAGTCTTCCGAAGAATTACACATGAACATGTTAGTCACGGACGAGTGTAACAAATCAAGAACACCGTCGGTATCTTCTGAAGAATCTGACATTGCTAGAACATCGGTGTGTTCTGAAGAATCTGACATTGCTAGAACATCGGTATCTTCTGAAGAATCTGACATTGCTAGAACATCAGTGTGTTCTGAAGAAGAACGCGACTTTTCACTTGGTTGGTCATGTTCCGAGTCCTCTGAAGAATGTTCAATTCATCATTCTGATAACGGCTCACATATATTTAATGATTTAAACACTGTGCAAGACTATATGTTTTCGTCTTTCATATAACATTGCGGAATTCGGTTAAGCAGTCTGACATTACAAAGATGATTAAAGAACAAATCATTGACTCGATATACGCTGAAGAAGATCGTGGGAAAGCGAACAGACTTTTGAATGAGATCATGAAGAAAGCACGTTGCTTGATAGTTCTGGATGGACTCGATGAGTGGACCGGCCCTGGAGGTGTACACACACTACCGGCATTGGTAGCCTCTCATAGCCAGTGTGTTTTGTTGATTACAACCAGACCTTGGAAATTGGCTGAAGGAAAGATAAAACAATCCGTGATCGACACATTGCTGCAACTGGAAGGAATTAATGATCCTCTGAAGCTGAGCAGAAATATGCTGAGTCGCATGGTAGATGAAAAGGAACTGGACAACAAACATGCGGCATTTATGAGGTACACGAAGAAACACAAGCTTGAAAAGTTGCTGTCGTCACCAATGATGTTATCCGTAATTGTAGGTTCGTATGCAGAAGGGACAGAACTCACAGGCTCTCAGTGTGCTATATACAGTCTTCTAATTGACAGTCTCCTGAAAAAGGCCAGTACGGAACATGATTACTTTCGAAAGCCGCCATACCTGTGTTTCACAAACACACAATACGTAAAACCAAATATTGAACACATAAACGTTCTTGCAAAAGTGGCGTTTGAATTCTTGTTTTCTGAAATAAAAGAAAACTCACTAGTTTTTAGCGTTAAGGCATTGTTAGAATATGTAACACCACACCAAAAGGAATTTGCACTCAAATCGGGTATTTTATCGGAAACACCACATTCAACTCGAACAAGATTCTCATCGGCATGTTCGTTTATCCACAAAAGCGTGCAGGAATTTCTAGATGCATATCATATCGCCTGCGAAACACAAGTCATTGATGACGTCGTTTTCGGATACCTTAAACGCCATGACAATTCTTATCTCGACATATCTCAAGTGTTTATATTTCTGTGTGGAATTAACATCTCGGCAGCGAGTAGACTATCTTTCTTGATGAATGAACGCGATGTTCTTGTTGACCTTGGACACAGTGAGTTTTGCCACACGACCCTGTCTGGATACAGAGAGGCCCTAGCCAACAAACAGACAGGTGTGCACCTGAAACTCAGTCACTTTAACATCGATGACGATAACATCAAAGATTTACACAGCATCTGGGCTATAAATAGGTTCAATGTCGAGTCATTAAGAGTATCTATGAATAAAAATGCACCTGGTATAGAGACTTCACCTGCAATTGGCGAGTCGGCATCTCGTATTGAGTTTGACCTGTCAGCGTGCCACAAGCTGAACTTCTTGAAACTCCGTAATGTCTGGATAGGTTTCAGAGGTAATTATGCAAAATGTCATTATTATCACCATGAAGGGTAGCATGTGTATAGTCAATACACGTGGTATGTGTGTTATTAAACCACTATATGGATCTCAGTCTGATTAAACGCTGTCTGATTTGGTGATAGCAGGCAACTAACATCTACATCAGGCAGTGGTTAGATTTAGGTGATTTACTCGGAACAAACACATTGATTCTAAGGGCGTGTACATTTTATTATTTGTAATCGGAATGAATCACAAAAACATACTTTTTAAATATTAACTGGGCTGGGACCCAATACTGAAATCAATATTCCAATATTCGTTTTACTTATTCGAATATGTTCGAATATTCGTGTTTATATAAGAAGCGATGTCGAAATGTGTACGTATCTAAAATATGCACAATACGTACGCGTAGTTGTTATACCTTGTTTCAGTGGTAAATGAGCGTAGGAAATATGTCATTGTTAAGCATTTTTAAATGATTATGAATTATTTGGGCTGTTTAACCTCCGGACTTCAGCTGAAAACCATTGCCCGAGCACACTGCTGAACATCTTGTCGAGAATATAACATTATACAATTTCCCTTCATTCGTTACATCGAGTGTGACGTCACTGCTTTCGTCTAACCTCTATATTAGGAACTGATAACTATCCATGTTTGGCTAAATGTGCATACACTAAGATATAGTCCGCGGAAGAATGCAATAAATTCTAAACAAGCAAAATTGTCGTTTATTCTTTTAAAACCATGTTTAAACTTGAAAACTATACAAGTATAATTAACTTAAAACCCTCAGATCATTAAATCTATACCCGTTGGTGAAACAAAATGCGTTATACTTGCGTTTTCATTTTCTATTCAATATATATATATATATATATATATATATATATATATATATATATATATATATATATATATATATATATATATATATATATATATATATATATATATATTTGGCAAAACGTATCAAGTAATTTAGAATGTGCCTGTATTAACATAGAAAAGTAGAGTTTTGAAGAAATTGCCCAACTGGAATAAGAGTTTAAAGATAGGAACGCATAGTTTTATGTGTATCATAATGTTTTTTAAACCCGGTTAGCAGTGTATGTGCAACGATGTTGTTGGGATCTCTTTTACTCAGAAAGACCGCAACAACACCTTTGCAGCATTTACCACATAATATTTGAAATATTTAAAGGCTACATGTGAACATTCACATAGGGTGTTATTTACAGTAACGACATTAAACAATTTATTAATTATTTTCATATCACTAAATGGTTTAGCATTGTTTTACATTATCTGTATGATTTGAATATGTGGCGTATAGAAAAAAAGAAAATGTGCTTAAATATGTTGTTTTAACCCTATTTATTATAGGGGTCAAGTGATATTTAGTGGTATGTAGCCTACCCCAGGGTGACAACTTAAGAGAATGGACAAAAACAACAGGATACAGATCAAATATAGAGTTCTTTTTAGGATAAAACATATATTACATTTCTCCGGCACTATCAAACGGCTTACTGTTTAGGGCATTTAAAAATACCACCGATAAAACAAGTAACTAATTAAAAGAACTGTCCAGTCTGTACAAATAAAAGAAAATCACATAGGCAGTACATGAAAAAAAGACTTTGTCTTGTTCATGATTATTAAAAGAAGGGATAGCACTTGATGGGGAGGAGAACTTTGGCGGGCAGTGGTTGAATGGTGTTTTAATATATTGGGAATTGGGGGACGCACAGGTTAAGATTGATTTACATAGAAAGGGGTACTTAAAACTGGTTGTTTAGTAGATTTAAATATTAAATGTGGATAACCACTTCTATAAATGTGTGATATACAGCATGCAGGTTACTGCATCAACTATAATATTACTCAAAAATTATGGCAACTTGAAAACTTGATTACAATTTGATCATAATTATTGCCAAACAATAAGACTCTTACTACCCATTGCGGTAAAACCAATCTTGTGTACACATTTAAAGATTGATAACTGGGTCCTCACCATTTTATCTAAAATCTGCAATACAAATTAGGCTTATTAATACTTGACAGTAGTAGAAATAAGGCAAACCGCAGACTTAAAAATTGTTTAAATTAAAGAATTCTTGGTCAATCAGATTGGAGGTCTTTGTTAACAACAAAAACATATATTATTAGTAACATTTACATTTAAATACGTGTTACTATTTTTATGTGCACCCGGCCCAGCACTGCTCATGCAAGATCACAGTTGGAGGGGGGATTTAACGAAATGTGATACGGGGATCCTGCCGCTTTAGACTAATGTTTACTATACCACTAAGAACAACATTTTGAAAATTAAATTGGTTCAGAAATGGCATTTATTCAGTTTGCCTTAGGTTTCAGAGATATAAATTTAAAGTATCAATATAAAATGTGCACAATAAAAGAGAACACAGTGTAAATAATTCAGAAGTAAGATTTATATTGCCTGGTATTACTTAACTTTATAAGATTAAATGAGAATCTGGTCTGTTTGTTCGCTTGATTCAATGTAAACCTGGCCAATAATTTTCCAAACTCGGCCAATACGGAAAAAACACGACCAATATGGAGAAACGCGACCAAAACAAGATTCGGATTGAGGTTTAGCTCAGACTTATACTTTTGACGCCATTTTGAAAATGCTATGTTTCACTTTGTAATAGTTTCTAAAAGTTTCTTAATGTAGCACTCACAGTTTTACCGAGACGCAGTCGGAATAACATTGCATATCGATCGGTGGTGTTAAACTTTTTGCGACTTTCAAGATAAGATTACAATATACTAATTCAAATCCTTATGTAACTTAATGTAAAGCGATAGCTTTAACCAAAAATATATGCATTAAAAGTGTATTATGTAAGAAAGAACTCAACTCTAAACAATGTTTACTGTTTTATCGCCATCTTTTTAGCGGCTACAGTCTAGTTGAATGAAACCCACCTCAGCCGAGTGTCATACTGTAGTCTCCGATCTTAAAACATATCAGTGATTTATTTGTGCATACCAATGCTTACACTACCAACACCTCCAAAAAATAAAATAAAAGCAAGTGTCTTAACCTAAAAACATATCTTCGAGTTAAACTTTTTGATTTGTTTAGACAATACAGCCCTACATTACTTATGTATTTAGTGCATTGTGGCATAGAAGACAACTTTAAGTTTTGATATCGCAAAAAAAAAATTCTACATCATTATTAGCATATGTTTAATGTGCATGCACAATTTCAGTCCTATCCACAAAGTAGAAATGCTTGAACACGTATTTGAGAATGATGCCTGATAAGAAATCGCTTGCATTTTCAGTGCTTTGATTATATGAGATGCCTGAGTCATATTGTGTTCTTAATTCATAGAAATCAGTCAAAATACTAGCATATGTTTACAAACTGTAATTCAATAAAGATAAATTTGTTATAAAGCGTGTTCATTATTGGTTTAAGCATGATTTAGTGTGCTGCAAGATTCACAAGACTGGATTCCGTACTTTTTAGCTCACCTGAACACAACGTGCTCATGGTGAGCTTTTGTGATAGCCCGTTGCTCGTTGTGAGTGTTTGCGTGCTTGTGTGCGTGCGTCGTGAACTTTTCATTCAAACAACATCTCCTCCTAAACCGCTTGGCAGATTTTCACCAAACTTCACAGAAATGATCCTTGAGTGGACTTCTTTCAACGTTGTTCAAATCATTCCGGTCCGCTGCATATGTAGGTCACCAGCGCTAAAATTAGATTTAAAAAGTGAAAAATCTTCTCCTATGAAACCGCAAGGCTCAGGTTTCTCATATTTGATGTGTGACATCCTCTAGTGGTCCTCTACAAATATTGTTCAAATGATTCCCTTGGTGTCAAAAGTTGCCACGCCCCAGGCGTCACATGGTTTACATAGACTTATATAGCAAAATTATTTTAAAATCTCCTCCTCTGAAACCGCAAGGCCTAGAGGTTTCATATGTGGTATTTAACATTGTATAGTGGTCCACTACAAAGATTGTTCAAATGACGCCCCTGGGGTCAAAAGTGGCGAAACCCCAGGGGTTACATGGTTTATACAGACTTAAATAACAAAATGACTTTAAAAATCGTCTTGTTGAAAGCGCAAGACCCAGAGGTTTCATATTTGGTGAGTAGCATAGCAAAATGGTCTTCAAAGAGTGTTGACATGATGCCCCTGGGGTCGAAACTGGCCAAATCCGGGGGTCACATGGTTTATACAGACTTAAATAGCCAAATGACTTTAAAAATCTTCTCCTCTGAAACTGCAAGACCTAGAGGTTTCATATTCGATTGATAACATTGCATAATGGCCCTCTTCAAAGATTGTTCAAATTATGCTCCTGTGGTCAGAACTGCCTACACCCCGGGGGTCACATTGTTTATACTGCATCACTATCATTTCAATAAGCCTCCAACACTCAAACATCAACACAGCAGACGACATTCCAGCCAGGTGTATACAGTGTGCTATTTTTAGATCTTATAAAACCAGCTAGCAAGTTACAAATTGTTCAGATGGTGCTTTAGAGAATTGTTGGAGATGACCATTGACATGCATAAAATATGTTACCCACCAGCATGGTCAATCATGTTGTTGTGTAATTAAATTAGCTGGATCTAATGTTTAGGCGATGTGTAAGAAAGGTAGTCAATCAGTCTTAGTATATAAGACCGTCTTATATCATATATTTTCACTTTAAATCTACTACATTGAATTTGTTTGCAGGCGAAGTGTAAATTCCTAATTTAATAATGAAATGCCAAATATGAAATGATAGCATTAGATCTAGAAGCAGTGTAACTAAGGTGGAACTGCACAATTTTGTGTAAGACAAAATGAATCAGCAATCGAGTATGTGGCTCTGACACTGCAGTCTGTTTCACCAGCATGTACATAAACATGTAGCATAGAGCCTAAAGTCTAGTCTTCTTCTTTAAACCTTTCATTTGTACGGTTTAATTAAATGTGTGCAGCAGACAAAAAACTACACACAGATCATGCCTCTCCAACAAAGTTCCTAATGCTTTGTTGGCAGCCTCCACCCAAGGACCTCTTCTCAGAAGAACAACTTGTTAGTACCAGATATTGGACAGGCCTTTCATATTTGATATGTGACATCCTGTAGTGGTCCTCTACTAAGATTTTTCAAATGATACCCTTGAGGTCAAAATTGGCCACGCCCTAGGGGTCACATGGTATATATAGACTTATATAGCAAAATGACTTAATAAATCCTCTTCTCTGAAACCGCAAGGCCCAGAGATTTCATATTTGGTATATAACACTGTGTAGTGTTCCTTTACAAAGATTGTTCAATTGATGCCCCTGGGGTCAAAACTGTCTACACCCCAGGGCTCACATAGTTAATATAAATGTAAATAGCAAAATGATTTTAAAACATTTCTCCTCTGAAACCATCAGGCCCAGAGGTTTCATTTTGGTTGGAATCTTGTATAACGATTGTTCAAATGATGCCCATGGGGTCAAAACTGGACTCAGCCTTGGGGTCACCAGGTTTATATAGACTTAAATAGCAAAATGGCTTTAACAATATTCTCTGAAACTGCAAGGCCCAGAGGTTTCATATTTGGTATGTAACATTGTATAGTGATCCTCTACACAGACTGCTCAAATGATGCCCCTGGGGTCAAAACTGGCCACACCCCAGGGCTCACATCTTTGATATTGACATAAATAGAAAAGATGACTTTAAAAATCTTCTCCTCTGAAACTGCAAGGCCTAGAGGTTTCATATGTGGTATGTGAAATTTTAAAGTGGTCCTCTGCAAAGATTGTTCAAATGATATCCCATTGGTCAAAACTGGCCCTTCCCTGGGGGTCACATTGTTTATATAGACTTAAATAGCCAAATTACTTTAAAATCTCCTGAAATTGCAGTATTTTCTTATGTGATATGTAACTTTGTATTATGGTCCTCTACACAGATTTTTCAAATTATGCCCCTGGGGTAAAAAGAGGTCATGACCCGGGGCGTCACATGATTTATATAGACTTATATGGCAAGTGGGCCTTTAAAATCTTCCTTGTTGAAACCGTATGGCCCACAGGTTTTATATATTGCGTAAAACCTTGCTGAGTGGTCATCTACAAAGATTGTTCGAATGATGTCCCCGGGGTTGAAATTGGCCACCCCCTGGGGGTCACATGATTTATATACATTTAAATAGCAAAATGTCTTGAAAAATCTCCTCTGATTCCGCCAGGCCCAGTGTAATCATATTGGGTATGTAACATTGAAAAGTTGTCCACTACAAATATTGTTCAAATTATGCCCTGCGGTACAAGGTGGCCACGCCCTGGGTCACATGGTTTATATGGACTAAAAAAATATCCGAAATTGCAAGGCCCAGATCTTTATACTCAGGTAAGGCGTTTAGTGCCATTTTTCCCTCTTGTTATTAGCCATTATGCCTTAAACTCAGGTGAGCGATCTAGGGCCATCATGGCCCTCTTGTTTTCTCTTTTTTTACTTGAAAAAGCGGTTTTCGCTGTAAAATTCGTAAAGCACATTACAATCATGATATTTATTGCATGTTTTCAATGAAACTTATTACAGCCAATAAAACCACACAGTAACATGTGTTGTGTTTAGGTTACAATATACTAATTCCAATTATTATGTAATTTAATGTAAAAGCGATAACTTTAACCAAAATAAATGCAACATTTTGCACATAGGGGCCCTTATAGCCTTACCTTTTCTTAAAGAGCATTCTAAGCTAAACTGATTTAAGCAATAAAAATGGTATGTCATGTATAATATAGGAAAGAACTCGACACTTAACGAAGTTGACTGATTTATCACCATCTTTTTAGCGCCTACTTTCTAGTTGAATGTAACCCTCCTCAGCGCAAGTGTCAGACTGTAGTCTCCAATCTTAAAACATATCATTAATGTATGTGTGCATACCAATGCTTACCCTACCAGTACCTCCAAAAAGAATATCAAAGCAAGTGTCTGAACCTAAAAACATATCTTCGAGTTATACTTGTTGATTTGTTTAGAGAGTACAGCCCTTCATTACTTATTTTTAGTGTATTATAACCATAAGCAAATATTATGTACCGGAAATTGTGTTAGCAGACGTTAAAGAACGACGAAATAATACCATGTGTTTGATAATTTTAATGCTTGCACACTATTAAAACTGAAGGATGCTGCACAATATTATGAAGTCAATTAATACAATTTTCATAAATAAGTTGAATTCATATTGGTCTTGTTATTTGGATTCGGTCAGCCGTATTGGCCTGAGGCTGCAGGTCAATTGGACTGTCCGAAGCCCAATAACAAGGCTAATATTAATTAAACTAATTAATACAATTATAATATCACAGGCAGAAAGATGTAAATTGTCACATAAAAGTACAGTATTATTGATTATTGACAGAAACAGTAATGCACTCAGAGCAACAGAAAAGGCGCAATTTTGAAACCTCATACGCAATTAATTTTATGTCTGATGAGTAACACAACTCAATTAAAATACTCAGTACGCCAAAAAAAGACGGCACACTCGATGGTTAAAGTGATTGACTGACATGGGTACGAAATGACCGATAGATGTGTACGAAACAGCCGAAAATGAAATGTTACATAATTGTTATGTTACGAGAGAACAGACCCCATAAAATACGAAGCAGTTTGAACGTAAACCACAACTGTCCAATTGAGATTAATCGTGCATCTCCGTATACTCCGTGTTTTATGACGCAATTATATAACTCTTAGTTACGTTTCTATTCAAATTCGGAATGTTTTGGTCATGTCTGTGATTATTTCGGGAAAAATGTTGCACTAAGGCAGACACAACGAATTGAAATTGTACAGAAACAAGGGTTCCCGATTAGTTTTGCCACGCAATCATCGTCATCGTCGATTACCATTGTAGAGTCATGTTCCATAACATTATTAACGATGTTATTTCTGCATTTGACCCAGAATTATTCTTCTGCAACCTAAATTTGATGTAACCTCAATTCGAAGATACAGTTTGTTTATTGTAATAAGCGAAATTATTTGAGATTTTCTATTAAATAGACTTGTTGACAGATTTTCGCATTTTTAGCTCACCTGAGCCCAAAGTGCTCATGTTGATCTTTTGTGATCGCCCGTTGTCCAACGTGCGTGCGTCGTCAACTTTTAATTCAAACAACATCTTCTCCTAAATCACTTGGCAGATTTTCACCAAAATTCAAAGGAATGATCATTCGGTGACCTTCTTTCAAGGTTATTAAAATCGTTACGGTCCGTAGCATATGTAGGTCACTAGAGCTAAAAATAGATTTACAAATGTTAACTTAAAAACAATCTGCTCTGGGCCCAGAAAATAAATATTTGGTATGTAACATCCTATAGTGGCCCTCTACAAAGATTGTTCAAACTATGCCCCAGGGGTTTTGAGCTGTTCTCTCTGTATAGAGAACTCAGATCAGCAGATGGTCAGCATTAAATAAGGTCTCACATTGGGGATATAGGGAGTCAAGCTTCAAAATATACTCTTCCGCACTAGCAGGTAAGAGACTGGTCCCCATCCTCAGTCGGCTAATGCATTAGGTTTTTATGATGTTAGAAGTGTATTGATCCGGCCGACTGATGAATCCCCGGGATCTCGACATGTGCTGGACACAAGACTAAGGAAAGCTGTACAGATGTGTATAGGCACTGTTTGATTCAATTCCAACATTTCAGTTACGATGTCAGGACAAGACATGCTACTTCAATTTTCTATGTACACAAGAGAAGATAGAGTCCAAGAAAATAGTAGTTTTAGTTGGCTCGTTAACTTATATACGGCACATTGTAAAAGTAATAGCCAAAAGGTCAGCCGAAAGTATTGAAAGGTTATTGCTGAGTCTGAATGTTCTTACAACGGTTTTTCAAGGAATTCCGAATGGGTTGGCTACCAAGCCAGAGTCAGGGCATTTGGAGCCGTCTGTGTAAATTTTGAGGTGTGGGAAGATTTCGTTATTATTGTTTATTGATGGTTGTCGAGATCCGGGGAATGAAGTTGCCATGGGTGGGGGGGGATTTCAGACGGAATCCTGTTTGCTACAGCGACCCCTTTGAGACCGGCCTTATCTACCAGGGTATGAGTGCTGGCCCCAAATGGAAGGGCAACTTCTTTTTCCGCTCCGGACCCTGATAAAGGTACCGGTTTTTGCCCAGAGAGACTGGCAGCACACAGGTCTCCTCTTGTAATGTACTACCCGGTGTATACGGCAGTGATAGTAGAGCTATCATGAGGGCCTTGTTTTGTATGGTAGTTAACATTTTAATGCGTTTTGCGTAGTACATGGATATATTTGGGCCCGATAATCTACCTTTGGACGAATGACGGACTTGAGAAGAAGGAATATATTTTTATCAGACCCGAAACCTGTCTCTTTCAACATCCTCATTAAGTTTAAGTCCCTTTCGCACCTTTCTGCCAAATATTTGAAGTTGTGTATGAGTGGTAACTGTTTATCTATGTACATACCTTGAAATTTCACCCACCCACTAATGGTGGGGGAGGGGGCAAATAGTGTTTACTCTGACCGTGGGTACGTTCTTATGTACGTACATACGTGTGTATGTATGTACGCATGTTCGGATTATGTTCCTTAATCCAGCATTAGAGGATTTTTAAATTTGGCATAAATGTTAAGCATAATGAGACGGTGTGTCGCGCGCAAGATCCAGGTCTCTAGTTCCAAGGTCATTGTCACACTGAACGGTTAAGACTTTAGGCCATACAAACTGTCCAAACTAGTACAAATACAAACTAGTAGTTGTGTTTGTTTGTTGAACTTACAACATTGTCATAAATTAATGACTTAAAATTATAGTTTTTATGATTAGTTAGTTTGTTTTTGTTCATTTAATTAAGAAGTATGATCACATATTTGAATGGTATTTGAATGGTTTAGTTGCCTGTTAGGTTAAGTCATGGTTATAATGTGATACTATAAACAGGGGTGAATTTATAGTTTCGGATCAGTTGGTATTGTGCACATTAAGCGTTTTTGCAATATAGCATCTACAATGCTCAGCATTGTGCTAAAATGAGTGCCGATTCGTATTTTTCCAAAAGGACTATAGCAATTCTTTAGAAAATGGGAATATCGCAGAGAAAAGTTCGTTTGGAGCTAATAGTTTGACAAGTCACAGACACCTTACGATCAGATCCACAACACCGTCACACGTGGGTTTTCGGTGGCAAGGTAGAGTTCGATAGTCGACCGTAGTGCCCTTCAGTATACAGTTATCACATGGGTGTTTTGGGAACTGTCAAAACCGAGGGCCAACAGATTTGACTGTTCCCCCAAAACCCATGTGATAACTTTTTAATGACCTGTTGTTGTTTTTTTTATAATTTGTGTGTGGATAATTAGATCTAGATATAATTTAAAATGTCAATTATGTAATTATGTATTTTTAACAAAATAGTATCTACTTGGATCATCAGAAGCTTAGTACTTTATACTTTAGTATTTTTATCCCATTCTCACGCCGGCATTGATGAAATAACAACTCTCGGGATAAACGTAGCCCGGCTAGCTCAGTTGGTAGAGCGCTGGGTTGTGATTCCGGGGATCGTGTGTTTGAATCCCAGCTCGGCCACATAACTTGTGTGGGAATAGTTCATGAAATTATTTATACGGCTATTCTCCCTCTACCACTGTTTGAAGATGGTCAGTTGTCAGTTACTGGCATAAGTATGTGCGTTTAGTACTGGTACATCGCTTAGATCGGCTAAGCTTGGCCAGGAAAAGTTTAAGTAGGTTAACTGACCGCCGTGATATGAATGAAATACTGTTAAAAATGGCGAAAAAATCCGAATAAATAAACAAACATTTTAAAACCCTGTGAAATAATCAAACACGCGCAATATAATGACGTCATATTGTTGATTTTCGTGACGTCATTTTCTTCATCTTATTCGCCAAGGCTTGTTGTTCAGGTTTTTTAATTCTCGCTAAAAGAAACACCGGCGCGTGCGGGAAACAGTCAAAAATGTCACCCGGTAAAAGTTCATGTTAATCGGGAACAGTTGTATCTATAATGAAATATTGAAAAATGACGATATAGCATTTATGTATCCGATCGGGTAATAATAAAGCCTGGTTCCTGACACTACGCTTTATTGATTTGTTTTTGTCATGATTAAAGCTATTGATTGGAAATTTTTTATACCTCGAATTCTTTCACATAATAATGTAATACATTGGCAGAAAGTACAGTATAACATGACACTTCTCCTTTTGCAATATAAGTTGAATTTGCAAATAGACAAACGGCGCCATGTATAACAGGCTACAAAAGTGGGGGCATCCGTTTCTGTGAACACATTTCTAGTTTCAAAAATGATTTTGTTGCCTCCTAAAGTTAAGTCCTTTAAGTGAGGTTTTTGATAGCCAAACAGGATTCAAACTGTTTGTGTTGGTGACATTTTGAATTCAAGTGTTCGGTTCCATTCCTAATATTTACATAAGTGCGCACTTTGCTATTTTTATGGCGTCATCAGTGGAAAAATTCCAATGTCCATATTTGATAATTGTAATGCTTCCCAAATAGACGCTCTTAAATTCACTATGCAATATAAATGTATGATTAGATACTTACATTTATACCAACAAGTGAACGCTCTTTAATCGATATATACGCAACCATGCAAATATCAAGATTAGTACAAAAGACAAAAATGGCGTCTCAAAACAAAATGTTGGCATCTTTCCCCGTTAAATTGGATAACTACGATACATTATTTTATATTTATTAATATATTATATATTAATAATCGTAAATGTATTTGGAATGTGTGTGTTCGTAGCACCTGTATCAGGAAGACATGTAAACAGTACGTTGTTATCCTATCAGCGAAAATATTTCGGCATAGCTATCTTACCAAATTTTGACCTTGCGAATTGACTTAATCAAATTGAAAAATAAAGGTAGGGCAGTAGTCCCAATTGATTTAATGTTATTAATGCATTCGTTAAACGCTGTTAAACTGGTGTTCTATGCACCCTGTAACGTTTATATCACTGACACAATGAAGTTTTCTTGATGACGTACATTTAAGGAATTTAATTTCATTTGCATGACTCTAAAAAGCATTTTAAACATTAAAGTAACTCGGGGTGGCCAACGAGACTAGAAAAAAAAGTGTGGAAAATTCCTGCAGGGAAAACACTGGGAATTTGAAATTTGGCAAAACTTTAGGAATTAGACCTAACGTGTTATAACAGATCCAAAGTTAAAAAGTGAAATCTTGAATTTATTAAATTATTCGACAATACAACAATAACATTATCATATTTGTGTCATATATTTATATACAATAATATCACCACATTGCACTAATTGTACCAGTAATTAAACCATGTAGGGGTAAATCACTTCAGGTGAAGGAAAATCAGGGAAAATCAAGGCAACATGATCATGGAATTATTCTTCGGAATATCAGTGGCCACCCTGAAACTTAGACTTTCTCGTTTACAAGGAAATGCTTAGAAAATGCAACTCAATCCTTTTTTTGTAGTTTAGCGTCAACCTCGCAACAATATTTATGGCCAGAAAGCATTTGACAACAGCCGAGCGCATTTAAAGTCCATTAAAAGCATGTAGCGTTTGAAATAATTTGCACTTCGGGTAAACGCCCGTTAATATCGCATCTGATAGGCAACATTCCATAAGTACAATTCGCACATAAATGTTATTTCGTACACCCGTTTTTATCAGGTTTGAAATACAGTCTATTCAAACTATACATATACATTAAGTTTGTCTTTGCATATACTACGCAGAACGAAATAGACGTAGACAATTTAATGAATGTTACCTTTACATTATGTGCGTAGCATAAATGCGTTATATGGTTAAAATCAAAAACGATTTTGATATTTTATCCAGTAAAAGTGCTTCAACTAAAATGTAAAACAGTGTGATTTGCACGCATCTGTATTTTGCAAAAACATACGTACTGGCGTTGATCAAAATATAAGTTAATTACGTTAGTCATGTATCAGTCACTGATCACACACTAGGGACCGTCAGATCGGTTTATTGCTTAATAATCTCTTTATATTTACTTTTAAAAAAGAGCTAAATATAAATACAGCCACTCGATAAATTCACTGTTTTAGAGAGAAACTTAACTTTTCCATTAAAACATATTGAAAATAATATTAAAGGCATATAGAATATGGATGCACTCAGAAATGTGACTGTCCATTTATTACCTACCAACATTTTACAAATGCATCTGTTTTAAATATAGGTCTAGCATACTTCATTAACATTCAGAGTTCAAAAACAGTGAACACTTATCTTATTTAGACATATTTATTGTTTAATATTAACGGTAAAACTGTGTTATGCAATTGTTGTTGATTGTTTTTTAAATAAAAACTGTATTAATAATTAGAATTACTAGTTAGTATGTGGTTTTGTGTAATATGCAGTATCAGGTTTGGCATGAATAAAATAACAGCCCTGGATCCTCGCCGTTATAATTTTCTAAACATCAACTTGTATATGTATCACAGGATCATACAATTTATGATATTCTCCATATATCGTGATATATAATACAAATAATTGTCAAACTGATATGAAACATCAAGTAATATGTTGCAGATTTGACGTGTGAGATATGTGCAAACATGTTAACAGCTCAATTTATATCAACATATTTATGTAAATTTTGCCTAATTTAATATTTTCGTAAACGTAATAAATTGTAACATATACATTTACAGATTTTTCCAGTTCGGCCACATCGGATATTCCGGTCTGGTTCCTACTAAACTGTGCAGATCCAGCACAGTGTGCAGACTCTCCTCCAGTACTGCCCTCGATAGAATACATTTTCTTGGAAGGTGTCATATGTTCCTCTACCTGGCTACACAGCATGTTCAACACACTGCTGACACTCTGTCATAAGGTGGAATGTTTGATGGTGCACTGTGATATAACATCGCGTGGCGTAGCCAGCAGATCAAATACACTAACATACACACACATTACCAAGACATGTAACAATACATTTCAAGTGCATCATATTTATCAAGACAATCCTGGTCTGTGGGAGGCTCTGCACGGTCTGAATATCAATAGTCTGAGTCTGAGTGTTGCATCGGTGGGAGATTTGGGAGTGAAACATGTATCGTCGTTGTCGCAGTCACTATCATCGCTCACACAGCTGGACACGCTTAGTATTGGAGTGGATAATGACAGCCCCGGTGTTTGGGAGGCTCTGCGTGGTCTGAATATCAAGAGTCTGAGTCTGAGTGGTAGTTTGGAAGGTTGGAAAGTGGAACATCTATCGTCGTTGTCGCAGTCACTATCATCGCTCACACAGCTGGAAACGCTTTGTATTAACGTGTACAATGCCAGTCCTGGTGTTTGAGAGGCTCTGAGTGGTCTGAATATCAAGAGTCTGAGTCTGATAGCTGGTTCGAAAGGTTTGAAAGTGGAACATGTATCGTCGTTGTCGGAGTCACTATCATCGCTCACACAGCTGGAAACGCTTAGTATTGACGTGTATACTGCCAGTCCCGGTGTTTGGGAGGCTCTGCGTGGTCTAAATATCAAGAGTCTGAGTCTGTGTGGTAGTTTGGAAGGTTTGAAAGTGGAACATGTATCGTCGTTGTCGCAGTCACTATCATCGCTCACACAGCTGGAAACGCTTAGTATTAGCGTGTGCAATACCAGTCCCGGTGTTTGGGAGGCTCTGTGTGGTCTGAATATCAAGATCCTGAGTCTGAGTGGTAGATTGGAAGGTTTGAACGTGAAACATGTATCGTCGTTGTCGCAGTTACTATCATCGCTCACACAGCAGGAAACGCTTACTATTAACGTGTATAATGCCAGTCCTGGTCTTTGGGAGGCTCTGCGTGGTCTGAATATCAAGAGTCTGAGTCTGAATGGTAGTTTGGGAGGTTTGAAAGTGCAACATGTATCGTCGTTATCGCAGTCGCTATCATCGCTCACACATCTGGTAACGCTTAGTATTGACGTGTATACTGCCAGTCCCGGTCTTTGGGAGGCTCTGCGTGGTCTGAATATCAAGAGTCTGAGACTGATAGTTGGTTCGAAAGGTTTGAAAGTGGAACATGTATCGTCGTTGTCGCAGTCACTATCATCGCTCACACAGCTGGAAACGCTTAGTATTGGAGTGGATAATTACAGCCCCGATGTTTGTGTGGCTTTGCGTGGTCTGAATATCAAGAGTCTGAGTCTGAATTCTATTTCGAAATGTTTGAAATTGGAAAATGTATCGTCGTTGTCGCAGTCACTATCATCGCTCACACAGCTGGAAACGCTTAGTATTGACGTGTACGATGCCAGTCCCGGTGTTCGGGAGGCTCTGCTCGGTCTGAATTTCAAGAGTCTGAGTCTGAGAGTTGGTTCGACTGGTTTGAAAGTGGAATATGCATCGTCGTTGCCGCAGTCACTATCATCGTTCACACAGCTGAAAACGCTTAGTGATTACGTGCGTAAATACAGTCCCGAGGCTCTGCTTGGTCTAATTTTTAGAGCCTCAGTCTCAATGGTAATTCGAAAAGTTTGAAAGTGGAACACGTATCGTCGTTGTCGCAGTCAATATCATCGCTCACACAGATGGAAACGCTTAGTATTGAAATGGACAATGACAGTCCCGGTGTTTGTGAGGCTCTGCGTGGTCTGAAATTCAAGAGTCTGCGTCTGAATGGTATTTCAAAATGTTTGAAAGTGGAACATGTATCGTCGTTGTCGCAGTCACTATCATCGCTCACACAGCTGGAAACGCTTTTTATTGACGTGTACAATGCCAGTCCCGGTGTTCGGGAAACTCTGCGTGGTCTGAATATCAACAATCTGAGTCTGAGAGTTGGTTCGAAAGGTTTGAAAGTGGAACATGTATCGTCGTTGTCGCAGTCAATATCATCGCTCACACAGCTGGCAACGCTTAGTATGGACGTTTATACTGCCAGTCCCGGTGTTTGGGAGTCTCTGCGTGGTCTAAATATCAAGAGTCTCAGTCTGAGTGGTAGTTTGGAAGTTTGAAAGTGGAACATGTATCATCGTTGTCGGAGTCACTATCATCGCTCACACAGCTGGAAACGCTTAGCATTGACGTGTATGATGCCAGTCCCGGTGTTTGGGAGGCTCTGTGTGATCTGAATATCAAGAGCCTGAGTCTGAGTTGTAGTCTGAAAGGTTTGAACATGGAACACGTATCGTCGTTTTCGCAGTCCCTATCAGCGCTCACACAGCTGGAAACGCTTAGTATTAACGTGTATAATGCCAGTCCCTGTGTTTGGGAGGCTCTGCGTGGTCTGAATATCAAGAGTCTGAGTCTGAGTGGTAATTTGGAAGGTTTGAAAGTGGAACATGTATCGTCGTTGTCGCAGTCACTATCATCGCTCACACAGCTGGAAACGCTTAGTATTGACGTGCATACTGCCAGTCCCGGTGTTTGGGAGGCTCTGCGTGGTCTGAATATCTAGAGTCTGTCTCTGAGTTCAAATGGGAGAGGTTTGCACGTGAATCATGTGTCGTTGTTGTCGCAGTTACTATCATTGCTCACACAGCCGGAAACGCTTAGAATGTATTTGCATAAATATGTCGACCTAAAGCTACCTCAGTCATTGACGTATTTGAATTTCTACTATGATGCTTTGTCTCCATCTCAACTACGCGACCTGATGAACACATTGTCTTCATGTACTCAACCCGTTGAGTGTAGACTGGAATTCGGTTTTGCTCAAAATACTCGTGACGATGTTTTGTCTTTTTTACACTATAATATCCCACTGGAAAATTACCTTTTAATCCAACATGAACTGGATACACTGGAGCATGTAGATGTTAAACGATTTCGAATATATGAATGGATATTTGGCACCTTTAAAGGCACTGATTATGCCTGGTCTGTACGTGACAATGTTGTTGATGATGATGATATCGTTGCTGATGACGTATATGAACAATTCGTACACTGTACGAATGCATACCGCTATAATCGTATTTCATTGCTACTTCAGATTAACGGTCCACAAGATCCAGCCTCGACCTCATGAATTAACGCCTGCGTCTGTAAGACTTGAGATTTACCTGAACGTGTAAATTAGTTATTTCCGAAAATGTTTGATACATTGTAAAGTATATTACTTCTTACTTGAAGTATTACATGCAACATTATCTTATTCAGATATAAAACAAATTATGCGTACTGGTAGAACTAGGTTTGGTGTTATGCGTTTCTTAGTTGTTTCTAACGGCGATTTCCTCCTTGTTTTGGTGTTTATGATGATTAAAAAATGTATATGAAATGATTGCAAATGTGTATTCATTGTGTTATTTTATTTCTGATGACATTGTTGTTGATGATAATGGTGATAATGGTGATGATAATGATGATGATGATGGCGATGATGATGATGGTGAGGATGATGATGATGACGTTGATGATGCTCATAATGCTGTTGATGATGCTGATGATGATGATTATGGCGATTATGTTGATTATGATTATTAGTCTTTAACTATGCTAAACTAATACAACCTAAAGTTCATATCACTTTATTGTACATGCACATGCGTGAATAAATATGCTGAGTTTCACACATTATTACAGTTAACGATAATATGTGAGTATTTCTAATCGTTGGTGCCGATAAATAGTCTCTCAGCTGCAGTGGTGTTGAATTATACAAACTTTTATTAAATGGATTGAAAACATTGTTAGGAGAGAGTTAATACATATGCTTCCTTTAAAACTGTATACTGGGCAAAACCAACCATTTGTTATTAAAATAAACGCATTCTATGTGAAAGTATAGAAGCAAATATGTTAGCAGCACATGCATTAAGAGTATTACCCGTGTTTGTAAAGTGCTGTCATTCATGACTACAATACCACGTTTCCGTTTAACTATTAGAACGCGATTGTGTGTTGAGGAAGGCACAATACTGTTATGTTATATCTAATCCAAGCTCAGTCTGAAGTATGGGTAAAAAAAATCAGTGCTTAACAGTATGACAAATAACACCGTCAACGTCACAAACATGTAAGACCTTAGTCCAAACTATGGGCAGAACCAGTACTGACACGTTATATAAATTACACATGTCTGAGTGATGTTGGGTTGCTTCAAGTTGCGAACATAAACTGTATATCTTATGTGTGTATTAAAATTTTATCAAATCAAGTAAGACGTAGTTCGAATATGAGAAGCAAGAACATGCGGAGTTAATAGCCACGCAAAAACTTATAATGTTCTGTTACAACTTGTCGGTAATATAAATAACGTCGAATAGAAATAAAGGAAATTAACATAGAAAACAACCCCTAATAGTGACATCAGTGTATGTTATTCGATGCGCATATTGAATATATTTGGCATAAGAGAGATTCCGAGTTACAAACTCATTAGGTGCGGCAGTGACTGTTTTCCAATTTCAAACTCGTCACAGTAGTCACCCCTGACGATTAAATCAACCATGACAGTTGTCACACTTTCATAATAGACCATTCCAGTTAATATTTATATACTCTTCCAGTTTACCGCTAATAACTTGGACTCCTCCCATTTATTGTTCGGTGATTATGTGTTCATTCATTGCATTGACACGTGTAGTGCTGGGGCCATTCAAAAAATCGTCATGTGTTCTTGAGTGTCAAATCAGTAAACATTTTTCATGTGGGTGTTTATCAAGTAGAGCGATTGTATAACCTACTTAATTAAATCAAGTAAACTTCTGCTGCCATGTTGTCCATGGTCAAGCACAATTTCAGTGTGTAAAAATGATGTTAAAGTTAGCTGTTAACTATCATAATGTTATTGTTATTTATTGAGATAACACAGTTTCCTTTATTTATTATTTAAATACAAATTATATAAGGAACGCCTGTACTAAGAGATTTACTTTTATTGGGACAAGTAACATTTGGTTATGGACAATCAAACTCGTTTGATATTTCAACGTTCCTGCCAATATGCAACCCATTTATGACCTTTTCTAACATGCAGTATTTAACGACACAGAGTAACAATGTTCAATACAAATATTACTTTTTTGCAACACATATAAATAAACCATAATGCAGTGGGCAGCAAAGTTGAACTTGTTCAAACATTTAGGAATCTTGTTCAAGACAAATATGACATTTTTGCAACACATACAACTAGACTATTATGCAATGGGTAACAAAGTTGTTACTGTTCGATTGAACACAGACCCACGTGTATGATCAGCAGTGAATTCAAACGAGTCAGGAGCCAGTCGGCCCTGTTTTGTACGTACAACATCATTTTCAGGACTATATATGTTTAAATATATGTCATTAAAATGTAATCATGCCATATAAACATATGCCAGTAACCATGAAAACAAGCGAGTACAGTGTTATACACGTTTAAATTATAATGCAATGCTATTTTGACGCATACGAGAAGCATTTATCTTTGAAGCAAATTTGGAGATAAAAGGATCGCGTAAAAATACTTATTATGTAGTTCAATTTAGCATACGTATAAAATATGGTCTCATGAAGAATAATTCCATTTATCGAGCTAGTCGGTTACATCTTGGAACGAGAACCAGCATATACTACTACAGCATAAACATTGAACAGCAGTTTTTGCTTCAAAATATCGATAATACTAGTACAAGGTTTGTGACGCGGAGGGAAATTTTCTTACTGAAAGTACATTTATCGAATAAATTATGGTCTGTTAGTCAATTTATAATTTATTCCCATCTTTTTTAGCGTTCATTTACTCTCTACACCTAAATTGATCTGGAGCACTGCAGTGCCTTTAATGACAGTGAAGACATTCCCGTGTGCAAGGAGTGTTTGTCATTGAATGTTAAAAAGGTCAGCGTTCCTCAAACTGCCAAATTTACTCCCTAAATAATTAAAATAGCGTGTTTCCGGGAAACAGAAAATGCCAATACTTGGGACGTTTGACGGACGTTAATGTTAAGTTTGACGTCGGTTGAACGATCGTACCGTTCGTCACGGGAACTCTCAGGGACTGACAATTGCAAATGACCTACCTATGTTGAGAGACATTTCGGTCATTTCCCTTCGAATTTAGTTTTAACCTATTCATTTCGGCTCGATCATGTAAAATGCCAGATGCTAATTGAGTCCATTTCCTGTTTAGAACATGTACTTTGTGTATATAGAGAAAGAAAAATCAAGCACTTTTCGTATATTTTGTATCCGTTTAGAGCTAATATTTCTTTTTTTAACTACTGCATAACAAACACTGACAGCAGTTGTTGCTTCAAAATATCGAGAAGACTAGGTTTGTGACGTGGAAGGAGATAATTTTCTTACTGAAAGTACATTTATCCCATAAATGCTGGTCTTATAGTCAATTTATAATTTATTCCCATATTTTTAGCGTACATTTTTACTCTCTACACCTAAATTGATCTGGAGAACTGCTGTGTCTTTTATGACAGTGAAGACATTCCCGTGTGTAAGCAGTGTTTGTCATCAAATGTTAAAAAGGTCAGCGTTCCTCAAACTGCCGAATATACTCCCTAAGTAATTTAAATATCGTGTTTCCTGGAAACAGACAATGCCAATGCTTGGGACGTTTGGACTGACGTTAATGTTAATTTTGAGGTCGGTTGAACGAACGTACCATTCGTCACCGGAACTCTTAGTGACTGACAATTAAAAAAGAACTGCCTATATTGAGTGAAATTCGGTCATATACCTTCGAATTTAGTTTTAACCTATTCATTTCGGTTTGATCATGTAAAATGCCAGATGCTAATTGAGCTATTTCCCGTTTAGAACATGTACTTGGCGTATTTAGAGAAATATAATTCAAGCTATTTTCGTCTATTTTGTATCCTTTTCCAGCTTTTATATTTGATAGTTTTTTTAACAACCGCATTACAAACACTGACAGCAGTTGTTGCTTCAAAATATCGAGAATACTAGGTTTGTGACGTGGAAGGAGATAATTTTCTTACTGAAAGTACATTTATCCCATAAATGCTGGTCTGATAGTCAATTTGTAATTTATTCCCATATTTTTAGCGTACATTTACTCTCTACACCTAAATTGATCTGGAGCACTGCTGTGTCTTTTATTACAGCGAAGACATTCCGTGTGTAAGGAGCGGTTGTCATCAAATGTTAAAGAGGTCAGCGTTCCTCAAACTGCCGAATGTACTCCCTAAGTAATTTAAATAGCGTGTTTCCTGGAAACAGAAAGTGCCAATGCTTGGGAAGTTTGGACTGACGTTAATGTTAATTTTGAGGTCGGTTGAACGATCGTACCAATCGTCATGGGATCTCTCCCGGACTGACAATAAAAAATGACCTACCTATAATTTTAGCGTACATTTACTCTCTACACCTAAATTGATCTGGAGCACCGCAGTGTCTTTTATAACATCAAAGACATTCCCATGTGCAGTGAGTGTTTGTCTTCAAATGTTGAAGGGGCAGCGTGTCTAAAACTGTCAATAAGTAACTAAATAAGCATGGTTCCGAGAAACAGAAAATTCCAATGCGTGGGACGTTTGAATGGACGTCAATGTTTACACTGACGTCGGTTGAACACTCGTACCATTATTTCATGGAATTTCCTGGGACTGACAATTCAAAATTACTTATATTTAAAGACATTTCAGTCATTCTACTCGAATTCACTCAGAACCTATTTATTTCGGTTCGATTATGTGAAACGCCTGATATATTTCGAGACACAGTTGGTTTCATGGTTAGAACCTGTACTCGGTTGCCATTTGCGAAATATCATTCGTATGTTCACCGAGTAGAGATCAAAATTACTTCCTCCGGAACGCAAGGCGGACATCATATCCATTACACTATTGCGACTGACAGTGATACATTAGGGCATTTATATATAATAATTAGCAAAAATTAATATTAAAATATAATTTTTGCCATTGTAAAATTGTTATGATGCATATAGACACATTTTAAACAGACTTCATATAATAGACTACTAATTCTGATGTTAAAATGTATTAATTTGCAAACGTGACCATTATCCAAATTAGAGTAGAGTACGTCGCTCCAGATAAGAGTAGACTATATTCTTACAGTGACAGTGACACTTCATTTTGAAGCATAAAAGTATGCAAAACCTTATGTCTATACATTTGTCCAGCTATAATGTGAAATAATAAAATCGGAACTTATTAACCTGCACTAAATCACGGTAACTTGTTCGTCCAAGCTAATTTGTGATTACCGTTTATAATCATTTAGAATACATAAGTAAAAATGAGCAAGGATATACATTTGTTTAAGCAAACATAATTTGCAATAATTAGGGGCCTATATGCAAAACGTAGACGAACAAAAAGTATGGTCGGCTGGTCGCCCTATTAAAGTGTGTATGTACGATCATTCATATCAATTATTTTCATGATAAGCAGATGAAAGTGGCAGTAAATATTGAAAGCAAACAATATGAAATAAATCAACACGTACGATTGTAGAGTTTTGCATCGTTTATTAGTTTATGCTGCCCAATCCAACTGTCAAGTCTAAGTATATACATGTACTTCAGTTCCCGCTTGTACAGACGAAAACTATTTGGTGTTTAAAAACTAGCTTAAAAGCAATGTTTGTTCTTAACATTTATACCATTTTAGTAAATTAATTGTGCTATCTGTATTTTCTAATATACCACTATATCTGTTGAAAGATCGTACACACACATTTTAATGGGTGTTTATAGAGTTCAGAATGTAACTCGTGTTCACTATATCAAAGTTATGTTTGCGTATTGTTTTGACCATATAAAAACATGCAATCATAATAATGTAAAAGCATGATTCATTTATCATGCATTATGAAGTTCGTGCGCTTAAGTCAGATAGCGATGTGCCTTTAACTCTTTCAGAATATTATTCTTTTTATTTAAGTTTTTCTGGTAGAGAAAAGGACGTCGTTACATGCACGTGCAGGCGCGGGTACAGTAGTATGAGTTAGAGGGAACACAACAAAGCTGGCTGCCAGCGAACGGCTTTTATTCCCTCTGACATATGGGAGGAACACTCTCCACCGAAAGGACCGATTTAACGAACATACCGAGGAGGGGTCCTGATTATGACAATACAATGTTTAAAGAACGCATAAGTGGCAACAAAAATTGTGAGTTAAAACAGGAATATTGGACAATTTTAGAGGGGGTGTACGCCGCTTCCGCCCCTCCTCTCTAAACCGCCTTGGTAAAGTCCATATTGGGCATTTCGTGGGAAAACCGGTCTAAATGCATGTGCGTAAGGTGTCGTCCCTGATCAGCCTGTGCAGTCCGCACAGGCTGATCCGGGGCGGCATTTTCGCCTACAGTGAATATATGTTTAGAAGAGACTTTCTTGAAACAGCAAATACCATAAAAGCGGAAAGTGCCGCCCCGTATTAGCCTGTTTGGACTGCACAGGCTAATCCAGGACGAAACTTAACATGTCCTATAGCTCTTTGTGCGCAAAAGTAATATGAAATTGGCCGTATACTTTATATCCTTATCAACAAACTATGTCTCACCGTCTACATACCAAGTATCACTGTCTACATAATATGTCCCCTTGTTTACACACTATGTCTCCTTGTCTATATGCTATATCTCCATGTCATCATTGCATGTCTCCTTATCTACATACTATGTCTCCTTGTCTACATACTATGTTTCCCTGTCTACATAGTATGTCTCCTTGTCTACATACTATGTATTCCTGTCTTAATTATGTGTCTCACTGTCTACATACTGTGTCTCATTATCTATTAACCATGTCTACCGGTTAACATACCATGTTTCCCGGTCGACACTCTATGTCTCCCTGTCTACATACTATGTCCCAATGTTTGCACACTATGTCCCCTTGTCTACATGTTATGTCTCCATGTCATCATTCCACGACTCCTTATTTACATACTGTGTCTCCTTTTCTACATACTATGTCTCCTTGTCTACATGCAACTTTCCCATTTCTACATACTTTTTCTCAATGTTAACAAATTTAATTTCTACATATTATGTCTTATTGTCTACATACTATGTATCCATATCTAAATACTATATATCTCTGCCTACACACTATGTCTCCCTATCTACTGTCTCAATATCTACACACTGTATCTCTCTGCCTACACAATATGTCTCCCTATCTATATAATATGCCTCTCTGCCTCCTTACTATGTCTCAATGTCTACTATGTTCCAATGAGTACACACTATGTCTCATTATCTATATAACATGTCTACATTTCTACATACTATGTCTCCCTATATACATACTATGCCGCTCTGCCTACACACTATATCTCCCTTTCTACATAATATGCCTCAATGTCTACACACTATGTCTTCATTTCTATATAGTATGTCTCATTGTCATCATACTATGTCTCCCTATATACATACTACGTCTCCCTGTCTACATTTATATATCTCATGCATACTTTGTCTCTCTGGTCACATAATATGTCTCTCTGTCCCCATGTTTACACACCATATCTCCTTGTCTACTTGCTGTGTCTCCCTGTCTACACACTGTGTCTCCTTGTCTACATATGATTTATCCCTGTCTACATACAATGTCTCCCTGTTTACATACTATGTCTCCCTGTCTATACAGTATGTCTCCCTATGTATACATAATGATAATCGATGAATGGAAATTAATCATTTAACAATAGCTAGGTTGGAGTTTAAAAATTTAAATGCTAGTGGCAAAAACCTGGAAAGTTCTAAATGATTGAATCGTGGTTTGTCTATGCAGATTATATTCAAATTGCGGGAAACAAATTAATGGTATGTTACTCTTATTAAGTCGACGTCCGATTTTCAAATGGACCTTGTCAACTTAGTATTGAAAAATCATTTTATCTGGAAGAATTTCGCGGTCATGTATAGCGTCGAGTTGCCCGAAAGACGGAATATTTTTGGTTTGGCCTAGGTCAAGTTGATATATCCTATAAATGGTACTGTTGTTTACTTCAGGCTGGTTTCTAATGTCCTTCTTATGGCAAACATTATATATCATTGTCGATTTACAAAACTGACATTGGCCTAGAATATGGACACGTAGACAACCATCAATAGTTTCTATGGGAACGTACTAACGGCTGTTTTCTGACGTGTACGTATGTCGGCGTTACGTTGGTTATACCGGTTACATAATAGGTTCGAACCCTGACCCCACCGGTAGGCCGCGTCGGATTCCAGAGAAACCGTACAGTACCCCCATTCGCTCTATGCATAATATAATATCTATGCATCTATCAATATTTTCCCCCAGGCGGGCAATACCAGGGGAATTAGACTCATTTCATTTTTTGGGGTCTAATTCCCCACCCTAGAGCCAAGCATTGTTAACTAAATCCCTACAGTGGGACACGCCATATTTAAGTCGAGTTAAAAAGCCGGCGTCTAAATTTCCCCATTTTATAAGGATCTAAAATCCGACCAAAGTCTATTTTCCGGAACCCGGAATCATTCGGCGTGTCGAATTCCCGCATGTCGGAAATAACTTTCCGTCTAAAGTCCCGTATATACCCGCCGCTCCCCCCCTCGGGGAAAATATTAATAGGTGCATTATTCCGTATACGCATTTAATTCTTGGAACAGAACCTAACTTACGTTACTGAAAACATAAACAATGATGAATTGATTTTATTGCGATAACCGTACCCGTGTAAATATAATTGTAATTGAAATTGAAGCACAATTTAAATGCAAAATCTAATCCAGTTTCACTAAAATACATGTTCCTTTATGTTATTAAAATAGTTTGCACTATCGGTACATGCTTCTCCCCGGGACCTACAGAAAATCAATCCACGTGGAATCGATATACAGTTGTACATGTCATGAATGATTTGGAATTCGGTTGTCGCCTTCACGGACAGTTGAGTTTCCTTCGGAAACACCGACCCACCACAGCCGTGACAAGACCAAGACAATTGGAAAACATATTTCAGTAACAAAAAAGATAGCTGAAATTTGCAGCGATGATTAAAAAATCGACCAAACGTTCAATGTGTCTCTTTAAGTAAATAAGGTAACGGTCCTGTGACACAAACAAGGTACTCACATCATGCTGCTTCGGCGCGGGGCTTCATAAGCAACGAAACACCAACACAACATGTGATTCGGGATCCAATATCTCTAAGACCAAATTAATTCATTTATTATGCAATATTCGGGATTCCGTTTTCACCATACCGGATATCATAACTTGTTGGCTCTCGGCAAATATTGAGCTATTTTTAGCCCTATATAAAAGTAACACGTCTTATAAATAAATCTACACTCCCGACAGGTGGTGGTGGAATACCTCCGGAAACTCCGCCCACACAAGGCTCTGACAAGACTAATTACCGGAAAGGTGGAGTTGGATTACCTCCGGAAACTCAGCCCACATTGACAAGACTACATATTGTGGAGGCGGCGGTGGACTACATTCGGAAACTCCGCCCATAACAGCCTCTGTCAATAATACGACGAAACCATTTGAAGTATGACTTGCAGTGGCGTAGTTGATGCAGTGTCCGCCTTGTGATCGGAAGAACATGAGTTCGATCCTTATTCGGTGCGGTTTCAGCCTTGTGATCGGAAAATGAGTTCGATCCCCATTATGTGCGGTGTCCGCCTTGTGAAAGAAAGACAATGAGTTCGATCCCTATTCGGTGCGGTTTCCGCCATGGCATCGGAAGAACATTAGTTCGATCCCTGTTCAGTGCGGTGTCCGCCTTGTGATAGGACGAACATTACTTCGATCCCTATTGGGTGCGCTTCCCGCCTTGTGACCGGAAAATGAGTTCGATCCCTATTCAGTGTGGTGTCCGCCTTGTGATAGGAAGAACATGAGTTCGATCCCTATTCGGTGCGTTTTCGGCCTTGTAATCGGAAAATGAGTTCGATCCCTATTCGGGTAGCGTGGTGTATTTGATGCAGTTTCAGCCTTGTGATCGGAAGAACATGAGTTCGATCACTATTCGGATGGTGTATTGTATTCGGTGTCAGACTTGTGATCGAAAGACCATGAGTTTGATCCCAATTGATACGTTCGAGTGATTTGGGTCAAAGACATTAACGGTCCAAGTACTGAATTTTTCCAGGAAATAAGCTCGAAATGCTTCATTAAGCCTCTGGCTTTCGACACAATAGAACAAAAATAATAGAAATAAATTCTTGACTGTCATTTCAACGGTCGTATCGACGGTATTTCCCCGAAAGATAGACTCGTATAAAAGCAAGACATATTCCAAATTTTAACGAGTATATTTTTCTAGCAGCAATAAATAGTGCTGCTCTTTTTACGAAAACACATAAAGAATGCCTACAAAATATTGTTTGATGCACTGTTCCAGCAGGATTCAAACTCTCGCCTTCACAATTGCGTACTTCAATAAAAACTTTCCTACACTACACTACATGTGTATTGTTCAACAATGTGCATGCGCATAACGGTACTTCTTGTACATTTCATTCATATTGATTTTTCTACTAATGAAATTTTCCAAATCCTGCGAAAAGTGTCACGGTGACAACTTGTTATAATTATATATAAAACATGTGTTTGTATGTTCAGCAATGATTTTATTAATAATTCGATAAATATTATTTATATATTTATGAAAATATCACAACTTATGACCCGTCGATACGCCCCTTAAAAGTGTATTATATTAACATCCATTAACATCCATGTGGAACAATTTGTAATTTGTTTTAAAATGTTGTTTTATCTATCCACCTAAAGCGTCTATGGGGACGTTTTATACAGCATTCTGCATTCTCTCGATATAGTGTTATTGTCGATATCTTTGTGAATTATTGTACAGTCGTTTTCGAATTGCGTAAGTGAATAAGAATGCGCTTATTTGATTGTTTTCTTATCATGATTAGAGGCTTGTCATAGGAAGCCAGGCTTAATGCATGTGCGTAAAGTGTCGACCCGGATCAACCTATACAATCCTAGACTGCATAGACTGATCTGGGACAACACTTTCAGCACATGAATTAAAACCCAGTTTTCCCACGACACGCCTCATTACAGGTTTTTTTTTCTGCGAGCATCCAGGGAAAGTGCAGTGTGCACTACGGTACTCATACTTTTTTCTCGCTAACTAGATAACATGTTTTGTTTAATGTTTAGCGAACGTTTTTGAAGTTATCGTGATAATTAAACTCTCATGAAAATAATATGGTGTTAATTAAAAACTGGTAGTTCGCTTTCATAGTAAACTGCCAAAGTAGTCTATATTTAAACAGTCGACACATCTCATATTTTTGTACATTATGCACAAGTATAGCTTCTCTCAGGAACTGCGCTCGTTGTCTGGAGGTATTCAAATTTGAATTCTTAACCGGAGTAGACGACAATTGCATGGTTTGAAGCAGCATTCCCGAAATATGTTAAATACAAATAAAACGTTGTTGAAATCGTTTTTAATGGACATCTTATCGATTAAAAAAACAAAAAAAACGGCATTAAAATCGGTAAAATAATAACGTTTTGGCAACTTTTTATCGTACAGTTATCTGTATGCGATAGCTGGTGATGCCTCTGGAGTAAATCTGCATGTATATGAGTATAAATTCCGTTCGTACCAAGCGTTTTCGAACATAGACAGTATAAAATGCAGTTCGTAAATAAGACAAAAAAATTCAGTCGAATAAACGTCATTAACTTTCATTATAACTAATTTAAGATGCATTGACTTACATTCTATGGGCTGCACGTTTTAACAGAACTTGCTGTGGAACAAACTCACTACCACCGGTCTAATGATTATGCTTATGCGCAAAAAGTAGCCATTGTACTGAACTATGTACATTTGCAATCGGAATGGATTTGTTTGTGTTTTGTTTTGTTTTGTTAATAAAACACAATAATTATATAGTTTTTTCATCAGTCTAACTTAGCATGTAATTATGCACAATTACACAAACCGGACATGCACAATTATATAAAGCCAATACACATTTCCAAGGTTTAAAAGGTTTTCAAAGTGAGAGGATGTGTAAAACATAGCTCTGTCTCTTTTGCAAAAACAAATGTTTAATAGTGACTTAATAGTGGAATTTTTTGGATACTCATATACAGGATAGTTGGAACAATGTGATTGTGAAAAGCAAATCTGAAATTAAACAGTGATTTTGAAATTATTTGGGAAACATTATAGATATTATGGATATTATGATTTCTTCTTTGTTCGTGTAAACAAGTATCAATAATACATGGACATACCAGGACTGCGGTAATAGGATTATATGATTAGATGACCAGTTTCTAGTGTGGGGTGTAATTGAAAGTTATTTACCAGTTAGCAAATAATTGAACTGAGTGATAGTTCAGCTGTGATAGTGGCAGTGTAATAGTTTAGCTAGGATAGGAATTAAAACTATTGTGCAAAAAAATTTCGTGTCTGAAATGTAGACAATTAAGTGAAATAGTTGTGTATACATTGATACATACATTGAAATGACAGAAATGAGTGCCAAGGGAGATAAAGCAGAAACGGGAGAGTAGCAAGTAACACAACTGATTTTTAAAGGCAACCAGCCAAGCCAATCCATTAAACAAGGAGAACGTGCAGCAAAGCAGCCGAGACGTACTAGTTCTGACTCCAATGAAAGCATGGACTTTGGCAGGCTGCAGGAGCAGATAGACAAGATGTGCTGTGGCATAATGGAATTAAGGGAAGACGTGAAACTAGTAGTGAAGAGAAACGAGATAGAAGAATGTGTGACACGTGTAATGACAGGCATTGAAGAAAGAATAGCAAAAGATATCGAAACGCTAGTGGAAAGTAAAGTGCTGGAAGTAAAAGTAAAGGTAGAATCCTTAGAATTTATGTACCAGTCACTTCAGGAAAATGTTACACAAATGGAAAATAGACATTCTGAACAGCTAGCGACATTGGAAACAAAAGTTACAAAACACCATGATCTGGCAAAGGAAGCGAACAGAAAAGCAAATTATAATGAACAATACTCGCGAAAAAACAACATAAAGGTGATGGACGTTAAAGTAGATGGAGATGAAAACACCGAGACTCTAACAACAAAAATATGCAATCTCTTCAACAAACAAGGGGTCATCCTCGAGAAGCACGACATCATGGCAATCCACCGAATCCCTGGGAGGAGGGAGAGTACGAAACCAGTACTCATAAAGCTGACCAAAAACTCTGCAAAATCATCGAGTCTGATGAGAAAGCGGAAGGCCATGAAGGAGGCGGGGCACCGAATAGCGGACGATGTTACCAAGCTAAATTCAGGGTTGATTAGCAGATTAACATTACACCATAACATTGACAGTGCTTGGTTTTTTAACGGTTCAGTGTTTGGACAAACTACAAGACAAGAAAGAATCAAGTTTGACGTTTATGATAATATAGACAATGTGCTCGAAGAATTCAGATCCAGTGCCAGCCAAAGGACGTAAACAGAAGAGAGAAGACAGCCCATATACATTATGTAAGAACAATGTCATGTATATAGATCTATAATGTGTTGTATTTAGAACAAGGTTTATAAATAATTTACTTCCATTTAAATGTTCATTGTATATCTTTTGTTCAAATACACAATTAAAAAAAAAAAAAATTCAACTAAACAATATAAAATAATATCAGTTGCATTAATAACATGTAATACCTAAAAAATTCTAAGTAGCTAAAGGGAGATCTTTGTTAAAAAAAAGTCATTTTTTTATTGCAATGAATTCTAAATCGTTTATATGAGGTGAAATGTTTTGTAACATTTTTGCCTTTGATGATAACTTTAATGCATAAATAAGGTTGTCATGATCATCAAAATAATATGCTGAAATGAAGCTAAAGGGTGAAAACTTAGATTTAAAGAATGTTCTAGCAGTCTCAGTATTGTGCTCGCACTATATATTACATGCAATTACACTTTAGTGTATATATAATTTTTTCATTGATATTCATACGTTTTTATGGTAACTGTATGTTTGCTGTGCATGTTCACTGTCTTCACCATAAAGTTGTGTTTTTTGTGTATATATGTCAATTGCCAAAGACAATATATATACTTGCCACACAATTTTGATTTGAAAAAAACAACAACACCAAAACTGTTTTGATTCATTTTATTTCATAATTTGAATTAATAGAAATCAAATGTGAATATATTTACATGTATATTTAAATCGAACTTTTGGTATTTAAAACACTGTTTTGATTTTATATTAAGTATCGTATATTACAATATCATATGCCACATTTGTTTTAGCAACAGAGCATGTTTTTTGCATTGCATATACTTTTTTGTGTACAGGTATGCCAGTCCTTGTTCATTTGTTTGTGTTTTTCTGTTTACATTCCTGTTTACAAGTTTTGTGTTCATACATGAAATGTGTTTATGTTTTATATCAGACTGTTTCGTTTTATAAGCTGGGAAAAATAAGTTATATGCTATTATACGGAATTACACGCAGTAGTAAGTGTCAAACACAGTTACATTTAATCTGTTCATTATTTGTAAATGACTGAGTTACATATTATCTCTTATAACTGTCGTGGGTTACATGATAATAAAAAAAGATTTGATGTAATGAATTTTGTAAAAACCCTGAATGCTGACATCTATTGTTTACAAGATGTCCACTGGAATTCACAAATGGAGAAACATATTTACTCACAATGGGGTGGAGACTGCTTTTTCAGTTTTGGGTCCAAAAACTCAAGAGGTGTTGCAATTTTATTTAAAAAGAATCTGCAAATAAACGTAAATTCTGTTGAAAAAGATAGTTATGGAAACATGTTAGCTCTTAATTTATGTTACTGTTCAAAACAATTCACATTACTAAATCTATATGGCCCAAATGCAGACAACCCATGCTATTATAAACAAGTCTTCAATACAATTGATAAAATTGGAAATACAATGTATACCATATGTGGGGATTATAATCTAGTACTTGATCCATTGTTAGATTATTGCAATTAAATAGTAACAGGAAAGCAAGAGACTTAATATTGGGGAAATAGTTAACAGGGAACTGCAGGACACATTTAGATACATTAATGGTGACAAAAAAATAATACACTTGGAGACGTACTAACCCTCTGCAGCAGGGCCGCCTTGACCTATTTCTTATTTCAAATAATATGATCGAATATTTATTAAATGCGCAAATACAAACTAGCTACAGATCAGACCACTCTATTATTAGCCTAGTGGTTGGTTTTGAAAACATTATCCATGGTAAAGGTTTATGGAAGTTTAACAACTCTTTATTAAATGATATAAAATATTTATCGGTAATAAACACAGTAATAGATGATGTATAAAAGCAATATTGCATTCCTGTGTACAATCTAGAAATGTTAAATGATATTGATGACAGGCAAATTCAGTTTGTTATCAATGACCAACTTCTTTTAGAAACACTTTTAATGGAAATTAGAGGTAAGACGATTTCTTATTCAAGCCACAAGGCAACATTAAAAGGAAATAAAGAAAGTTTATTAATATCAACAATCAAATCTTTGGAACAGTCTTTGACAGAGGAAAATAAAGAACACTTATTTACTTTAAAAAATGAATTAGAAACTATAAGAAAAGAAACGATGAAAGGATGTTTTATACGGTCCTGCTCTGAATGGATAGACAATGGTGAAAAACCTACTGAAATGTTTTGCAAATTAGAAAAAAAAAATTGTCAAAAGATATAGCTTCCATTCAAAGAGATTATGGAACAGTAATACATGATCCAAAAAATATTTTGAAGGAAGCAAATTGTTTTTATAAAAATTTATATGCAGAACAGATGACTTCAATTTTTGATATGAAAAATGAATTAAAAAATGACGAAGTGCCAAAGCTATCGGATATAGAAGCAGAACATTTAGAGGGTATTCTTTTGTTACAAGAGGTATCAGTTACTCTTAAACAAATGAAGAACAAATAAAAGCCCGGGATCTGATGGATTTTCAACAAATTTCTTCAAGGTGTTCTGGCAAAAATTGGGTGTCTTTGTAGTAAGAAGCATAAATTTTTCATATAAGACCGGGGCACTTTCTGTAACTCAAAAACAGGGAATTATTACATGTATTCCAAAGGACAGTAAACCTAAACATTTAAAAAAAAATTGGCGACCAATCTGCTTGTTAAGCACAGTGTATAAATTAGCATCAGGAACAATAGCTAATAGACTTAAGTCAGTGTTGGATAAATTAGTGAATAATGACCAGACTGGTTTTATTAAAGGCAGGTACATGGGAGACAATACACGTTTACTGTATGACATCATGAACTATACTGAATGCAAGCAAATCCCTGGTTTGCTTATGCTAATTGATTTTGAAAATGATTTCGATACGTTATCGTTCAGTTTTATAAAACAAGTTTTTGACTGTTTTAATTTTGGACCAATGTTCAAAAACTGGATAACACTATTATTTAATCAAATGGAAACTGCAGCCCAACTGAACGGGTTTTTATCAGAATTCTTTAGGATAGGACGTGGTTGTAGGCAATGTGAACCTATTTCACCATATATATTTATTCTTTGTGCTGAAATATTAGCTATCAAAATTAGGAATTGTAAGAAAATAAAGGGCATAAAAATTGACAATGAAGCGTACAAGATATCACAATTTGCTGATGATACTTACTTATTAATGGATGGATCCGAAAAATCCATAAATACTACACTAGAGGTGCTACACTCCTTTTTACAATACTCGGGCCTGAAGGTTAATTTTGAAAAAACTCATGTGGTTTGGATAGGGGCTTTGAAATACAGTACACGATCCATAAAAACTAAGTGGAAACTAGTGTGGGGATGTACTCAATTTAAATTACTAGGTATAACATTTGATGTTGATCTTTCAAAAATGATTGAGCTTAATTACAACGATAAAATAGATAAACTAAAAACTAGCATTGCATACTGGAATAGAAGGGATCAAACTCCCTTAGGCAGAATAACAGTTGTTAAGTCTTTGATACTTCCCTTGTTCATTCATGTTTTTTATCTCCTTGCCAAATCCTAGAGGAAATGACATTATCAAGGATATAAATGAAACACTCTATTAATTTGTTTGGCAAGGGCCTTCAAAAATCAAAGCCAAAGTCATTACAAAAGATTTCGATGAAGGTGGACTAAAAATGGTCGACATAAATGCTTATATAAGTAGCTTGAAATTATCTTGGGTTAGAAAGGTTATTCAAGGAAAGAGCAAATTCACGACGGTGGCAAGGAAGTTATTAGATTATAATAAGCTATATAATACAGGTAGTTTATATGCAATATTTGCTATGAAAGGAATAACAAATACTTTTTGGATTGAAGTTTTAACCATATATTCTGAATATGTTAAATGTATTTGTATCGATTCTATTGAGAAGCTTTTAAATTTGCCTCTGTTTTATAACAGTTGTTTGTTGATCAACAACAAATACATTTTCTGGAAATATTGGTACGACAATGGCATTCAGTATGTTAAAGATGTCACTAAGGACAACGGACAAATCTTGTCATTGCAAGAGCTTCAAAACAAAATAAATAGATCAGTACATTTTGTACACTATGAAGGCTTAAACAAAGTTCTTTCGGCGTTCATTGCCTCATTGCAAAATATACAATTAGTACATTACAAATTAAAAATGTACCCAGTTCTGTCAACTTTTCTTATACCGATAATTGTTAATTCATGAAATAAGATACTATACAATATGCTTAAATTTAACTCAGAAATCCTAACAAGTCATACTAAATGGAATGAGTATTTTGTAAATGATACCATGCAATGGAACATTGTCCATGGGCAAGTGTTAGAAAAAACAAGTGATACATATATTCAATGGTTGCAAACAAGGATTGTCCACAGAATATTGGGGAAAATTCACTTCTTTTTAAAATGGGCAAGTCGGGTAGTAGCGCATGCACTTTTTGCAATTTGTCGGAAGAATCAATTACCCACTTATTCTGGGAATGTAACACAGTGCAAACCTTGATTAAGGATGTTTGGCATAGTTTAACAAATGCAAATATAAACATTTAAATTAATTGCTAATTGTTATTGCTTGGCGACACAAACGAAAACGACAATTGTTTTATTCTTTTCATGGAAATTAAAAAGTACATATTTGCATGTAAACGGAAAGAAATTATCCCAAACTTTTCAGGTCTGAAAACTAGTTTAAAATTAGCGGTAAAGATTTATACAAGCACACAAAATGCACCGAAAAAAGATTTCTATTGGACAGTTATAAGACTTCTCTGTAATTAGCATGTTTAAAATAGTTATTCCATAGTTCAGTGATAGTATAGTTACGTTTTGTACACATGGTATATTGTGTAAAAATGGTACACCCAGTTTAAATGTACCATCGTGCATATATATGTTTTGATTTATTTTGTATTGTGTATATTATGAAATGAATAAAACTGTACAACATGAAAAAAAAATACACATTTCCAAGGTTGTATTGCATTGCTATGTAACTATGTTCGTATATAAATATACGATGTAGATATTTGAGAGTGACTGGCATAAACAACGCACATGTTATTGTATTACAAAACAGGATATAAAGCAGCGATAGTAATGTAACTGAATATACAGCGATAGTAGCAATAACTTTATGAATAAATACACATCGACAGTAGCAATAACTTTATGAATAAATTCACAGCGACAGTAGCAATAACTGTATGAATAAATTCACGGCGACTTTAGCAATAAAGTTATCAATAAATTCATAGCAACAGTAAACATGTCGTAATCAATATATTCACAGCGACATAATCTATACCTTTATAAATACATTCATGCTAAGTGACAGAAACAAAGACTTTATCAATACAATCACAACAAGAACATTTAATATATCAATTCAATTAATTCACAGCGAAAACAACAATAACAATATAAATTAATTTTCACAGCAACAATAACTTTCTCAATATATTCACAGCAACAGCAACAGCAACAACAGCGTTGTCAAGAAATTCACAAAGACAATAACAAATATATCATAATCAGTAAATTCATAGTAAATTATCTATCAATAAATTCACAGGGACAACAAAGAAACGTTATTTATAAATAATTTAACAGCAATAGTAACAATAACTGTATTATTACATTCACAGCGACAACAACAAACCAACAATATCAATAAAATCACAGCGACAACAACAGAACGATATAAATAATTTCACATCGAAAACAGCAAACAAAATACTAATAAATTTACAGCGACATCAACAAGACAACGATATCAATAAATTCACAGCGATAACGGTATCAATACGTTCACACAGCGACATAGACAAAAGAAAATGTATCAAGAAATTCACAGCAAGAACAACGACAAAGATGTCAATAACATTCGCAGCGACAGTAACAATAACGTTTTCAGTAAATTCAAATCGACATCAGCAATAACGGTGTCAAAAAATGTACAGAGCCAATAAGAACATTACCTGTATCAAGCGAGTCACATCAACAGCAACAATAACGATATCAACATAAGTTACAGCGACAGCATCTTTGACGTTGTCTATAAACTCACTTCGACAAAAACATTAGCGTTAAAAATATATTCACAGCGACAACAATAACCTTGTCAATAAATTCAAACCGACACCGACAACAATAACGTCTTTACCTAATGCACAGCAACAACGAGGTACCATCATATATCAATACACAGCCACCGTAACAATAATGGTATCAACAAGATCACAGCAAAAACGTTAAAACATTAGCTACATTACAGGTATAATGTTGTGGTCGTTTAAAGAGTTTTCATCCTGGCATTTAACTGTTACATCTCATAATAAACGACCATAGAACATGTGCATCATGTTGTTTACGAGTAAATTTGCATACAAAAAGATGAAAAGATTATTGGCAACACATTGAAATAAAACATATGGAAACATTAAAATGACACAGATCACTTTCAATAATGCACCATGAGCGAAAGTCTATAAATCATTTTCCAAAATATAAATGGTATTTAAACAGTTTGAACCTTATTTTATTGTGTATATATTCACCATTACAAAACGTCCGCCTGTTGTATATAGATAATCGCGCTTCTAATATAATGTTAACGTTGAATTGTCGGATTAAATACGCCGACAAACGATATTCCTTATGCAAGTCAAGGTTTATTTTAAACAGTTTTACTTGGAGGATAACTGTCTGTTGGCATTAAATAATAAGCAGCAAACCGAATGGTACTGACGAATGTTTTACACCAATTTCAGGCGGTATTAAGACAGACAATGAGACAATTGATAAATGGTTTTAATTAGACTACTTCCACCGTTTTGTATGTTTTAACAGTAGTATATACTTGTACAAAATTAAAATAAATAACCAAACATATAAATATAATAATTTGCAGAATACAGTACATGGTCCCAAAGACAATGCGTGTTGCCTATACTGATTTCAATTGAGGTGGAGTACTCGTTCATTTATCGATGCGTGCTACACGGTTATCTCTGTAATCGTTTTACATCAATATTCTAAACAATATATCTTCCATATCATTCACACGACTTCCTTCCAAGTGCATCCTGTGTAATAGCTCGATACTACGTAAAGTATTTTCTGCATTATAATATCAGACTCATCACACACTCCGTTTTCAACTCTACATTGGAGGGCTCTGTTGATGGCCATCAGCTCCAGCATCTCTAGCTACATTATTTTCGTGCTGTACCACAGTAGTGGCCCCCGGTGGGAGATAACTGCTTGCCGAATATTCGGCAATCTCAGTATTATCCTCGGACCTTCATCGATCATGTCCGTGATAGTTGCTACCCATGTACGCTGCTGCTCATTCTCCAGTCCACAGGCTGCCAATAGAGTTATCTCGGGAATCATGTACTATGGCAGTTGTTTCGTGGATATAGCGGTTCTTAGTGCTCCAAGTGCTTCATATAGCCAGTGAAACAAACTCCTTTCATGAAACAATCCATGTGGGCTGTTCTCCGCTAGCCACAGCACTATGTATTTCAGCGTGTACGATGTAACCTCCTTTTTACGTGGATTTAATAATCTTTCCTGACCATTTTCAAGATAACATACAATTTTACCTGAGTGTCATTTAGATGGTTCATGAGGTCAGTCTCCCCAGTATTAAAACATATTCTCCACTCAACATGTTTATATTCACTCCCTTTAAATCCAAAGGGTGTAAGAAATGTTCCCTTAGACACCACTTTCTGAACGATATTCGGAGGTGGCCAATGACGAGGTCGTTCAGCCCACCCCGGGACGATGCTGGGGCAGTGACAGTGTAGTGCGTATACTAAATCCTTATGAACGACTCCTAAATACGAAGACGAAATTGACGGTCCAGCGCAGTCGATTCATTTTTGTCATAAATCAATCAATGATTAAATGAGGTTACTTTAATATTTAAAACAGTAAAGGTTTTTTTTCGTGAAACCCGAGAAAACGTTTATTCTGGTGCCCACGTCATTCCACTCAATTGATGAAGACGCACACAAATGAAACGTTCGAGTAATTAAATTACTATATGTCATGTACTCGTTGTTCTTCTATTAGATATATTATCATTTAGAAATAAAAATAATACAAATAACTTGAGATTTCCTGTAATATTTGTGACAATAAAGATATTTTAATAAAGAAACCGCAGTGCTTGAGTAGGCTGTTTACGAGCGCCCGCACGGCCTGATCGGCATAACTCCGCTAGATCATTTTTTGGAAGAATAGGTCGCTTAGCCTGACTTCCGCTCTCGGAAGGTCCTCTTCATCCACGCAGTCAAGCAACGGAGGCGTTCTAGATCAGTTAAAGCTGCATCGTAGGATTGGCCTGCTCTGCCTAGGGGAACAATATCGTTAGTCCTAAACGCGATAGATATTGTGCAAACTCCAATTTATTGCGGTAGACGGGCCGGTTGGTTGGCAGTTAACCTCCTGTTCCGTAGAACTTACAATAGCAAGCTGGCCTTAGAGGGACCGGAAGGCTACCCATACGCCGTACTCGAGAATCTCCAAATACATTGCGCAATTTACTTAGTTGTGATTGTGTGCAGCTATAGACATGCTTATCATTATTAATAACACGGAGTACAAGCAGTCTTAACATTCTCACCATATTCGTTTTCAATAAAACGTTTTAATCAATAAATGACGACACTGCTGCTTCTGCTGCTGCTGATGATGATGATGATGACAAGGACGATTATGATTACGATAATGATGATGATGATGATGATGATAATCAAACATATACTGATGCAGAATTTGATGATGGTGATGATGATGATGACGATACTGACAATAATGATGACGACGATGACGACGACGACGACGATGATGATGATGATGGTGATGATGATGATGATAATGATACAGATACAGATACTGACAGAGTACTTGGTTATCGTGATAATGATGATGATAATGATGATGATGGTGATGATGACGATGATGAAACAGATACTGATACAAAACTTCATGATATCGATGATAATGTTTACAATGATGGTGATCATGATTATAATTATGATGATGCTGATGATGATGATGATGTTTTTGTTGCTGCTGCAGCTGCTGCTGATGATGCTGTCCTCTACTAACATATTAGTAATGATATTGATAATGACGATGACAATTATGATGATGAGAATCATGATATTGATATTAATGATGAACTGTAAATGCCAGTTTACAATAGAAACAAACATTTTGTTTGCAAAAATTATTTAAGATTGTTTAATTTGTCCCTGTTCTAAGTCTTGTTTTATCGAAATATTCAAATAAATAGTATGACGTGGCGGCCACTATACGTGTTGAGTACGAGCAATCTTCTCAAACACAGAAGACTCGTTTCGATTAAACGTGTTAATCACCTATTTAATTAGCTACTGCCATAAATCACACACCCCGATTAGTGGATTTATTCGCACCTCGTTAATTGGCTAAGAACCGTCACGCGTTATCGTATTCGAGTAAGAATTAATTTTACAGACTTGCGTAGATTTTGAAATACCGTGACATTAGAAGTGTTCATTAAATTGTCTAATTCATGTGTGTTAGGTCTTCTGAAATAATAAGATTTTAAATATTGCGGTCTTTCTATTTTGAATGATTTACATTCAAACAAATAATGAAATTCGTCGCCTATCTTGTTACAATTTGTACAGGGTCTTTCATTTAGAGGCGTTCTGTTTCAGTTACCGGTTTCAATTGGAAGTCTATGGTTTCTGGTTCTAAATTTTATCATTGGTTGTAATCTGTGTTTTGGAGTTTTTTAAAAGGTATGGCCCGTAGCCAAAAGAGTGTTTGAAAATTCTATAGAATGTTCTATTACTTGAGTTATCTTTAAGTGAGTACCATTCATTTAAAAACATATCTATTAGTTTCTGTTTTATTGCTGCTGTAAGCCATTGGACATTTATCGGTAGGTGTGAAATCCACTTATTTATCATTCCACATTTAGTAAGTATGAGTTTCACATTATGTATCCATGGGAACTTTTTTGAAACATGTTGTCTGGAATATTTTATGCCATGTTAAGAACTGAGAAATAAATGTATATTGATAGTTTATTTAGAGGTGTGTTATCATTTGTAAATTTAAGACGTGTCCAGACTGTTTAATTTCAATGTTTAATGGGAGACAACCTGTCTCGCCATAGACAAAATATGATGGCGAAGATGTTTTAATTTTAAAACTATACTTTAAAAATTTAAGCTGGACACTTTCAATCATCTCATCATTTCCAGCACCCCATATTTCTGATCCGTATAGTAGTATGGGTTATATAATTTAGTAAAAAGATCAATTTGTATATATAATCGAAAAGCTTGTTGTAACGTCTCAGCTGATTCTGAGAGTAGAACAGTGTCATCTGCGTGTAATAATATAAATAATTTAAAAAACGTTTTTATATTTTTGCCCGTATTGTTTATTGGAATATCTATTGTTTTTGTAAAAACTTTTGATGCAAAGAACTGTTGTAAATCATTAAGGTAAAGTGAAAATAAAATCGGCGATAGATTTTCACCCTGTCGGATTCCGATATTACTTGAAAAGAAATCTGACTGTTTGTAGTTTACAATGACACGTGATTTTATATTTTTGTACATATTTGTTATCAAATTTAGGCATCTGCCATTTATTTTGTAATTGAATAATTTCTGCCAACGACCAGCGTGCCAAACTGTATCAAATTCTTGTTTGAGATCAATAAAGGCACAGAAGAACGTTTTCTTTGTATTGTTCAAATACTGGATAAGATGTTAGAGAATTAACTTAAACCCTTTCCTAAACCCTGCTTGAATAGTATCGAGAATGTTAGTGCTTTCGATTGTTTTCAATATCCCGTTATTTATGATGCTTGTAAATAGTTTGCCAAGACAACTTAGGAGAGTGATTGGCCTGTAATTCTCGGGTTTGGTCGGGTTACCTTTATTTTTGTATATAGGATATATTGCGCCAATAGTCCAACTTCCTGGTATAACACCACTATCAAATACTACATGGAAAAGTTTATCATATATATCTTTTATTGCTTTGAAAGAGTACTTATAATGTTCACTTATAATCTTGTCTAGCCCGTTAGCGTTATTGTTTTTCAATGACTTAATTGCTTTTTCAATTTTTTCGTGCGACATTGAAGCATTGATGCTGTTATTAATTTCGGCAGTTGTCTCAATATAAGCTGGGTCTGTGTCGTGACTTGCATTATAATTTGAGTTTTTTTTAAATGTATGTAAAATGTATGCAAATTAGAGAGATTCTCCTCTTTTCTTTAAGATTTACTATTCAAAAATTTCCAGTATTTTGTGGGTTAAGTATATTTAATTTTGCGTAATTTGGAGTTTGCTTTATTTTTTGATTTCTCGGATAAAGTTCTAACAGTTCTTATATAGAACTTGCTTTTAGATTTCAAATTTGCAAGATTTAAGCGTGTTTTGCGAAGCTTATACAAGTATTTGGCCCGGTGGAATTGTTTCCTTGCCTTTTGACATTTGAAGCCGAACCAGGTAGGGAGAGTATGTTTACCAGGCGTAACATTATTGTTATTATTTATCATTCCAAATGTCCTTTTTGATGTTTGTATAAACACTTCGGCAATCGAGTTAACTACTGTATCGATGCTATTTTGGATAACATTTTGACTTAATTCTATATGTACTAAATCGTTATATATAGATTGATTTATATTTGTATGTAGGTTGTCAATGAATTCTGCAGATTTTTTACTATTACACACTCTAATGTTTTCCTAACACTTAGGTGGCAGCTTAGGTGTTAAATTGTATGAAAATTGTATGTAAATTGTATGTAAATTTATGCATATTTCTACTGGATTATGAGCATCAGACAATATTTCACAATAATCTTTAACATTAAGATATTCGATATATTTAAAAAGATTTGAGCTACAGATACAATAGTCCACTGTACTAACGCCTTTACACGTTGTGTTTCCAGCTATATCACCTTTTGTTCTACCATTTATGATGTTATTTATTTGTAGGAAATCAATTATTCTGTAGCCGTAATTATTGATTGTTTGATCAGAACTTAACCTATTTATTTGTACATTGGCAAATGTCTCAAAATAATTCAGTTCAGCAGCAAATTCGTCAATTATGCTATCAAAATTGTGACAATTAAATAAATGTTAGTCTACCTATATAAAATCTAGAAGTGATTTTGTTCTTAAAATAAAGTCTCCTACAAGGCAAACATACTCATATTTATTTGAAAACTGTGTAAGCTCGTTTTGGATATCTGTAAAAGGATCCTCAAATGCATACACAGAGTATTCTGGAGGGATGAAAACAATACCGCATAGCACATCAATGTTAGTGTCAGTTATTTCTTTCGATATTTAGAACCACAGTACCAATTTATAGTAAGTTTATATTGTATTGACATATTAAGTGAGATTATGTTTAACAAGTAATGCTATTCCGCCTGATTTGCGCGAATTAAAAAAAAAGCCTTTCTGTTTTTGTAAAATATGTCATATCCGTTAATTTCTGTGTAATCTAAATCATCAGTTTTTGTTTCCTGTAAACCAATTAATTCGTACTTATTAATCATTTCAATGAAATCTGGAAATCGAACTTTTGAATTTAATCCGCATACATTAAGTGATAACATTTTAAAGCCATTACATTTATGTGGTGAATTCAGAATCTCTTAATTATTATCAAAAAAGAATGTTGCAGGAGCGTATCTGATGTTTGAACTGGATAATTATTATTGGTCCAAATATCATTTGCTACAGAGGCATTATTTATGATATCCCTGTAATAAATATGATATGAATAGCTATTGTTAGAATTACGAGTTAAGTCGTAAAATGGAGTTTCGTTCAAATCCTGCGTACTTCAATGGTATTTGGTAAAACATGCTCTGTAAGTAGGTACATGTGCTGTTCGTGCACCGTTTATCTGGCATGGGTTCGAACAATTAATTGACAAATGATTACAGCAAATGTGCGTATTAGTGGCATAATCAATAGGTGTAGGCAACCTAACACACGTTTCGCTGTAATTTTCTCCACGGTAATTTAACAATTAGCTATTGTTATCTTGATCAGTGTTATTCAAATGTACACTATATGGGAGATATAGAAATGTGCTATATGGGTTTGGGTAATCAGCGTAACGTGTCTTAGGTACACCAAGCATTTCATTGTTGACAAAATCATTGTTTGTAAATGCTTCACAGACACTTAAACCTTGAAACACACAATTAAGTGCGTTCCTCGGGTTATAACTGTTTACACTGGGGTGTCTGAAATATGGGTCAATAGGAAGTAAATACGGCTCTCCGTGCCTGTCCTACTGTGTTGTTTCGTCTGTGTCAGGCCCGTCTAGCGAAATGTCGTCTGTTGACATTATGTTCTGTGGCGACGTAATGTTGTTCGACAATTGTTCGTTGCTTTGGGCAGAATTGGTAGCTATATCAGCCTGGTTTTGAGTGGGGCGCTTTACGTAATTGACTTCTTCCAGTGGCGAGATGTCTTCATGTTTAACCTTGAAGGACCTCTCAAAGTCCTTGGCCGTCAGAGCAATGTAGCGGTTGGGAGTTTCGAACGTTATATGTCGGGGTAAATGTGGGGCACGTGTACTGCTGTCCACCGCCATTTGAGTACTGTCAGTGTTGACCGCAGTTGACTCCACCATGGGGCGATGCTGCCGTGTCTGATGGCGTTGCTCCCTATAAACGGGTGGGTTTGCAAGACAAGGAAGTGTGCGGGTCATGCCATTTCTATCAGTATACATTCTTGTGGTTGGGTCATAAAGTTTATTGTTGACATAAACACGATCTTACACCATTACTACCCTTTCGTTTTCATCTGATAACGTGCGAACGACGGGATACAAAAGTTTTCTAAGTTCCTCCACTTCACTTGGAAAATGTTCGTGTATTTTAATTTGAGTTTGTAATTTGTTTAGTATGACACCTGCTTTTCAGACAGATTCCCGGTCGGTGAGTAGCTCAATTGCTACCGCCCTCGTGGTTTAATTCCTACGCATCGGAACTCCAAACCGTTGGTTATTACCGCAATAACCAACAGTTACCCTTCAATTATTTCTTAAATATTTCTGAAAGCGTAAATAATATGCTATTTCATAAACATATTTCTCTGTATAACACAGTGAAGAAATACCATAATTTATAGTTTTGATGTCTTTTTCATTGCCTTACGTTCTGGGTACGAAAATCAGCGCTCGTATTAAATTGTCTAAATTTTAACTTTAACGTCTGCTTTGATATTAGTTATTTTCAAGTGTTCATGAATACATATTTTCTTTAGCATTGAAATCGAAACATTCTTTCAAGGGTATCGTAATGCTTGACTGGAAGGTCGATATATGAATAATAACGCAGTTTTAAATTTTGTGTCCGCCGTTTGGTATTTTAATATACGTGAAAACGTGTTAGTGCATTATTAATGAAGTAAGTGTCGCCTATAATGGAACAGGCGCGGTTTAGGCGCAGTCATTGTTGGAGCAACCCCCCCCCCCCCCCCATATTGTTTTGAAGGATTTGGTTCTTTTAAAAAACGAGAAAGAACTTAAATGTCAGTTAGTTTATAAATAATATCGTGTAATAAATTTGTGGAAGCAGACGGTGGATAAATCATCATTCATTTGTGAATGAGCCTGCTACTGGTATTTTTTTTGCGGCGAATAATTTGTTAAGTAAATTGAAAATAAATGTTGTTAAACATATACTTCATTAAGTGTTTACATGCAGATATTTGAATTGCGGTGTGTCAATAAACATGAGTCGTTTCGTTAATCTTTACCTTCTTTGCGTTTAATGGAAATTGGTTTAACATAGTTGGTATTGCTTTGCATTCCACTTTGGCAAATACAGCTGTTTGTTGTTTATAAGCGGTCGTATTACATGCCAAAGAAGATTCGGCGTTAATTTTATCTGCAGTGTGTCAAAGATCGTTGAACATGATAATGATTTGTACTGCATAGGATTTTGTCCAATGTCTCTTGAATATATACGTGAATCTTTGATTTGGAGTTTAGTATTCAAATACATCTACTTCAAAACGTTTTACTGCACTGCGACCACTATTCCTATCAACAGTACAACAACGACTTCTACTACTATAATTTCTCATGCTTTTGCTTCTACCGCTACTGCTGTTACTATAACTGCTGCAGCTATCAGTTCCCAACATCAAATTCAACCGAACTAATTTATTTGTCGTGGCTGTGTATGTAGTAGTATCTGCTTGTGAACTTGTTTCCAGTACAACATACTCCTTGATTTATCAGATCTATATGTCTCCAAACAATTATTGATCTTAACCC
>CM051026.1:89166178-89171178 GCA_027627225.1 Congeria kusceri | reverse complement strand
GAATGCTGAAACCTTTGTTGAATTGTTTCCTAAATGACCTTATCCTGCACATTAAACCAATCGGGAATATTGGGGAAATGACTATAAATCACTTACTACTACCACTACTGCCACACGCAGATGATTTAGTTCTCATTGCTGAGACTGAGAGCGATCTACAGAAACTATTATATATTTTAGGATTGTGGGGTACCCTTTATGACATGTCGATCAACACAAACAAAAGTAAAGGTATGCATTTGAAGAATAAACCATCCGTTTAAACTAATTATAAATTTACATGTAATAAGAAAGAGCTCGAATGTGTTGCTTAATATAGATACATTGGGCTTGTTCTGTCTGAAACATTAGACTACATTTTATTACAATTAGATTAAAATAGATAAGGTTTTATTGTAAATATTTGATAATCATAGTTTTTACTCAGTGTACGTTTTATGTGAAATCTTAAACACTGTTTTTCATACTATTAACCATAGCATGTTTTGTAAGTTTTATCAACGTATACATGTTTTATCAGATCTATATGTCTCTCATAACTCAATCTGAGTGGTTTTTTACATGTGTTTCATTTTTACCATATTTTATATATGTATATGAAATCCCATGTACGAAAGTGAGACGTTAATAGAATATCTGTAAGCCTGTCAGTACATAAAGATTTTGACGCTTGAGTAAGCCACCAAAACATATGTTTTGAGGTCCGTATCGAGCAGTTTGACATAAACGCATGTTGTGCGTTGTGCGTACATCTCTAAACCGTCGATTGTTTTATTTGGTGCATTACTGTTACTTGTTTGATATATTTTTCTTTCTTTTTTAATGGACATTCGCTGTGCAATTTCGATAGAATATATAAATGTGTTATTGATTTTCACATTATTCTTCGCATTTACTAAACATCTTGGATATCTAACTCTATCAAAACTCGTATAATCACATACATAAAAGTAAAGACATGGGTTACTTTAAAGTTCACTGGCGTTTTGCATTGTTTGTAATCACTATTCATCTTACGCAGTTGGCTGGACAAACCTTGTCTCAGGTCAGCAACGTATTACTTAGGATTTGAGTAAGGCATTTCTGATAGCCCAGTGTTTTTGTATTAATGATGTTGACTGTAAGGATTGGTAAATTAAGAGACATAAAATCGGACCACGATTAACTAGGTACAATGTCGGCATTACACCCAGTGCACTTATCAAAGAAAACAAAGACATTTTCATGTTAATATACAGGCACACGGATGACACAGATATATAAGTACGTGCCACAAACATATCATAATAAATTGTTTTTATTATTTCTAAGTACAATCTACAGAAACTGAAATTCTGAACATAACGCAATCGATACTTTTTACAACATGGACACATAAACTTTGAAGACTTTGAGCACTTTTACATTAATTTAATCTATATAACCCTTTCAACCGTTCTGCTATAATTTTTTATGGCTGAGTTAACACATTGTAAGCGCACAATATAATGATTGACGTCATAGAAAAACAAACGCCAACCAATTTATTTGACCATTAGCAGTTTGGCATTATTTGTAGATTTATTTTTTAAGCCGTCAGTGTTCCAATTACAACGGTTTCGTTTTACTGAGTTTATTTTGAACATTGCACTAATTGTTGTATTTTGTTGTAGTATGTTGCCAACTATATCTATGAGTGTGCATTTACTAGTGTATGTATGTGTTATTTTTTTTATAAATAATGCGTTGGCATCATAGGAAACCATGCCACTATATTAAGAAATTCTAATTATTAGTTTCACCTTCATGATTTAAATAAATAGTGCACACGGCGAGTTTATTTACGACGTTTAATGATGGTGATAGACGCACTTCGCAAATACTGCATACGCAAATCAGATGCCCGGAACAGAAGTTAACCAACGTTTTGTAACACTGCACCACTTTCGTGATTGCACAGTCACACCGGTGATTGACAGTCATTTGCATAAATGATGGTATTGAGGAGAAGAAAATAGTTCCGGATGAATTTGCAAAACTATCTTTATCTAAGTGGTTAATTACCCTCGGAAATTCATGCTTAGTCCATAAACGTGTAATTCGTTGCTATGTTATGATTAATATCTTCGTCTATACGCATGGGATAACGTCACAGTCACATCGGTGTGTACACAACATAAATGGAATGGAGAGAGAACATTATTGGTTTTGATTGTTGTTGTTCTTTTCAATGTATGTGATATAGTGTTAGTCAATCCGTCGAATTTTGTGTGCGCGTAACTCAAGCAAGTTTAACAGCTGTATTGATGATTTTTTATAAACATATTCACCAAGAGGTGAACTTAAACACTTGGGTATTTTTGTCAATTTTTATCAGAAATCATCGAAGTTATAGCCCTTTTTAAGCCAAAATTGACATTTTTGGATTCGTGTCGCGTGTAACTCGAAACGTGCACTTGGCTATATTAATTGTATTGGGTTTTGTTACAGCCAGCGGAGTATGGGGGCGACCGTGTCCTTTGAACACATATATAGTTGCAGTTTTAGTTTTGTATAACATTCATTCACAATGGAAATGTTGGTTACATGTTTTTGGTTTTCATTCTTTCATAAAAGAACAACGATTTGGCTCTTATCCAACAGTCAGTACGATGGAAATTTATATTATAGAACCAGCTGCTCTTTCATCTTACACAAATTATAACAGGAATGTGACCATTGATCAACCAACCGAATAATTCCTTATTACTCACCGCTACATCCTCAGCTCTTAAATTATTAAATGTAACGTGCCAATGGTTATAAAACCAATGGAGACTCACGATTATATATACATATCTATTTAAAAGCTTATTTGCTTTATACATATTATTATGGTAATGAGTACCCATCAAAATCACATCAACAACAAAATATATACAATTACATTTTCATCAAGGCTACTTGGCCGCTTCTTTTTTACGTATTAAATCAGACCAATGCTCCCATTCATCACATTTTAAGAGCTCTACCATCCACCCATATGGGTTGCCAATCTTCTTAGCCGGTAAGCTGAGCATGCCGCCTTTCCGGATCCACAGAACGCGGTGTTCTGTGAAAATTACCGAGCAGACAATCCTAACAGTACCTTGAAACATGTCTTATTGTTCGCGAATTCACAACTGGCCGCTTTTCGCTACGTCGCGCTCTTTTATACGGTCAATATGTCACAGTCTACATTAGCGTCTGAATGAATACGCGTTTTCATAACAGAGCGTCCCAGTGATTCCTTGCACAAAAATTCGTCGATATTGTTATTTTCCGATTTCGCTACATAAATAATATATTACATATTGTCCTTTTCAGAATAGTTGTTATATAGCATTCGTTTCTTACTAAACATGTTATTTCGTTTAATATTTGGCTCCATTTGCAGACAATTTAAAGGGAGAAAAACTGTAAAATATCAGAAAAAAATATTACAAGGTGCAATACAGTCCGCATACAATGCATGTACTACTTAGCATTTATAAAGTACAGAATGACAATCATGCATTGGCGTATTACACATGTAAATAAATCCTATTAACTCTCAGTAAAAATTAAAATGCATACGTAAGTTCATATTAGGTCGTTTAAAACGGATTATTGAAGCGCGAAACTTGGACCAAGAGGGCCGTCAGGCCCTAGGTCGCTCACCTAAGGTGCTAAGCAAGTTTCGTGTTGATATGGCCTCTAGAGATTCCACAAGCGTTTTCTTTAATTTGCTCTGGTGACCTAGTTTATGACCAAAATAACCCAGTTTCGAACTCGATCGAGAAATCGTATGAAAAACTGTCATGAGAAAGCTTGGAGTTGAGTGGGCAGAAAATGTGGCCTGTAGTGTGTTTACAAGTTAAATGTTGACGACGAAAGACACACGACACACGACGGACAAAGGCGATCACAAAAAGCTCACCATGGACACGTTTTGCCCAGGTGAGTTAAAAAGAGCAGTTATAAAATCAGGGCTTTGTAATGTTCACAGTACACTGACGGTAAGAACGCCACGTAATTATCTCCGTCGATGCTACGCGTTTAAAGTTTACACTGTATTGTAAATTGCAATCAGACGCCAGTTGAGCTGTGTCTGCAAGGTGTCTGGCTTGCGGCAGTCGCAGAGAAAGAGCTTAGTTACACTCCATGATGTCTGACGTGTGGCAGTCGCAGAGAGAATTTGCTATTTTATGCTGCAGGGTGTCTGACCTGTGGCAGTCGCATAGAAAGCGCTATGTTACACTGCAGGATGTATGACGTGTGGCGCTCGCAAAGTAAATGGTATGTTACATTGCAGGATGTCTGACGTGTTTCAGTCGCAGTGAAAGTGCTATGCTACACTTCAGAATTTTTGACGTTACTCTTCAGAATTTTTGACCTGTGGCAATCACAGAGAAAGTGATATGTGACGTGTGACTGTCGTAGAGAAAGTGCCATGTTACACTGCAGTGCGTCTGACGTGTGACTGTTGTAGTAAAAGTGCCATGTTAAACTGTATGATGTCTGACGTGTGCCAGTCGTAGAGAAAGTGAAATGTTACACTGCATGGTGTATGACAGTCGCAGAGATATTTTAAATTGCAGGGTGTCTGAAGTATGACAGTTGCATAGGAAGTGCTATGTTATATTGCAGGGTGTCTAACGTGTGGCAGTCACGTAGGAAGTGGTATGTTACATTGCAGGGTACCTGACGTGTGGCAGTCACAGAGACAGTGATATGTTACACTGCAGGATGTCAGACGTGTGACAGTCTCAGAGAAAAGTCCATGCTACACTGTAGGGTGCCTTACGTGTGACAGAAGCAGATAAAGTGATATTTTACACCGCATTATGTCTAACGAGCAATTACATTGAAAGTGCTACGCTACACTGCAGGCATTTGGACGTATGGCATTAGCAGAGAAAGTGATATGTCACATTTCAGAATGTCTGACGTGTGACGGTCTCAAAGAAATACAAGTTTATGTAACACTGCATGATGTATGACGTGTGACAGTCGCAGTGTAA